>KV908417.1:21276-38206 GCA_002005505.1 Botryococcus braunii
TCTCTCCTCTCTCTCTCTCTCTCTCTCTCTCTCTCTCTCTCTCTCTCTCTCTCTCTCTCTCTCTCTCTCTCTCTCTCTCTCTCTCTCTCTCTCTCTCTCTCTCTCTCTCTCTCTCTCTCCCTAGTGCCTCCTTTCACCGGCAGCTCTGCATGCCTGATGGACCTTCTAAGTTCCTTCCCCCGCGACTTGAAACCTGGATGGCTATGAAAATCTGCGGCACGGGTATGAAATATCGCGCACATGTACGGAATTGTTGCCCGGGTATAAAGTTTGGCTCCTCTTGGTTTGAACCTGGCTGTGGGCTTGTAAGGGACCTGGCACATGGCTCAAAACCTGGCGCATGGCCCAGCGCTCAGTTCGAAAGTCGGGCACGGGCGCTCAGCTTAAACCTGTTCCACCCCTGGATACCGGGGACTCTGAAACCTGGGCACGCGGCTTGAACTCTGTTAACACTTAATTCATATATGTTGCACTCTCGGGAAATCGGGGACACAGCTTGAAACTTGGGCGCTCAGTTTGAGGCTCGCTACACGGGTATATAAGGTCTGGTGCACGCCTTCAAAGCTGTCACACGGTCTGAAATCCAGCACACGTGATGGTACATAAAATGTGTGTACATGTGTGAAAAAGGGTGTACGTACACAAATTTGTATACATGTGTGTGCTTGCGTCTTTGCAGGAGGCACTGGACCTCCGGGCTGCCGTGGCAGGCGGTCTGGTATGCACGGACTTGTGTGAGCTTGGCAACGACTTCAGCCCTTGTTTCTCAAGACAAAGTGTGTATGTTGGTTTGCCCTAACCATATCATGGAGCTTCGTCCGTCCTAAGGTGGAGTGAAGCTCTCCTCATTGGTCTTTGTGCTTGTCCTTCAACAGCGGGCGGTCCTTCATCGCCCAACTTGTACATGACTATGTGACTACCACCAAGCATGATGGTCTGTGATACATCTGGTTGCATCACCGCAACCTAGCTAGAGCATGTTTTAAAGTGTCTATATTACCACTTGTTATCCAATATCATCCTACTGGACCTCCCCTAACATAGAATACAATATAATAGTTTTTGGCATACTGTCGATTTTATGCATTCAATTCAAGTTTTCACATAAGAACAGCACATAAGTTGGGGATCACAATTTCCTGCGTCGTTAATGTCTGTTTTTGTGTGTGTGTGTGTGTGTGTGTGTGTGTGTGTGTGTGTGTGTGTGTGTGTGGGTGTGTGTGTGTGTGTCCGCGTGCGTGTGTGCGTGTGCGTGTGTGTCTGTGTGTGTGTGTGTGTGTGTGTGTGTGTGTGTGTGTGTGTCTGTGTCTGTGTCTGTCTGTCTCCCCCTCTACCCTCCCCCCCTTTGGGTGTGTGTGTGTGTGTGTGTGTGCGTTTGCCAGGTCATTAATTACATTGTCAACATGCAGGTCCGTGTCAGAGGCAAACCCTACATTGTAGAACACTAGCATATGCCTTGGTGTATTTTGTGTAGTCATTTCAACATTTCACATGAATTACAGCACATTTACATGGGGAAAAGAATTTTCTGAGTCGTCGCGTTGTGGGGGTTGAGGGGGAAGAGGGAGGTAGAGAGAATGAGAGAGAGAGAGAGAGAGAGAGAGAGAGAGAGAGAGAGAGAGAGAGAGAGAGAGAGAGAGAGAGGAGGGGGTCCCTACGCTACTGTGGTACGCCTTGGGCTCGTTTCGATTCCAAAATGCAGCAGTGGGGGGGTCCCTACGCTACTGTGGCAAACATAGTGACAGAAAGTCAGTAGATGAGATGGCCTTCCCAAAGCCTCCCATGCACCGCTCTCTCTCTCTCTCTCTCTCTCCTTCTCTCTCCCCCCCCCTCTCTCTCTCTCTCTCTCTCTCTCTCTCTCTCTCTCTCTCTCTCTCTCTCTCTCTCTCTCTCTCTCTCTCTCTCTCTCTCTCTCTCTCTCTCTCGCTAGTGCCTCCTTTCACCGGCAGCTCTGCATGCCTGATGGACCTTCTAAGTTCCTTCCCCCCTGACTTGAAACCTGGAAACATGGCTATGAAAATCTCCAGCACGGGTATGAAATATCGCGCACATGTATGGAATTGGTGCCCGGGTACAAAGTTTGGCTCATCTTGGCTTAACTAAACCTGGGGCTGGGCTTGTAAGGGACCTGGCACATCGATCAAAACCTGGCGCATGGCTTGAGAGCCAGCGCTCAGCATAAAATCTGTTCCCCCCCTTGTTATCGAGAACTCTGAAACCTGTGCGCGCGGCTTTAACTCTGTTAACACTTTATTAATATATGTTGCACTCTAGAAATCGGGGACACTGTTTGAAATTTGGGCGCTCAGTTGGAGGCCCGGTACAGCGGTATAAATGTCTGTTGCATGCCTTCAAAAGCCGTCACACGATCTGAAATCCAGCACACGTGATGGTACATGAAATATGTGTACATGTGTGAAAGAAGGTGTACGGACACAAATTTGTATACATGTGTGTGCTTGCGCCTTTGCAGGAGGCACTGGATCTCCGGGCTGCCCAGGCAGGCGGTCTGGTATGCACGGACTTGTGCGAGCTTGGCAACGACTTCAGTCCCCTGGAGGACCAACTGGTATGCTGCCCCTCGGCCCTGCCGCATTTCTCGCCTCACAGCATTGGAGCGCCTGTATACGTGCTGGCTGGCGCAAAGGCGGTACATCGCATGCGTCGGATGACGGCGCTTGCCATGGGAGTGGAGCACGACTTCATATCTGATTCAAAGGAAATCTCAACACTTATGGCCTTCAATTGAACAACAGGCATGCTGCTCAGGCGCAACTCCTCTTGCGAGCCCGTTACATGGAGGATAAGAGGGGTTCCCAGCTGCACGGCCCGAGCCTGTATCAGCCCTAGTGGGGGCTTGCCAGCCTTAGTTGCACAGCTTTGGAGCTGTGCAAATATCCGGATCCGGATATCTGATATATTACAAGGATTGATCTCGTGGATCAAGAAGGAAATCTCCGGGACAAGATCTTCTACAAGGATATCCTAGCCTTCTTGTTGAATCCATATGTATACCCAAACCAGCAAGTCAATTTCAGCTTGACACCCTAATTAGCCAGCATTCCATTTATTAACAGCATTTCATATCATCGACACTCCACAGGGACGTCCTCGTGCTCCCCAAATCAATTGTATTTGAGTTTTCATACAACAGGGACGTTGACGTGCTCTCCAAATTGATTGTATTTGGGTTTTGATACCACAAAACTCACCGATCGTGGTGTGTTATGCTTGGTCCTGCATGCTCGCTGTTCAGCTATGTATCATATTTGTACGGATAGCGACCTCATTGACCTATCCCAATCAGAATCCCCGTGTTATAGTGCGAGGACTAGCTAGTACTACGTCGCTTCGAGGGCGAGCTCAGCAACTTTAAGCATATGCTTATATCGTTAACAACTCTTGCGTGCTCATGCACATGTGAAGCTTACCTGCGCTTTTCTACCATCATCAGCAGAAAGAGAAGCTAGTGTTGCGATCCGCCCAGAAGGACTTTGTTTAAAAAATATGTGTTGCAATCAGGATTTGCACAGAAATTGGTGAACGTCCCAGGGCCCCTCAGAACAGCTTGACATGTTTCAGGCAACTGATTGGAACTGCGCAGCCACTGTATTGTACTGTACTGTAATTTTACTGCTGTACTACTGTACAGTAGTACAATACATGTACTGTACTGGAACAGGCATACCGGCATACATGCATGGTACATACAGTGGCGCCACTGTATACAGTATACGTATACGTATACCGTATACACTAGTGGCGCCACTGTATGTACCATTCACATATGCCGGCATGTGTAACAGTGGCTAGGACCGGCCCGCGGGTTCGAATCGGCTAAGTGCTCGGGTCGGATCCGTGTTATCATGGTCCTTCTGGATAAGGTCTCGTGGAAAGTGCAGTACGGCAAGTGTGCCTGGTAGTAGCGTAGCTCAAGGGACGTGTCCCTAGTCGGTGCATGCCTGTTCCAGTACAGTACATGTATCCTGTACGTGTATATCTGTGTATACGCATATGCACTATAGTGTGCATAACATATACGTACAGTGTAATGTACATGTATACGCATGTGTATATATACACACACACACACACACACACACACACACATATACATACATATATGCACTATAGTATGCATAGCTATATAGTGCTGCATAGTGCCTGGGTGGCCTTCCTATATCGTAATTACGTGGTATCCCTTATAAGTAGGGTAGTGCCACGTGGTATCTGCACAATTGTAGCTACAGCGTATAAGCTGATTAGCTACAAATGCGCAGACTGTACATGTACGTCGAAAATGTATTGCATGCTCAGCATAGATATACATGTGCCCATATGGTGGGTTAAACATGTGTGTGTGTGTCTGTGTGTGTGTGTGTGTGTGTGTGTGTGTGTGTGTGTGTGTGTGTGTGTGTGTGTGTGTGTGGATTCGTGTTGCTCGCATGCAATACATTTATATTGTCAGGACATATATGACGCTTTGTAATTTGGCTGAAAACGAATCAATACGGGTAATAAGTCATAACTATTTAATAAAAGTTATACATTTAGTTATATGACTTTCAAGACGTCAAATGTGTCCTATATCAGCTGGTCACTCAGTTTCAGTGCATGTGATGGTTGTAAGCAAATGCCAGATCCGTGCAAGATACGTAAATATATATGCGCATATCCATATAGACAATATTCCTTGTCAGCGATAAGGAATATTATTGCAGCGCGCGCGCAAGAAAAATTGTCCATAGTGGGCATTTTTTTTATAAATTTAAGTACGATATTGTACCTTAATTTTATGCATGTTACAAACCCCCAATGCGGATTAATCCCCATGAACGACACCGTTACGTAACTGTCACGTTGCGTGACAGTTCACCTGCTTGAACCGGTCTGCTTTGGGTGCGAGTGCAAAGCAGTGCTGTTAGAATTCTACGTTCGAACGCCGTGTTTCTTCGTCTTAAATCAACAGTTTACATACAATCTCTTGCGGACGCTGGGCACACAAGTCACGCACGATGTCCGGGAAAGGGAAAGGGAAACAGGGGCTCAAAGGATCACTTCGTGGCACGCCTGTGCAGAAGAAGCCGATCTCCCGTTCAGCTCGTGCCGGGCTGCAGTTCCCTGTTGGTCGTATGCATAGGTTGCTAAAGGTGTGCACATCTAAACTTTGTTCTAAGGCTTGCCCGTTGTTGTGCCGAATAATTTCAATATTTTGTTGTTAAATAGCCAGCTATAGGCTGGACCCTCGACTTCTTGTGTCTCCAACTGTATATAGTAGGAAACAAGGCTTGAAGTTTCTTGTTGACAGAGCCGAACAACTAGCCATGGTCGTGTGTCAGCTACAGCGGCTGTCTACACTGCGGCCATCCTTGGTATGAAGTCGTTCTTGAAGACCATCCTGAACTCTGCACGCCTAAAATAAAAAACCTGAAAAATGTCAAAATCATTCAATCAGTGCTGCTAGCATATGCCCCGTTCGGTGTCAGACTGTATTCGATTGAACTTTACCCGTCTCGTTCCTGACGTTTCTCGAGTGTGTTGAGCAGAGTATTTGACGGCCGAGGTCTTGGAGCTGGCAGGAAATGCTTCCAAAGATCTCAAGGTCCGCGTTCATTTTTAATTTACTAAAAAATGAAAGTACCTCACATATTCTTTCTTGCAATTAAGTTGCACAATTTTGCAGTGTGGACTAAATAAGCTTAAGTTAAAACACGTCCAGGTGAAACGTATTGCACCTCGTCACTTGCAGCTCGCTATTCGTGGAGATGAAGAGTTGGACAAACTAATCAAGGTATGTTGTATTCAATAATGGGCTCAGCGTACACATTTGACACATATCCTGGCACCCTACAAATTGAAACTAATTAGCTCACTTTTTGTAAAATTGCTATTAAACTTATAACAACAATTAAAACTAGCTCTACGTTCCTGCATCTTGCAAATCAGTTTGAAATTAGTGCGTGCACGCACCCGTGCGCGTCTGTGTGTGTGTGTGTGTGTGTGTGTGTGTGTGTGTGTGTGTGTGTGTGTGTGATGTGTGTGTACGTGTGTGTGTGTGTGTGTGTGTGTGTGTGTGTGTGTGTGTGTGCGCGCGCGCGCTCGCACGTGTGTCCGTGCGGGGGTGCACGTGCGCGCTCCGACCTGCCTCTATGTGTTGCACGAAGGTCAAGAGCCCATCTGTCGCCATATTGTTATGGATGGGCTGCTCACCTTCGTGCAACACATATTCTCCTTTGTACGTTTGAAAATGATATTGACGCCCTTGTGAAGTCATATCATATGATCTTTCATGAAGGACTTCGCAGTTAGGCAAGCATTTTGAGTTTGCTGTCTTGTTCATGCAGGCCACACTTGCTGGAGGTGGTGTCATTCCACATATTCACAAGTCTTTGATGAACAAGCCTATAACTAAAAATTGAAGGTTGTTGTTATAGCAATCAGCGGAAGATCTATACTCTAGAGTATAAGACTGAGGCAAAGAGATCCGTTCATGAAGAAGAAGATAGCGACTGATTACAATGCTTGAACTTTAGTTTTCGTGAATTTGTCGTCTTAACTGCGACGCAGAGCAGCCATTTGTAGAATGCACGCGTTCATCTAATTATGCATGACACCCGAGAGAACTGTACGGGATCTCCCTATGCACGCATATGAAGTACAAGGTAATGGTTGTCTTTACATTCCTTCCCCCTTGGAACGAATTCGTTCCAAGGGGGAGGGAATGTAAAGACAGGCATCGAAGACAGGCTTCGAAGATGACAGGCAAGGGCCCTACTTCATGAAACGCCGATCATGAAGATAGATCATAGAGGCAAAGGAGCCCTTCTGATCTTGGGCAATTAATTCACACACATCAGGTCAATTACAAGTTGCAGAGAAATAAGGCGTTAGAAGATACTCCAGGCAGGGAAAAGAGGAACAATTCCCTCCAGTAGCACAGAAGATGGCCTTTAAGGGCCTTCCCTTCCAATAGAAAGTCGCATCTATAGATGCGAAGGCCCTTAAAGGCCATCTTCTGTGCAACTGGAGGGAATTGTTTCTCTTTTCCCTGCCTGGAGTATCTTCTAATGTCTTAGTTCTTCCTAGCTAGCTAGCTACTACAACTGTAAGTTGATTCCAAGGGGCATGGCTCCCAATCCATATTACTCCCCCCATCCTTCAACCCAAGTACATTAGAACAGTAAGCTGGAAAACGGAGGTACAGTGTACATTATGCTGTACTGTATGCTGTACTGTGTGTTGTACTGCTTTGGAAAGAGGGTCCACAGAGCCTAATTGCAAGGCCTAAACACCATGAGGAGTACCCTCCCAGCGCTGGCCCCAAACCCTCCCAACCCACAAGCCACCCTCCCAAGTCTAAGCGCGACGAGCGCTTAGGAAAGCAGTGGACAACGGCGTAAGAGGGTTTCTGCCATGGTTCAGGAAAAAGGGACTATGTTGCGTAGTGGCCTGTACTGAATTGTTATAAACGAATTCCACAATGGTAAAATACTTGCAACTGGGACCCACAAACCCTCTCAGCATGTCCTCAACGGTCCGATTAGCTCTCGATCTGACCGTCGGTTTGAGGGTGGTAAGCAGTAGACATATTCAGTTGCGTGCCGAGTAACGACATGAATGCCTTCCGAAAATGACTAGTAAACCTAGGGTCTCTGTCAGATACAAGGGAAGTAGGCATGCCAAACCGTCTAAATTTTGTTTCAATGAAGATCTGAGCCAACTGAGGTGCACTGAGGTGCACATGCATTCACAGTTTTAGAACAAGGCGCCAATACAATCAACTTGTCCAACCGATCAACAAAGACTACAATGGAGTCATGTCAACAGCACAATGGCAGGTCTGTCACCAGATATAAAGAAACGCTCTCCCAAGGCGACTCTGGTACAGGCAAGGGCTGCAACAATCCAAAAGGTACTTTGCTAGTCCCCTTCATCCGCTGACAGCAAGTACACTCTCTGCAGTACCGACGTACGGCAGACAACATGGCAGGCCAATAGAAGAACCCGCACACATGCTCAGCCGTCTTGTGAGCGCCCAAATGGCCTGAAAAAGGTGTGCTGTGACACTCTGCTAGGATTCTCTCCCTCACAGGGCTTTCTGAAACATAACATTTGTCATGCTCGGTATATGTACCGAGCATGACAAATTTTGTGTTTCAGAAGTATATCTACAGCAAACCCCTTTTCCAACTCAGGGTTCCCAGATCCAACAAAACAGGGACCTGTGGATCATTTTCATATATGTGACGAAGGATATTTTAAAATCCTGTGTCAGATACCTTGTTGGAATATTCCAACAATTAAATAATTATTGTTGGAACAACGATCTTCGAAGAGTTGAGTCAGGTTTATATAACCCTTACTCAACTCTTCCAACAAGGTATCTGACACAAGAGGGGAGACATGCAGAGTAGCTAAGTCTGCGCGCCGACTCATCGCATCCGCGACCACGTTAGCAGTACCTTTTATAACACATCTAATGTCAGGCATGAACCTCATAATGTCAGCCAAAGAGCGCTCTTGTCGATCAGGACTCGTCGGTGCAGTCAAGAGGAATTTTAAAGATTTTGGTCAGTGTACACAGTAAACTTCCCCCCAATAAGCAAATGCTTTCACATACGTAGGGCGCCTACAAGTGCCAATACTTCTCTGTCATATGGAGCCAACTTTCGCTCTCTGGGCTGCAGTTTCCTAGACTCAAAGGCAACCGGCTGCAGTCCGTTACCTTGACCTTGCTGTAACACACACCCAATAGCAAAGGCAGATGCATCCACATGCACAACAAAGGGTTTTTGCAAGTCTGGTGGGTGCAAACAAGGAGCAGTACACATCAGATATTCAATTTGTGGAAATCCTGCTCATGCAAGTCATCCCACTGCCATGGAGCATCCTTTTAAAACAACTCAGTGAGAGGGAAGGCAACATGAGCAAAGTAATCTGCAAACGTATCATAAAACTGTAGAAGACCCATAAACGAACGAAGTTAAGACACACAGGTAGGGGTGGGCCAATTCATGATAGCCTCAATTGAGTTGCAACCTTCTTCGGGTCCACCCTCACTCCCTCACTGGAAATGACATGTCCCAAATACTCCACCTCGGGTGCGCAAAACAAACACTTGAAGCTATACCGTCCTTGTGGGGGACAAAAAGGATGGGAGCCCCGGAAGGACTAGATCTATAGAGCTGGGCCTGATAGACCCTCGTTCCAGCTCTTGCAGCTGTGCCCTAAGCTCAGCAAGCTGAGCTCCCGACAGCGGGTAAATATCGGAGGCAGGAGGTCGAGCACCAGGTTCCAGGTGGATTTCGTGGTCTCCGACTCGAGGTGGTGGAAGACTGTCAGGCAAGCCTGATAGGACATCCGAGAACTTCTGCAACAAGTCCTAGGAGGCCTCCAACCCCGGCTGGGCATGTATTGGTTCAGAATCCCGTTGTACAGGTTTCAACTTTGAGCACATACAATTCTGTCAAATCAGAAACAAATCTATCCAACCCTAGGGCAGAAATCACATATTTAGGCACATCAGAACCCTGACTACGTAGGTATACCCTCCAAAACATCTGTGCTTTCACCATCAACACGACAAACAGTGTTTAAGCGCCAGTTTACACATGGATTAAACCTGTCAACCAGGGCTTTCCTAACACAACATCATAGGTATGCAGCTCTGTAGACAAACAATCCACTCGGAACTGATCAGTTACCTTGACTCTACCATCAGCGAGGTTCATGAAACGACCCCACAGACATGTCAACTGCACACACTTGATCAGTTACCTTGGCTCTACCATCAGCGAGGTTCACTGTCAACAACGAGTTGAGAGGCATAGTGGGCAAAACAAGATCATGTATAAACTCTTCACTCACAAAATTAGCTGTAGCACCACTATCCAACAGCACCCTACAGGCAACACCCCGCACCAATCCCTCAAACTGGATACACGTATGTGTTAAGTCAAGAGTCGCTACAGTAAAATCTGCGAACATCTGAGCAATATGATGAAGGGGCTGGTAGGTGAGTTTACTAGGTACAGCTACAAGCCTAGTAATACCAGACACCTCAACTATGTCCCGCCCGAAAACACTCTTAACAGTGGGAGGCGCCTGAATTGCAGTAGATTCTCCCCATAATTGCAACAGAGATGTCCAAGGCATAACGATGGTCGCATGGCGTTGCTCTTGCAGTTCTGGCCCTACAGTCTCCCCGCCTATAGACCTGGGGCACAGCAGTGTTACCCTATCCCTGGGAAGGGCCCGTGTAATCACTCTTTCCCAAGCCAAGGGAGCAGCTTCAGAACTCAAGGAATCAACCAACTCATGGGATCCACAAACATGCGTCTCTGTACCCTCACACTGCTCACAAGCAGGGGTGATCAGCCCAAAAGGGGTTTCAGACACAGGCAAGAGTTGCGAACTCGTTACATCGGAGAAGGTGTGGGTTTGGTCTGGGATCCTCCGGAGGAAAAGGAAAGGAAAGGAAAATTACATCTAAATTACATCCTTTCTATATCAGAAGAAGTGATGGGACGCGCTTTCTTCCTTTTGCTCGAGTCCGTCGATGACGCGCCGATTTCTGTCTCTTTTCCGCCCCGTGGGCCACATGCACCGCGATCCTGCTCTCCTATCGGCTCCTCCGTCTTTACAGCTGTGCTGGTTGTATGTCGATAAACTAGCTGTCACGACTGCTCGCAATTGCAACAAAACACTTATAATTTATTTGTTTTCAATACTCGACATTCGCTGGTTTTGTCTTATACGTGTTTGTTGGTTTGGTCTTATACAGACATTTCGAGTTCGGTTTTGGAGCCGATGTGCGCCCTGTCCGTCCTCCATCATTCCGCAAGTCGAAACTCTTCGGACTCAGGACTGAGGTATCTTTTTCTGTTGTTGTTGTCTATTTTGTGGTTCGGCGCCCAGGTTCGACACCTCCTCCGAGGTTCTCCCCATTGTAACAGCGGCCCGTCGCTGCATGCAACATTACTTTTCGGAGTTGTGGGCAATTCTAACCCTGTTTTCAATGCAGGTTTTTAATCCAGGTATCACTTTTGTTTCTCTTTTGCACCACTACATCTGTCGGTCCAGTGCCATGCGAGTTGCGGAATCCGAATGTAACAGCGGCGAGTCGCTCCCTGCAACATTATTTTTCGGAGTTCTGGGCAACGCTTACCCTGTTTTCAATGCATCAATTTTGTTTCCCTTTTCCACCACTACATCTTTCGGACCAGTGCCACTGCAGTTGCGGAATCCGAATGCAATTGCAACGAGATTCTAACAAAGTACGTTGCACATTAGAATCGTACTCATTCTATTTACACTATCACTCCTGTGCGTTTGCGTCTGTAAATCTGCGCGGTAGTTACTGTGATGTACTGTGAAGAGTCCAGTGCTTTCCTCCACTTCCTGTTCCCTTTACTTTCCTTTCTTTTTGCTTTACACTTTCAAGCCATTGTATCTGAATTTCTTAGGGACTAACAATGCTTTTGGATCAAGGGATTATAAATGGGGGGCTGAACTTGATTAAAAGCTCGCAAACTTCTTTTTCTGAGATATTTCCAAACACACAGGAAGACATGTGGTTGTATGTGCGTGTGTGTGTCTGTGTGTGTGAGTGGTGTGTGTGTGTGTGTGTGTGTGTGTGTGTGTGTGTGTGTGTGTGTGTGTGTGTGAGTGAGAGAGGGAGAGAGAGACAGATAGACAGGTACACAGAGAGTTCTCCACTGAAAGCAACCTTCTGTGTGGATGTGGGGCTGGGTGGTGTGTGTGTGTGTGTGTGTGTGTGTGTGTGTGTGTGTGTGTGTGTGTGTGTGTGTGTGTCTATGTGTGGGCGTGTGTGCAGGGTGTGTGTCTGTCTATGTGTGGGCGAGTGTGCAGGGGTGTGTGTGTGTGTGTGTGTGTGTGTGTGTGTGTGTGTGTGTGTGTGTGTGTGTGTGTGTGTGTGGAGTGGGAGTGTTTGGCCGGGTATGCGTGCGTGTGTGTGTGTGTGTGTGTGTGTGTGTGTGTGTGTGTGTGAAAGAGAGAGAGAGAGAGAGAGAGAGAGAGAGAGAGAGAGAGAGAGAGAGAGAGAGAGAGAGAGAGAGAGAGAGAGAGAGAGAGAGAGAGTGCTCCACTAAAGCAACCTATTGTGTGGGTGTGGGGTTGGGTGGTGTGTGTGTGTGTGTGTGTGTGTGTGTGTGTGTGTGTGTGTGTGTGTGTGTGTGTGTGTGTGTGAGAGAGAGAGAGAGAGAGAGAGAGAGAGAGAGAGAGAGAGAGAGAGAGAGAGAGAGAGAGAGAGAAAGAGGGAGGGAGGGAGGGAGGGAGAGAGAGAGAGACACACAGAAAGAGACTTCTCCACTGAAAGCAACCTGGGTGGTGTGTGTGTGTGTGTGTGTGTGTGTGTGTGTGTGTGTGTGTGTGTGTGTGTGTGTGTGTGTCTGTATGTGTGTGTGTGTGTGTGTGTGTGTGTGTGTGTGTGTGTGTGTGTGTCTATGTGTGGGCGTGTGTGCAGGGTGTGTGTTTGTGAAATATTCTGGGCTTGGCGTATCCTGCATGGTGGCGGCACGGAGGGTGTTAGACGATGTCCTCCTACTTGTGCGTTGTTAAGTAGGCACGGACATATACAAGTCAAGGACTGGTTAGCAACTGATTGATAGACACCCGGAGTGCCACTATAGTTCCAACCAAGTGTTACAATATCTCTCATCTCTCCTAACAAGGTGACGCAGTTCAAACACGCCTAACCTGCTCTCACCCAGGTCGTGTTCATTACTTTGTCCGATGAGCTAAACTCAACTCTATATGTCTAACATGTTCTAACAATGTTCATCTGAGTGCTAAATCCAGGAATACAATAAGGATTAAGTCACCTGCATGGTGGCGGCACGGAGGGTGTTAGACGATGTCCTCCTACTTGTGCGTTGTTAAGTAGGCACGGACATATACAAGTCAAGGACTGGTTAGCAACTGATTGATAGACACCCGGAGTGCCACTATAGTTCCAACCAAGTGCCTTCCCTATCCGTGCTTGCCCCATATGCCTCCTTTCTACAAACGTGTCTGTAACTTGCGTTATGATAGTCTTCGTTCAAATGCATGTATTGCCTGGCAGAACTCAGGGTTCTGCCTCTCTTTCCTAATTGGTATTGTCTTCATACGGAGACTTGCCATTATTACTCCTCTGAGGGAAAGGCATAAAATTAATTAACACAACACTTCCCCTTGCCTTTACCTCACAGAAACTTGGCCAGTCCCAGTGAGTTACGATGTCCCAGAAACACTTGTCTAACTAGTGGTTTGGTAAAAATGTCAGCCACATTTCTAGCAGATTGAATGTACTTGAATTCAACCTGCCCCTTTGCAATAGCTTCACGTGCGAAATGACAGCTAATTGCAATATGCTTTGTGTGTTTGGAGTACACCGGATTCCTCAGGTGGTTTATACACCCTTGGTTGTCACAATGAATCTTCACTATCCACGGTAACACTCCAATTTCCTCCAGGAAACCTCTCAGCCAATTTGCTTCCTTCACAACAGCACTTGCTGCCATGAATTCAGCCTCCACTGTTGAAGTGGCAACAGCAGATTGCTTTTTACTTCCCCACACTACTGCTCCTCCAAACACAGTGAGGACAAAGCCAGTGGTAGAGAAGCGATGATCCTGATCACCTCCATAGTCGGCATCCACATAGCCTTCTAGCTCTATCTCCCCCCCTCCGAGAGTTAGAACCAAATCTCGGGTTCCTTTCAGATACTTCAACACACGGATGGCTTCATTCCAATGTGCTGTGGTGGGAGATATGCGATAACGAGACAATACACCTACTGCCTGAGCT
Organism: Botryococcus braunii; assembly: GCA_002005505.1. Lineage (NCBI taxonomy): Eukaryota > Viridiplantae > Chlorophyta > Trebouxiophyceae > Botryococcus > Botryococcus braunii. The sequence continues at coordinate 35,086 of KV908417.1, forward strand.
ATATCGGGACGTGTGGTGTTGGCTATATACAGAAGAGACCCTACTAACTCACAGTAACGGTGACCTGGAGGTAGTGGACTGCCAGCACCAATGCTGTCGCTCCCATCTCTCGGTGCAGGCCTTTGGGACATTACGAAATCTTTTGTCATGGGAGTATCAGGTCCCACTGACTCAAGATCCAAGCCAAATTTCTCTACAAGTGCATCGATTTTAGGGATGCAACTCAGGGTGATCAGCCCTTTATCTCTATCTCTCATCACTTGACATCCCAAGAAATCCTTCACTTCCCCAAGATCATGGATGGTGAATTCTTTCTTGAGAAGTCCCTTCACTCTCTCGATTTCTGACATGCCCTTGGAAACTATCAGAAGATCATCAACATAGATCAGCACATAGGACTTTCCTCCATCAGTAGAGCATCTCACATACACTCCCGCATCACTCTTGCACACCTCATACCCCATGACTTCAAGTTTGTCATTCAGGGTTTTGTGCCAGGCACGTGGAGCCTGCTTCAGGCCATACAACGCCTTTCTCAATCGGCACACAATATTCTTATCACCATTCTCAAAGCCAGGAGGTTGCGTTACATATACTTCCTCCTCGAGCTCACCATTCAGAAAGGCGGTCTTAACGTCCACCTGATGAATTTCACAGCCCTCTCTTGCAGCAACAGCAAGCAGAGCTCTTCTAGCTCCATAGCTACTAGTAGGAGCAAAGACCTCCATCACATCCACTCCAGGGATTTGTCTGCATCCCTGTGCCACTAATCTGGCCTTGAATCTCACAACATTGCCATGTGCATCCATTTTCACTGAAAATATCCAGTGAACTGGAATAACCTTATGTCCACGAGGTCTCGGAACATACTCCATGACCTCATGAGTATCTAGAGAATTTTGCTCTTCCTGCATAGCTGCCTTCCAGTATTCCCACTGGGGAGACATCTGTGCTTCTCTCAAATTAGAGGGAACGTGAATTTTCCCAAATCTGACACCTGTGTGCTTTTCCTCTGAATTGCCTGATTTTCTCTCACTTTGTCCAGAACCCACTACTCTTCCACTGACACTCGCTGAGTTACACATCACAGGCTCTCCAGTAGAAGTAGAATGCTCTCTCATAGCACGCTCTCGCTTGGACTCACACTTGGCTTTGCACAAGTTACTCTGCTCATCCCTCACATCATCCTCCCATGCACAGGTACCTCTCGGACAGTCTTTGTAATTTGGAATCCCTTCACATTGTCCAGACTTCCGATTCACCTCCTCAGACACACTCTGACATGCCTGCAAGAGTTCAGACTCTTCAGGTCTCTCACAAGCAACATCGGGATATGGCAGAGTGTCTGCATACTTCCCCTGATTTATGTGATCCACATGCCTCTCAGACCGACTGCATGTCACTGTTGGGAGTGACCTCACATCTCTGACATCACTCTCCCAGGCACAGGTACCTCTCAGTGAGCACTTGTAATTTGGTCTGTCTCCACAATGTCTGTGCTCCTGATTCACCTCCTCCTCTCGTCCCTTACATGGAGTCAAGGATGCAGATCCTGTCTCCCGCTCACAATCATGTTTGGCTGGTGCAGAGAAAGCATATGATGCTTCCTCTGACCGGTGGCTGCCACCACAGTCCCGTCCAGGAGTGCTCTGACTGGACGGGTTGCCAGAAGAACTCTGCATGGTCACATCTCTTACATTTCTCTCAGTCACTGAACAAGACCCACCCATACTGCTCAGCTCCCCGGGACCATTTGCAGCTTTGCATGTAGCTGCCCCCCTCACTGCACTCACATGCAATTCATGCCCCTCATGTGAATCACCCTCTAGCTGCACTTCCCCTGGTCCCTGTGACAGAGAGTCACATTCAGTCAACCCCTCTCGCTCTCTGCTCTCTCCCTTCTCCTGTGGCAGCAGGAGGTCTTTGGCGGCAGTGCGTTGTTCGTGTCGTTGAGCCCGGGTCAGGCCATCCAATTGGTGGTTGCGGCAATCAGACCTAGTTGGTCTGAGGACCTCCTGGGCTCGCTCCATCTGCGGTCGAAGGTGGGAGTCCTGTCTCACTCCTCTGGCTAAGTCCTGTACTGCCTCCAGGGTTTGATCCATCTCCACTGGGTCACACAGTCTTCTGGATTCAGGCTCGGGCTCAGCCTCACTGGGGGGTCCTGTGACAGGCTGTGTGGGGAGGTTGCTGGAGGCTGGCAGGTACTCAGGCTCACTGTGTGGGTCATCAAGATCTGTCTCAAGGCTGATGTTGGTTGTGCCAGGGGAGGTGCCGGGAAAGACTGGGGGAGTGTCACTTGCAGAGGGCTCAGGACACAGAAACTCTGTAGACTGTGTTGAGGAAACGCTCATGCCAACCCGAGAGGCTCCCCTGAGGTGCTCCACGAAAACCACATCTCTGCTCTCCTTCCAGATACCCCCTCCCACATAGATCCGATAGGCTTTGGAGGAGGCTGAGTAACCAGTAAGCATCCCTGGCACAGTTTTAGGGGAAAACACAGAGCGCTGGACATCAGGAATGTGCACAAAGGCCAAGCAACCCCAGGTACGCAGTGGGTTACATTTGGTTTGTAGCCAAAAAATAATTCTGATGGCGTGCGGTCCCTCCCGGTACTGGACCATGTTCAGTAGGGTGCATGCAGTTTCCAGGGCCTCCTTCCACAACGTTGGACTGGCAGCTGCAAAAGCCAGAAGAGTCCTGGTACGTTCCTTGAGGGTGCGATTGGCTCTTTCAGCCGCTCCATTCTGTTGCGGGGTGTAAGGAGCTGAGGTCTCCAATTTAGTCCCCTGGGATGCACAAAATTCTTTGAACGTGGCATTCAGAAATTCAGTTCCACGGTCACACCGGACACACTTCACTTTGGTTTTCTTCTGGGTCTGCCAGTATAGAATGAGGTCCCTCACAGCAGCACTGATGGCATCTTTGGACTTCACAGGCAGGACCGCCTTTAACTGAGATGACTCATCCAAAGCAGTCACCCAGTAACGTTCACCAGTTACTGCAGCAGGAAAAATGGGCCCACAGTGTCAATATGTACTCTGTCAAGTGGTTCAACAGCTGGTCTACTGCTTATTCAAATGGAGGCCGAGACGTCTTTCCTCATACATGCTCAATAGACTGG
>KV908417.1:38358-43358 GCA_002005505.1 Botryococcus braunii
TGGGGAGGGCTGGGCCAGGTACTCAGGCTACTGTGCATCAGACTGTCCAAGGCTGAGGGTGGCCGGGGAGGTGCCGGGAAAGTGGGGGGTGTACTTGCAGAGGGCTCAGGACCAGAACCTGTAGACTGGTTGAGGACGCTCATGCCACCCGAGGCCCCCCTGAGGTGCTCCACGAAAACCACATCTCTGCTCTCCTTCCAGATACCCCCTCCCACATAGATCCGATAGGCTTTGGAGGAGGCTGAGTAACCAGTAAGCATCCCTGGCACAGTTTTAGGGGAAAACACAGAGCGCTGGACATCAGGAATGTGCACAAAGGCCAAGCAACCCCAGGTACGCAGTGGGGTTACATTTGGTTTGTAGCCAAAAATAATTCTGATGGCGTGCGGTCCCTCCCGGTACTGGGACCCATGTTCAGTAGGGTGCATGCAGTTTCCAGGGCCTCCTTCCACAACGTTGGACTGGCAGCTGCAAAAGCCAGAAGAGTCCTGGTACGTTCCTTGAGGTGCGATTGGCTCTTTCAGCCGCTCCATTCTGTTGCGGGGTGTAAGGAGCTGAGGTCTCCAATTTAGTCCCCTGGGATGCACAAAATTCTTTGAACGTGGCATTCAGAAATTCAGTTCCACGTCACACCGGACACACTTCACTTTGGTTTTTCTGGTCTGCCAGTATAGAATGAGGTCCCTCACAGCAGCACTGATGGCATCTTTGGACTTCACAGGCAGGACCGCCTTTAACTGAGATGACTCATCCAAAGCAGTCACCCAGTAACGTTCACCAGTTACTGCAGCAGGAAAAATGGGGCCCACAGTGTCAATATGTACTCTGTCAAGTGGTTCAACAGCTGGTCTACTGCTTATTCCAAATGGAGGCCGAGACGTCTTTCCCTCAATACATGCTTCACAGTAGACTGGACAATTGGAGCAGGGACATAGGGATGTATCAAGTCCCGAGACCAGGTCCTCATTGGTTAGGCGCTGCATCCATGTTTCACCTGGATGTCCCATTCTGCTATGCCAGAGGTATCGTCTGGCACAGTTGTGTGAGTTTTGGGTGGGGGTTTTGGACTTCACAGCAGCTGAAATTCTTCTGTGGTTAACACTGGGACTCAGAGCTACAACTTGATGAATATAAAATAGCCCTTTCTCTGCACTGATCCGAGACCTCCAGCTGTTTGGACCACAGACTTCAGTGAACGCTCCAACATCATCTGTGCGAAAGACTGCCCCATCCCGCAATGCTGCAGATACTGACAGTATGTTTGAGGTTGCAGAAGGAACACACTGAACATGATGTATCCACAGGGGAACTCCCACTCGACTGAGGATGCAGACAGAGCCTGATGCTACAATTCCTCCAGTGGCATCTGAAGTGGCCAGATGTAATGGGATGGGTTTGGCATGCACAGTTGGATTATGTAGTAGGGTCACATCATTCACCAGATGTACAGATGCTCCACTGTCCACCAGCCAGGATTGCAGAGACGAATTTCTGACAGGAGTCTTCAGGATGTTGAGGGAAATTATGTATGGCATACCTCCAGGTGGTGGAGGTGGGGGAGCTGGGGGTTGGAACCATGCCGGAAAGGCATCCAGTCCAGGGTGCGCCAGCTGGGCTGCAGGAGGGTGTGGGCCACCCATATGTGGAGGTCCCTGTGGCCACATTCCCTGCAATTGTTGGACCGCTGCCACTACGTTCCGTTGGGTCTCCTCGTCCCGCTTCCTCTTTCGACAGTCCCTCCAGTAATGCCCCTTCTTATTGCAGTAGTTGCAGATGCCCTTAGTCTCGGACTTGGCCTCAGAGACAGTTGGTTGGGCCTGCTGATGGACTGCACTGGCAGCTGGTGGGGTATTGGCTCCACTGGAGCCTTGTCCAAGAGCCAAAACCCTTGGTTGGCGAGGAGCATATTCATCAAAACCCACTGCAGCTGCTGTGTTGCGCAGAAGTCCAGCCAGCTTCTCCAGGGGTTGTGCTGCAGCAGTTGTGATCATTCCTGGCTCTTTAGCTGCATCAGGCAAGCCCTGCACAATCTGGGTTGCAACGTGTGCATCCAGTAGAGCATGGTTGTTCCTGTCAAGGCATGCCTTCAGGTTGATCATTCTGTTGACATATTGCAAATCGTCTCGTCATGTTTCATTCCCTGGCTCATTTCTTGGAGCCAATCTGCATTGGCCTCGATATTATATCCACCAATAAACTTTCTGCAGATGAACTCATATGCATCATAAGCAGAGGGCAGATTAGACAGAGGTCCCAGCCATTCCTCTGGGACTGACTCATAAATCAGTAACATTGCGGCTGCGTCATGTGCTGTACCAGGCATAGCCTCCAGGATGGCAGGCAAAGACCCTTTTGACTCATTTGCTGCCAAAAATGCATTCTTCCAAACAATAATATTTGTCCCCCGTTCCTTCAGTTTTATGTGTACCTTGACATTTGTTGGGATAATCTTGGGCAGCTCATCTCCGCTGCCTCTTGAGGTGCTGGGAGTACACGGTTCTCTGATGGGTGTGGATGAGGCTGGTTCACTGCTTGACGTTGATGCTCCACTAGCTGATGATCCTTTCTTCTTGGAAGTCATAATTCCCCAGTTGTCTTATAACTCCAGTACTCGCAAGGTAGCAGCAAGATCTTACTTCTGAACCAGGTGGGTTGAGCTAACGGACAGCCAACGTGAAGGTGAAAGATGTAGTCTTTGACGATAAAGGCTCTCTCGTCAGGATTGCGGTCTCCACGTTGTCCTCCTTCTCTGATTAGTTCGTTGTATGACGGAGGTCCTGATCTCAAGCGCGCTGGAACGTTGAGGTTGGTGGTCTTCCTGGCTGTTTGCTTTGTCCGCTTCTTCGCCATTCACAGTCTAGTGAGCTCCGATTTAGGCGCCACCCACTCTCAGCATCCGAGCCCGTGGGCCCATAACCTGAAATATTCTGGGCTTGGCGTATCCTGCATGGTGGCGGCACGGAGGGTGTTAGACGATGTCCTCCTACTTGTGCGTTGTTAAGTAGGCACGGACATATACAAGTCAAGGACTGGTTAGCAACTGATTGATAGACACCCGGAGTGCCACTATAGTTCCAACCAAGTGTTACAATATCTCTCATCTCTCCTAACAAGGTGACGCAGTTCAAACACGCCTAACCTGCTCTCACCCAGGTCGTGTTCATTACTTTGTCCGATGAGCTAAACTCAACTCTATATGTCTAACATGTTCTAACAATGTTCATCTGAGTGCTAAATCCAGGAATACAATAAGGATTAAGTCACCTGCATGGTGGCGGCACGGAGGGTGTTAGACGATGTCCTCCTACTTGTGCGTTGTTAAGTAGGCACGGACATATACAAGTCAAGGACTGGTTAGCAACTGATTGATAGACACCCGGAGTGCCACTATAGTTCCAACCAAGTGCCTTCCCTATCCGTGCTTGCCCCATATGCCTCCTTTCTACAAACGTGTCTGTAACTTGCGTTATGATAGTCTTCGTTCAAATGCATGTATTGCCTGGCAGAACTCAGGGTTCTGCCTCTCTTTCCTAATTGGTATTGTCTTCATACGGAGACTTGCCATTATTACTCCTCTGAGGGAAAGGCATAAAATTAATTAACACAACAGTTTGTGTATGTGTGGGCGTGTGTGCAGGGGTGTGTGTGTGTGTGTGTGTGTGTGTGTGTGTGTGGAGTGGGAGTGTTTGGCCGGGTATGCGTGCGTGTGTGTGTGTGTGTGTGTGTGTGTGTGTGTGAAAGAGAGAGAGAGAGAGAGAGAGAGAGAGAGAGAGGAGAGAGAGAGAGGAGAGAGAGAGAGAGAGAGAGAGGAGAGAGAGAGGGAGGGAGGGAGGGAGAGAGGGAGAGACAGACAGAAAGAGACTTCTCCACTGAAAGCAACCTGGGTGGTGTGTGTGTGTGTGTGGTGTGTGTGTGTGTGTGGTGTGTGTGTGTGTGTGTCTGTATGTGTGTGTGTGTGTGTTTGTGTGTGTGTGTGTGTGTGTGTCTATGTGTGGGCGTGTGTGCAGGGTGTGTCTTTGTGTATGTGTGGGCGTGTGTGCAGGGGTGTGTGTGTGTGTGTGTGTGTGTGTGTGTGTGTGTGTGTGTGTGTGTGGAGTGGGAGTGGGAGTGTTTGGACGGGTGGGCGTGTGTGTGTGTAAGTGTGTGTGTGTGTGTGTAAGTGTGTGTGTGTGTGTGTGTGTGTGAGAGAGAGAGAGAGAGAGAGAGAGAGAGAGAGAGAGAGAGAGAGAGAGAGAGAGAGAGAGAGAGAGAGAGAGAGAGAGAGTTCTCCACTAAAGCAACCTATTGTGTGGGTGTGGGGTTGGGTGGTGTGTGTGTGTGTGTGTGTGTGTGTGTGTGTGTGTGTGTGTGTGTGTGTGTGTGTGTGTGTGTGTGTGGAGTGGGGGCGAGAGAGAGAGAGAGAGAGAGAGAGAGAGAGAGAGAGAGAGAGAGAGAGAGAGAGAGAGAGAGAGAGAGAGAGAGAGAGAGAGAGAGAGAGAGAGAGAGAGAGTTCTCCACTAAAGGAACCTATTGTGTGGGTGTGGGGTAGGGTGGTTTTCGTCTGTGTGTGTGTGTGTGTGTGTGTGTGTGTGTGTGTGGAGTGGGGGTGTTTGGGCGGGTGGGCATGTGTGCAGGGCTGTGTGTGCGTGTGCGTGTGTGTGTGTGTGTGTGTATGTGTGTGTGTGTGTGTGTGTGTGTGTGTGTGTGTGTGTGTGTAGCCTCTTTCTCCATGCTCATAGATTTCAATGTACTTTGATTTCCTAGAGGAAGGCTCTCTTTGGCAAAAGGGGAGGATTGCTCAAATACGTGTGTGTGTGTGTGTGTGTGTGTGTGTGTGTGTGTGTGTGTGTGTGTGTGTGTGTGTGTGTGTGTGTGTGTGTGTGTGCGTGTGCGCGTGCGCGCGCATGCGTGTGTGTGTGTGTGTGTGTCTGTGTCTGTGTCTGTGTCTGTGCTTGTCTGTGTGTCTGCGTCCGTGTGTGTGTGTGTGTGTGGTGTGTGTGTGTGTGTGTGTGTGTGTGTGT
>KV908417.1:48358-68358 GCA_002005505.1 Botryococcus braunii
GGACAGCGTCCAGGCCGTTACGAACGGAGTAATGTCGGCCGACAATGGCAACATCCCCCCCTGAGGTGCAGTGGACCGCGTGGTCGCCCCAGACATCCAACTCCCTCAAGCAGCACGGGCATTGGGAGCCAGGGTGGAAAATGGGGATCAAGAGCTGGTATTGAAGGCGGCAGCGGAACGACCTTCCTTCCTTGCTTCCTTCCTTCCTTCTTCCTTCCTTTTTTACAAGAGTGGAGTAAAAACGACCAGCCCAATGTTCAGGGACCCAAACCCCCAATGTGTCAAGCTATGAGTCACACCCGGCGAGCGGCCAGCTGGCGACCCACAGCCGCCGCAATGATGAAACTGACCCGACGAATGACAAAATATCCCTCCACATCTTCTTGAGCAATGATGGCTTGGTTCAAAAGCCCCTGGAGCCTCTGCAACAAGGCCAGCGCATCAGCATGCAACCCTCCCAATGTTTCAAAAGCGAAGGCTTGGAAAGCCACAGGCGGCTGCTGACGCGACAACAAGACAGCATAGCGGGTCTGCTTGTCTTGGGCAGCGCGCGCGGCGGCCCCACCCGGCACGAAGTGCAGCAAGTTGGCAACTGTGAGTGGGGAAGAGCCAACGATGTCGATATAAAGGTCACGCCCCTCCTCCCACGCATGGAGGCGGAGGTCTGCGCGACGGCGCTCCTGGCCAGGGACAGGGGTGGGAAAGGCGGGTTCCCGGGTGACCCGCTGACGAGCTGAGGTAAGGACAGCGTCCAGGCCGTTACGAACGGAGTAATGTCGGCCGACAATGGCAACATCCCCCCCTGAGGTGCAGTGGACCGCGTGGTCGCCCCAGACATCCAACTCCCTCAAGCAGCACGGGCATTGGGAGCCAGGGTGGAAAATGGGGATCAAGAGCTGGTATTGAAGGCGGCAGCGGAACGACTCTGGGGGCATGGTTTGCTGCAAATGGGGAACTGGGAGAGCCAGCAGCCAATCAGACGCTCCCGGCTGTGTAAGAGATTGGAGCACAGCACGGTCGCGATCCGAGCGAGCAGGGTCATCAAGAACCTCCTGGTATGCGCGGTGAGACAAGGGTTTGGACAGCCGGGCTTGCACTTTGCTGCGGACAAAATCCGGATCCTCGAAGAGCGCCGCATCGAAATCAGGAACAAGGGCGCAGTAGTCAGCCTTGGCAGCTAGGGCAGCGGGGACAAGAGGGGCAGTGGATGTCCCCAGAAGGCGGTCCTGGAGGGGGGCTGTCTGCGTGACGGAGGCGAGATAGGCACAAGGCAGAAGGGAAGTGGCCTTAGTGACCCCTAGACCCCCCTGGGCAATAGGCAAGCCAGCCAAGGTTTGCTGCAAAGGGCCAAAACCACCACCACCAGCTGTGACAATGGATTGGAGGACCTGGGTTTGGAGCATATCAAAGGTCACCAAAGCTTGCGCAGCTGCAGCTGGCGGCATGGTCCGGGCTGTGAAAACCACCTTGCAGGTCCCAAGGCAACTGCGAAGCAAGAGAAGCTCGGCTTGGGGGTGGCGGAGAATCGGCAAACGCTGGAGCGAGGCTGCCACGGCATCAACGTGCGCCTGGGCTACGGAAGCCGCGTACTCGACTGACACGGTGACCGCTGCCCCCAACACTATCAAACCAGCACGAGTTTCATTGACGAAGCCCAGAGGGAACCCATCCAAATGCTGAGGGTTCGGGCGCGGCGACCACACACAGCACTTGTGAGGGTTGAGGCTCAAGCCATATGCGGGGGCCCGGTCAACAACCAACTGGACTGCCTGCTGCGCTGCGGGCACGGGACCAACAAACGTGCCGTCATCCAGATACCTTCCTTCTTCCTTCCTTCCTTCTGCCCAGACAGACTCCGCGTGTGGGCCTCCGCGAATCGCTGGAATCCACATTCACCTCCGCGTCGGATGTCCACGTGCCGTCACGGCGCAGCCGTGCGTCGAGAAAGTCATTGATTAATCGACCCTTGGTGCCAAATTGAAAACAGCCGTTGAGAGCCTTGGTTTCCGACGGTACTGTAGCAAGGTTCCCAAACAATGCTGAGGGTCTAAGTGCCCCAGGAGACAGCAAGGCACAGGTAAGTTTCGCATTGTTTCTACTGTGATATACTGCTCGACTTCGAGCAGGTTTTGAAATGCAGCGGTAGTCGGGAGCCGCATGGTAGCAGTAGCTTCGTCCTTCCCCCGACGGAATATCAGTTGCCATAATGAGTGACTACTCAGAGAACATGTCAGACGATGATTTTGAAGTCGAAAACCTACCAAAAAAGAAGCAGGCATGCCCAGCTCGTGGTTGCTTTGCAATCTAGCCTGGATCTACCAAGAAACTGTAAGAGAAACATGAGTTAATCGGTCTATTTTGACACAAGAAGTTGCCTTTATAGGCAGCTGCTGTGAAACCAAAGGGCCCAAGGAAGGTCTTGCAGCCCACCACTTCTCACAACGAAGAGAGGGCGGTGGAGGAAATCTATCAGAAGAAGACGCAACTCGAGCATATTCTTCTACGGCCCGACACATATGTCGGAAGTACAGAAAGGCAACAGCAGAAACTATGGGTTCATGATGGGCAGACCCTCGTCTATCGAGAAATCACCTATGTGCCAGGGCTGTACAAGATTTTTGATGAGATCCTCGTCAATGCAGCAGACAACAAAGTCCGGGACCCAAAGATGGACACACTCAGAGTTGATATCGATGTGGTAAACTCCCAGCTTGCTTGGCATGTATGGGACATTCTTGGAAATGCTGTTGTACAACACTTTTGGGGAACAGACGGGAAAACATATGCTGCGGGTCTTTTGCTGGGAATCTGCTCTGTCTTTATGACTGGCAAATGGGTGATGCTGGGGCGGCAGGAAGCCAAACGGATTACCGTGTGGAACAATGGAGATGGCGTGCCAGTTGAGATGCACAAGGAAGAAAATGTTTATGTTCCAGAACTCATCTTTGGACATCTGCTAACCAGCTCCAACTACAATGATAATGAAAAGAAGGTGATCTTGAGGCTCATGAGAGTGTTTTGACATATCTGTCGTCGTTGGTCCCTGTATATAGAAACATTTTGACGGTTTCGTGTAATCCAGGTAACTGGAGGCCGGAATGGATATGGTGCAAAACTTGCAAATATTTTTTCTACAGAGTTTGTCATAGAGACTTGTGATGGGCGCCGCTGCAAAAGGTGACCCCCTTCCCTATAGCAAAATGCCAATGAAGGAGCTTAGTGATGTCCCCCCTCCCCCTTTCTCTCCCTCTTTCCCACCCAGTCTCTCTACTCTCTCTCACTCACACACACACACACACACACACACAGAGGGGGGGGGGAGAGAGAGAGAGGCGTTCACTGCACACCACGCACACAGGAAGCCACATTCCCGCCCGCATGCTCAAAACCACCAGCAGCACCACGTCTGAATGGATGTTGGAGCTATCTGCAAGCTGTCAAGGTGTTCATGGATAGCAGATAGGGAAAGTTTCCTTTGCAAGTGCTTGCCAGCTATGCTTAAGTAGCCCCACAAACTGGGTAGTCCACCTGTTTGGTCTCAGGCAGGTGTAGATGTGCGGTCTCCGCAGGTACCGGCAGGTTTTCACCGACAATATGACGTCAAAGGGCAAAGCTGAAATAAAGTCCTGCAAAGCCACTGAAAATTGGACCAGCGTATCCTTTTGCCCTGACCTTGCAAAGTTTGGAATGGAAGACCTTGAGGATGACACTGTGGCATTGATGCGTAAGAGAGTCTATGATCTTGCAGGAGTTTTAGGGAAGGGAGTTAAGGTAAGGACCTGATCATCTGTACAAGCAGGTTTCCTCGCTGCTTCTCAAGAGGCACAATTTCTTTGCCCCCCATAAAGCCAGTCCACGGCCTCTCTCTCTCCCCGCCTCCCTGTCCTCCTTGCATTCATATGTGCGTGCATCACCCCCCTCCCCCCGCTCCCACACAGACAAGTCATGGAAAATCCACTCCTTTTCCTCGCAAAAGAAACTAGACCCTCTCTTACAGTTCCGGAGCCTGGGACGCTCTCCTAATTCGTTTAAGCTTTTAGCCGGCAAAAGGATTTGCAAAATGAAGATGTTGAGGGATTTTTACTCCCTCAACATCGAACAGGTAAGCGGAAGAAATGAAACAGAGTATGCAAATTTTTTTGAAAACAGGAGGTTTTGTTGTTTTATAGAATCTTTGGGCAGAGCATGTAAGGGGTGATCTTACTGAAACTGTTTGACAAAAAGATGGAATTTTCGTTGCCAACGTTGGTGAGATTTCTTGATTACGAATAGCTGGGCAAGCCCTCCCAATCTCCAATGCAGCATATCATAAAAATTCATTCTGCTACCCACAGCTCAACAGTACAAGGAGAAGCACGACATTCTGTCGAATCCCCCCTGTTTAGAGCTCTCGGATTCCAATGGGGTTGGAATGGATTCCATCGGGGGGGGGGGGGGGGGGTTCCTAGGATCTGTATGGGAAAGGTATCTGAGATTCTAGTCATCAGCTTAAAGATCTTAGCACAAAACTATGTTTCCCATAATCTCGTCTTTCTGTTTGCAAAGACGGTCTGCATGATGTTTCATCTGACTGGGAGAGGCCCTCTCAGGTCTTCCTCAATGGGGAAAAGCTGCCTATCAACTCTTTTGCGCAGTACGTGGATTTGTATCTACCCGACAAGTCTGTGCCCCGGGTCCATGAAGTATGTCCCCGCTGGGAGATTTTTGTCACAACCAGCGAGGGCCAGTTTCAACAGGTTAGACCTTTCCTTGCCTGCTTTTCTCAGTGGGTCCTTGATTCTCTCACAATGTATGCAGCCCAACGACTGGCCCTCCTTCCCTATCCCTTGCATCAAGTGTTGCACATCGCTTGCACTTGATGGTTTGTGGCCCCCTAGAAGCATTTGTATCCTTATGTTGCTACTAGATAGTTGATTGCTGTGGCATCTGGACATTTGTCCATGCTGGGAAGCGCTCCCTAGTACAAAATTGTTTGTTGGTTATAAGCTCTCAGCACTCGTCATCCTTGTGTGTGCATGGGCTGGCATTGCGGGCCAAGGATATAGGTTGCACATGAGTACTGCATGCACACTTGCAGCCACATGCAGGCCCTGTGTGTTACCAAGTACTGTGTGATTCCATATTTGTGCTGTAAAGTTTAAACCAAGGCCTCAAAGTTGGTCATAAAGGAAATGTCTATTGGCTGTTCATCAGGTAGTGATGAGACTGTTGGCCGCGTGTGCAGGTCAGTTTTGTAAACTCAATCTGCACCATCAAAGGAGGCACCCATGTGAATTACATTGTGGATCAGATCACAAAGTGCGCCCACATGTTGACTGTGTTTCCTCCACATTGTACCTTCTTTTCCTCTTTGCCGACCCTTTTGTAGCAAGTCCTGGATCAACTTCCTTCTTGGACCAGCCCACCACAGGAAAACCATTCCAACCTAGTAATTTACATTGTTGGTATACAGGTCTTTGACAGAAACAATTAACAAGAAGGATAAGAAGGCCAATGTCAAGCCTTTCATGGTCAAGAACTACTTGTCGGTGTTCATAAACTGCATGATAGAAAACCCGGCTTTTGATTCCCAGGTATGAAATCCTTTTTGCGCTGTCGTACGCAGAGTTCATCAGATTACTGCACAACCTCTAGATTTACGCCGATTCTTTTCTTTTCTCCCGCCCCCCCCCCCCTTCCCCTTTTCATCTTTTCAAAACTTTGCTGGCCACTTTCTCAATGGGTTGGAGAGCCCACGCAGACAAAAGAAACTCTGACCCTTCGGCAATCAAGCTTCGGCTCAAAAGTTGACTTGCCACCAAAGTTCATGACCAAAGTGGCGGAGTGCGGTGTCTTGGAAGGTGTCCTGTCTTTCGCCTCCCACAAACAGGATAAGGCAATGAAGAAAAGTGACGGCGCCAAAAGGCAACGTATCACGGGTAACGTTGACTTCTGGCATCTCTCTCACGCCTGCCCCATGCTACCCCTGTCCAGGACCACACATGTTTTCTTTACCTTTCATGTCCGAGGGCTTTTAAGGAAGTACACAAGGACATCAGTAGGAATATAACAAGATGCTTGCTGATGCCAACACCATGCATCCAATGATGCTTGAAAGAGTACAACGAACTGAGATGAATGTACACAACGCTTCTCAGGATACCAGCATATTAAACCAAAGTCTTCTATGTGCAGAAATATAGTCTCTGTCTTATAACCTTAAAATTTCAGAGACCTGCATCCTGTCGGTTTGTCAGCAGAGGACATTGATACAGGAGTAAAGTTTGCCTGCATTCAATGCAGGCCTTCCCAAGCTCATGGATGCCAATGATGCTGGAGGCCGGAACTCTGAGGACTGCACATTGATTCTCACAGAGGGAGACTCTGCCAAGTCTCTTGTCGTAGCGGGACTGAGTGTTGGGGGCCGCGATCGCTATGGGGTCTTCCCACTTAGGTAATGCACTCGCTGAAAAAGGCCCATGGATGTGTTTTTCTCGATGGAGACCCTTAATTGTGGTAGTGAGCCTGGCTGGTCATTGAGCTTTTGACCATAACAATGATTTTGGATCTTGGCAGTCTCACCAAGTGTAAAATTCAAATGTTCATTACCCAGTTTCGAGGCAAAAACTTTAGCAATTTTGTATATAGGACGGCATCTGCTTTACAAAAAGCAATCACATTGATAATATTACAGACAAACTAGTCAACCCACACACAGCAAGAGAAAGCTTTTAAATAGGAAAACCCGATCCTCTCTTTCAGGCGGGGTTTCCAAGCAGTCACCAACTTGTTCGTATCTGCAGGGGCAAGCTTTTAAATGTTCGTGATGCCAGTGCCACCCAAATCACAAGCAATGCGGAGATCCAGAATATCAAGCAGATTTTAGGCTTGCAGCATGGCAAGGTGTGGCCCAGCATGCAGCAAGGACTGCAGCATCTTATGTCTTGAGAGTGTATAGAAGGCTGACAATTGTCCAGCTGTCACCAGCTCTAATTGAAAGGCCGACCCTCCACCTCCCCTCAGGGGGAAGGCTGCTAGGGCGGGAAAGATCGGTGCTCGTATGTTTCCCCTGCTGTATATTCAGTCCCATTTTAATACCTAGACGGTCTGAAGGATTCTGAGCACAGTAACAGTAGCAAATATCGTTTGCAGGTGTACGAGAGCACAAAACAGCTGCGGTATGGCCACCTGATGATCATGACTGATCAAGATCATGATGGATCCCACATCAAGGGGCTCATCATGAACTTTATCCACCACTTTTACCCTTCCTTGATGAAGATTCCGGGGTTTCTGCTGGAATTTATCACTCCGATTGTGAAGGTGAGAGCAGCAGTAGGATTGGGGAGATGACGAGACAATGAAAAAGTGAAATGAAACTCACGGATTTCCTCTTAAACTGTGTGCAGGTGACAAAGGGGAAGAACACTCTTGCTTTCTATACCATCCCTGAATATGAAGCATGGAAAGAGAACACAAACACTGCTGGATGGAGTGTGAAGTACTACAAAGGTCTCGGGACATCAACCGAGAAGGAAGCCAAGGAGTACTTTGCTGCCCTTGACGATCACAAGAAGCAGTTTGTGTGGAGAGGTATAGCTGCATTCTGATTGTGCCTTTGCAGTGTAGTATCTCTCTTGTGTTTGGGTGCATGGACCAGAGCAATTTTTGTTGTCACAGGTGAAGAAGACGGGCAGGCCATTGAGTTGGCCTTCTCTAAGAAGAAAGTGGAAGACCGCAAGCAGTGGTTGCTTGGCTTTGCTCCTGGGACATACTTGGATCAAAGTGTAGATGAAATACCATACTGTGACTTCATTAATAAGGTATGCAGCATAACGGCAGCAAGATTAGTGATCAAAAACTATTGCAGATCTGATTTTAGTTTGCGTCATTCAACCCAAACCCTCTGTTCTGCTTGACAGGTGGTCCACATCCGGTAATTATCCTTTCTTTTCATTTTACCCCCAAAACCCGTTAGCAAACATGTTGTGTCGAGTCAAAGGGCCTAGGCAAAACCTTGCAGCAGATCTGCATGAGGACTCTCCAGTGGCATATGTAATTCATAGACAGGCTATAGGCTGTGGGCAATAAAATTGTGTGACTAAGCAGTGGGCCTGACATTTGGAGCCTTGCCTAGGAATTGATCCTCTTCTCCAGGGCGGACTTGGAACGATCAATCCCCAACATGGTGGACGGCTTCAAGCCTGGACAGCGGAAGATTCTTTTCTGCTGTTTTAAGAGAAATCTCAAAGCAGATGTTAAGGTGAAACCTCACTTGCAACAAAAGCAGCGGTGGTACCGTTTGGCCATTGTTTGGAGCTCGACCTGAGAGGGACCTTTCCCAGTGCAGGTGGCCCAGCTTGCTGGTTATGTATCAGAGCATTCTGCATATCATCATGGCGAGCAAAGTTTGCAGAGCACCATCGTTGGACTTGCACAGAACTATGTCGGCAGCAACAACATCAACCTTCTGGTTCCCCAAGGTGCTTGAGTCTAACCTCGCCTTTGTTGCGACTTCCTGCATGTCCAAAAAAAGTATATTACTACTGGAACAATTAATGTTTTGCAACCTCCTGCCCCATAATGCCCAGGCTTGCTTCAATAAAACTCATGCTGGAATTTAAGTGTGTCCTTCCTTCCACAAGCCCCTGGCCATACGCAGATTTGGGGTTCTCTTATCAATAGGATAGTGCCGCATGTTGGACACACTTGCTTATTTCTCGAATGGGACGAAATTCCATCCCAACAGCGTTTGTGCGTCCGCACAGGGAGAGTTCTTGCACTCCTCATTGTGATGGACCTGGACCCCCTAAGTGGGTTTGATGGGTCCCTTATAGGTCAATTTGGGACGCGCCTCATGGGTGGAAAAGATGCAGCTAGTGCCCGATACATTTTCACCCGCCTGGAGAAGATTACACGGACAATCTTCCATGAGGCAGACGACAAACTATTGAACTACCTGGCAGAAGAGGGACAGAGCATTGAACCTTCATGGTACTTCCATGCCTTGTGCATTCCGCAGTCAAAATTCATTACTTGTCTGAGCTCACAAGAGATGCTCACGGAGACCATGCGTGTCTGCGTGTGCTTGTTGCAATTGCCCCTCTGGGGGATGGGGGACGGGCGCTCATGCAGATTCTGTGTGTGTGCTGTACATGCGTTTGCGTGCGTGCGTGTGTTTATATTTGTGTCGGGGAGAGTAGTCTAGGGAGGGGAGGTGGACTTCCTGCTGCTGCAATTTCAGCTCTGCCATGTCCAGGTCGTAAGCAGTGGGGTCGTTATATGGGGTACTGGGCATCGCGTTTATTGTAAGGAATCCTCCCGCTTCCAAAAATCAGTCCAGAGAGTCACATGACATGTACAGATCGATGCACAGGTATATGCCAGTGATCCCCATGGTGCTGGTGAACGGTGCTGAGGGTATCGGGACCGGCTGGAGTACTACTATTCCCAATTACAATCCTAGGGATGTAATTGCAAATACGCTGCGCCTCTTGGAAGGTCAGGAAATGGTGCCCATGCAGCCCTGGTACAAGGGATTTAAGGGGACCATCCAGGAGATCCCATCGAAGACCGCTGGAAAGTCATATCTCATCACTGGCGTCGTTACGCAGGTACTAGCTATGATGAGAATGACACAGGCAGGATAACAATATGGTCATTAATAGAAATAGCCCTCTTGCAAAACAAGGATTGAAGAGCTTGGGCTATCAAGTACAACTCATGCGGCGTGAGAATCACCTCTTTGCCCTTCTTTTAATTCTACCTCAGCAATCCCAGTCCATGTATGCTTATCCGCTTAGCACATCTGGTCAATGGTTTCTTCAAGACAAGTGTGAAAGTTTCCACTTTGTAATTAGCCCATCAACTAGGATTGCAGTGGCACTATCCTGGAATATTCTAACCTAGTTAGATTAGCGTTACCACACCTTGTCTCTCTGGCATCCCCCACTTGATCCAGCTGGCTGTTATAGGTTGATGAAAACACTCTGGAGATCACCGAGCTCCCGGTCCGCAAGTGGACCCAAGACTATAAGGAGTTCTTGGAAACACTGATTAAGCCCGAGGACAAGGCCGCAGTTCCCATCTTGGCTGATTACAAGGAAAATCACACGGACAAAAGTGTGCACTTCACCCTCCAGCTCACGGAAGGGAAAATGAAGGATGTCCTGGACGCTGGGCTTGAGTCCAAATTCAAGCTGACTACCAAAATGTCCACAGGTAGGCTGTTAGTGTCCCTGGGTAGCTGTCTGCGCTGTGCAACAAGCTCGTCTATGCTGGGCATGCCGTGCCCAATACGGTGCTCCTCTGTATTGACGCAGAGCCAAACAAATGCTGCTCCTGGATGTGGTGTAGGTAATATGGTTCTCTTTGATGCTGATGGCCGCATTAGACGCTACCAGACAGTCGAGGACATTCTGCTGGAGTTTTTCCACCTGAGACTGGAGTATTACAGCAAAAGGCGCGACTTGCTGATCAAGGTGCTCGACCATACCCTTCCATGTGGATGTTGGAAATGGCTTGCAAATTGCAATGAAGCCTGTCCTACTAGAAAACACGTTCCATACTTTGTAGCACAGTCACAAAGTAGGGCGCCTCCGACATCTTCGCATTTACTTCATTAATCACAGTATGAGCCAGGCCTGTGGTCTCAGGCAGCGGAGTTTGAGCTTATGAAGCTCAGCAACAAAGCAAGATTTATCCTGGCTGTGGTGGCCGGGACTCTCGTGGTCAGCAACCGCCGCAAAGCTGAAATTGAAGGTGACCTGGACGCCCAGGGGTTTGACCGCATTGTCCCAACCAAAAAGGTGACCTGAGTTTAGTCTTTCCATGTTTAGTTAGAGTTTAGCGTTTCCATGTCAACATTAGAAGGTGTTCCATATTGTTTGTTTGTGTGTGTGTGTGTGTGTGTGTGTGTGTGCGTGCGTGCGTGCGTGTGTGTGTGTGTTCGCGCGCGTGTGTGTGCATGTCAGCACACGGGCTCTTGCACTCCTGTACCCTTGTGCATTCATGGATCTCTCTCTCTCGCTCTCTCTCTCTCTCTCTCCTCTCTCTCTCTCTCTCTCTCTCTCTCTCTCTCTCTCTCTCTCTCTCTCTCTCTCTCCCCCTGTGTCTGTGTGTCTGTGTCTGCACGCGCGCATGCCAATGTGTTTTTGGTGGAGGGTGGAGGGGTGAGGCGCATGGCATACATTGCAGTCCTTATATGTGCTGATACTGTTTGTCCCTCATCGTGAACTGCTAGTGGAATCTCATGCAGAACCAGGCGGTCAGGGCCCAAGCACCAACAGCCGATGACGACGAAGAGGAGGAGCCAACAAATGCTTCCCATGGCAATTTTGATTACCTGCTCTCGATGCCAATCTACTCCCTTACACATGAAAAGGTATGCAGCAAGCCGTGTCCCTGTGAGTTGGATCTTATTGAATAACTCTGCAGGTGCCGTCCTATAGGCACATCTGTTTATGGTGGCAGTGCATAACATCCAAACACCACTGCCAACACAGGTACAAGCATTGCAACAAGAGGCAGGTGCTGCTGAAGTGGAGCTCAGGAGAATCAGGGATCTCACCCCACAGGACATGTACCGCACTGACCTTGATACATTTTTGGCAGCCCTCGACCTCAGAGATGCAGAAGAAGCCGCTGATGACCTAGAATTCCTGAAGCAGAGGAAGCAAGCTGGGAAGGGAAAAAAATCAAAAGCAGCCAAAAAGGTGAGCAGCATGAGAAAACATTGACTACCGATTGGGATGGCGCTTCTCTTCTGCACCTGAGGGGCTCATCGAATGACGTGGCACATCATCGACCTGTACTAGAACATCACAATTTGTTGTGGCCATTAAATGTGGGTTAAGATGGCGTAGGGAATTACGTATGCTGTAAATTATTAATTCTCAGCATGAGGAGACAGGGACGGGCCAAGTGGGGGGTTGGGAATGAGATTTTTGACCAAAATCATTCTTCTAAGAGGGAGTTCCTTACGTACAGAAGAAGGCGGCGAGTGATGACAGTGATGGCGAAATGCTGGATGATACTGATGACGAGGACTTCTCTGGATATGTACCAAAAGTATGCTGTCTAAGGCCTCCTTTCCATGGGTGCCTAATTCTCCAAACTGTTACCCTGGCTGTGATCGCATCAACTCAAATTGTCCATTTACTAATTGTCGGGGAAGCCTGCAGTTGCTTTGATTGTTCAGTTGCTGAAATTGCGACTGAAGAAATTGAATAAAACCAGCCTAACAGTGCTGATGCTTGATCAACTTATACCCTGACAGCCTTTTGCACCTTCAGGCTCGGCCTGCTCGAAAGCGTGGTGCTGCCAAACCAGCTGCCAAAAGCAAGGCAGACCTCGCCCCAAAGAAGGCTGTTGGAGCAAACAAGTGCGCCAAACTTTCGCGGTTTATTCCGTTTTGACTGTTTGTTTCTAAGTTTTTGTTTGTTCAAGCAGCATAGATACCATCTAGAATTCGTTGTGTTGTGCTTCAATGAGATAGGCCTTCATGTATTACAGGCCTGCTTCCATGGAGGTTGTGGAGCCTGAAGTGACCACAATTTCAGTAGACCCTCCGGCAGCAGCAGCCAAGGAGGAAAGCAGTGAAACACCTCTCCTGGACAGGTTGGCAGGTGCGTCACAATCCATTGTCTCTTTCCTTAACACCATGTGGCTAACTCACACCATTTGGCTAATTTGCAATGCCAAACTCAACAAAATACAAGCAATATGGCTTGCCCTCCATTCAAGACCAAACACACTCTGGGGCGGACTGTCAGCACGATGGGCCCTGTGACTCTCCAGCCATGCCAGCAGAAATTTAGATCCTGCGTACAGCGCCCTAGTACTAAGCGTTCACCTTTGCTTCTTATGCAGGGCGCATGCAGACTCTGAGCGTGGATCCCAAACCCAAGGCTGCGGGGGGGCGTGCACCCAGCAAGACTGGGGCAACAGGCAAAGCTCTTACCAGCCAGTCCACTTCAATGACAGATGAACTACAGTCAGTCAGGTGGGAACATAATTACGTTCAATCTAAAGCCATGTGGCTCATTCTGACAGACCTGCCTTGCCAGGCGCAAGATGAAAAAGGGGCAAATGGCTGATTCGATTGGCCGGCAAAATGGCAAAACAAAATCAGTAATATGTGCGGTTCTGTGCGTATTGTACGATCCTGTAGCACGATGAGCAGGGTTCCTGGGCCAGCAGGCACATGGCTGGTTCATCCTATGTGTTGGGTGGTCTGGCAAGATGGTTGACTTTGTGGGCAATGTGCTGGTGGTGAAGTGTGGGAACGTCCGTGGTTCCCAAGACAGCGCTATTAACCCCCATCGTTTCCCTTGCAGTAACAACACCGGGAACACCGCTGCCGCTAGCAGGAAGCTGTCAAAGAGTGCTGCGCCAAAGGAGAAGGCAGCTCCAAAGCGCAAGCCCCCAGCTCCGTCTGCAAAGTCCTGCACGGCGAGCTTGATTGCCGAAGAAGAAGTTGAATCACCTGCTCCAGTACCCACAGTATGGCCCCTTTCTTGCAACAAGTCCATTCATTTCTTTCCACGGCCCCGGTTGATTAATCTTTCCCTGACCCTTACCTGCTCAGGTCAAAACTGCCTTCCCGCTGATCAATTTGAGTTATTGTACTACATGAGAACCTCATATATCACGTACTTAAACGACAGAATCCGCAGGGGAAGGTACGCCGGATGAGGCCTTCTCCCTTCCATAAGGGGTCGGGGACCAACAAGGAGACCAGCGCCCCCAAGCTGAGCAAACTGGGCATGGAGCCGGTCCGTGAAGAATCCTGCTTTGAAGTAAGACCCATACCCAGAATCTCCCACCTTCCGAAGCTCCCCCCCCCCCCCCCCGGGCCCTCCGTGTGTGTGTGTGTGTGTGCGCACCCTGTTGGGTATAGACTGCCATCCCAATACCTGCAATTCTGTAGTCAAGATCTTTGTTAGGCGGTTTGGGTTTGAGATTTCTGGTACGCAAAAAATACGGTTAACATTGGTGAAATTTGACTGTGCAAAGCAGATAAGTTGTTGTGACAGAGCCTGTCTGTTCAGCCACCATTCAAGGTAGGAATGTGCACATCAACCCACCGGGAAGCATCGTGAACTGCAACTTGGCATATACATATGAGTGGATGGAACACACAAATTTATGCCATGTGCTCCAAATGTAGTTTTACTATACAACCAAAGAAAGTACGCAATGATTCGCATGCACTTATAGGATGCTGAGTTACAACATAACACACAAGGACGCATTCATTACTGCAGGAGGTTGTTGCTGCGCCGGTTCCAGCAGCTGCCCGGCCATCCCGGCGAGCTGCTGCCACCACAAAAACGTATGTTGTAGAGAGCAGTGGAGACGATGACAGCGATGACGTCATTAGTGTGCATGATGGATCAGAAGATTCCGACTTTTCTCTCTCAGAATAAACGGCAATAAGTGATGACCATGCTGATGGTATTGAGCACTATTGCAACGCTATTAATCAGGGGTCCGGATATGGTGACTAACCGTGCATATGTACTTTTCCTGCAAGAAGTAATTTCAATTTTGTGCTGAACCCATCCAATTCCCACTTTGCTCTTTTGGTGGAATTGCCGAGAAACGGCATGCCTAGCATTTAAACATTTGACAATGGACAATTGTACACTAGTCTAGAAATGTAAGGAGTGGACATCTTGGAGCGGGTCAAGACATATCCTATGGCCTAAAGTATCCTACAGGGAGCCATGAGTACTCCCACTTTAGATTACATAGTAGTGCCGTCTTTCAGGTTGTAATGTACGGAAATACTCCATGTAAACACTTTTTATCCTCCTTTTTTGCCATTGCGGTTCGTGCATCTCTGCACATCTTGGTCGATGTGCACCACCTATTGTGTCCAATTTACACCAAGACGGTCCCTCTGTAGAGGCCGTGTGGACTAGTTTCGTCCGAATAATGCACTTCACACCCGATATTTAGCATTGCAGCTTTAAAAATACTGCCTGCCAAGCTGTACAAAGAGTTCTTTCGCCAATAAAACAAATTAACAGAGTTCTGTACTTCCAATATTCTTTCTTTCATACTGGTCATCACACTTATGACTCCGTCCAGACAAGTCGAACTTTTCGAGTTGATCTGTAACAAGCTCAGACATTGAATGCTTTCATGGGAAAACCTCCACGCCGCCCATATTCTGTTAACAGTGCTCTTACGACACTGGAAAAGGCTCTCAAAAATGGCCGACTCTTTAAAATCCCAAGTTATGTCAAGGACCCAGCTTTCTCCCCCCCTCCGCAGATGTGGCTGCGTAGGCCTTTCGCCGTAAGGGCATGTCCTTGCCTTCTTTTGGGTCCTCTCTCCCTCCCCCCCCCCCCCCTCTCGCTCGCTCGTGCACTCTGGCCCTTTCTCAGGACCACATTGCTTCGCCATTCCGTTGCAGGCACAACGACCAAGCATGCTTGGACTCCAGAAGGGCTGCCACTGCAGCAGTGAATCCTGCATTGTACTCCACGCCAACCTGTCCCGACACACCTTTGCCTCACACCTCTTGAGACAGACCAACGTGCACAAGCATGAGAAGCCACTACGTCGGATATGCAACTGTAAACGTACCACTCAAACAAGGGGTAGCTTGCTCTTTTCTTGGTCAATGCAGCTGAGATTCATAGCTGTAGAGAATCCGGGCACGACAAGTTGAATGCCAATGATGAAACACAGATTGTGAAGACAAAGGCAGGAAGGCGCAAAAGTCTCACCTCGGAACGCACAAAATCTGTCCGGTCATCGGCAAATGTGTCATTGCGGTATGGCCCCCCCACAAGGGCACCCCGCAGGACATGGGGGTTTGGACGTGGCGAATTGAAGTCCTGCCAGCCACACTGAGCAGGCAGGCTTGGGCAAGATGCCCCCCTGTGATGCGGATTCTGCGGCGGCTTCCTCCCGTATCCTACCACATAGCTACGCCCGCCATCCCCCAACATGTACCTGCATCATCCCACATAGACCATGGTATGTTTAAAGCCCTTGCTCGCTTCATATGCTGCTTGTAATCTTGAGAACGAACATATCTCCCTTTTATGCAGTGTTTGAATGTCCTGGGCCCCTGTAAGGGCAGTGCTGTCCTGATCTCTCTCTCTCTCTCTCTCTCTCTCTCTCTCTCTCTCTCTCTCTCTCTCTCTCTCTCTCTCTCTCTCTCTCTCTCTCTCTCTGTGTGTGTGTGTGTGTGTGTGTGTGTGTGTGTGTGTGTGTGTGTGCACGCGCCCGCGCATGTATATGCGCTCTCCCTCCTCCCTCCTTTGCATGTGCAGACACGTACAGGGGGGCGCAGAGGCAAGCGGGCCTGGCCCTACGAAATTGCAAAACCCTATCGCCGTAAAACCCTACAGGATGGACCCACCTGATCTGCGACATGGCCCAGCAGGAGTAGGGCAGGGCGGCCTGGGGGTCCCCCAGGTGCTTCGCATAGATGAGCGCCAGCAGGGCGGAGTTCGCCGCATTCCGCAGGGTCCCCCATTCATCCGAATACGCCAGACCCCCGCGCGTGTACTTCACCACCTTGCCCTTCCTCCACCTGTGCACAAGTACACCACCTTGTCCCTGGGTTCACAGTGTACTTCACATCAGAGTGCACTTCACATTAGGTTGTACTTTGCACCAGAGTGTACTTCACCGCACAGCATACTCAGCCCCTTGCCTCTTGGGTTCGGACGGTAGTGCACCAGCTTGGGCCTGGCTTTCAGAGTGTACTACCCATTAAGATGGACTTCCACATCAGAGTGTACGTAACGAAAGAGTGAAGTTCACCTTACAGTGTACTTCAAACCTCTGCTCTCCGATGGTTGTCTCCACCTGGAACCTGGCTTTAAAATTTTTACTCCGCCAATTGGAACGATATTCTGCAGACCAATATAGTCCGAAGACCAAAACATGCTGCAGACCAAAGTATTCTGCATACCAAATATGCTGCAGACCAAAATATTCAGCAGACCAGAAAGGCTGGGGAGAAAACCAGCAGCAAGGAAGAACTCAACGAATTCAAGGTTTGGAAGCTTTGCAGATCCCAGAAGCAGCAATTATGGCTGAAGGGGGCGAAGCTGCTGGATCTGCTATGGACGACAACAGTTGGGGGGCCCCTATATGGGTGGGGCTGCAACGCCAGGGAAGGTGTCAACGGCTTCAAGGGGTTGGAAGCGACTGTTACAGAATCTGTAATACAGATCTGTAACACAGATCCAGAGCAAAGCTGTTATGGCTGAAGGGGACAACAAGTGTTGGGCCCCGAGAATCAGTGCTGCCCATATTGGCAATTTGAAACAAATCAGAGAGTCCTCTTTCACCAGGATTGCCTATTCAAGGGTCGTATTATTCCTTCAAGGGTTGCGTTATTCCTTTAACGGTTGGGTCACCCCTTCAAGGGGTGGGTACCTGTCGAGGAAGTCAGCGGTGGAGGAGAGAAGGCGAGTGTCCGCAGTGGCCCTTCCCAAGAGCAGCTGCGAATTCCAGAGCATGTTGTCCCAGTTGCTTACGTAGTACTGCCACCTGCCACTCCCCGGCCCCTCATGTCCTGTCACCGCAACTGCATGCTTTGTGTCATTTTCATTTGCTGTTGCATGGTCGTCTGAGGGCATGCGGATGTTTGGATGAAGGAGGGGTGAGGGAGAAGGGTGGAGGGAGGGGGGTTGAAGATGGATGGGGGTGAAGAGAGAGAAATCGGAGAGAGAGAGAAGGGGGAAGTGGGCGCAGGGAGGCGGGGGGGGGGGAGAAGCGGGGTAACACGCACGCACACACACACACACACACAGACACACACACACACACACACACACACACACACACACACACACACACACACACACATACCCACACAGAGAGAGGGGGGGGGGGGGGAGAGAGAGAGAGAGTGAGAGAGAGAGAGAGAGAGAGAGAGAGAGAGAGAGAGAGAGAGAGAGAGAGAGAGAGAGAGAGAGAGAGAGAGAGAGAGAGAGAGAGAGAGAGAGAAGCAGAGAGAAGGGGGGGTGGGCGGCCTGGGGTTGAGGCAACACAAGTGCAGGTAACCTGTCGGGTTCCTCTTGTCGGCTCTCCTGCAGGAAGCCCAGCGCCCGCTCCCGATAATCGGTCTCCCCAGTCGCCACAAACAACCAAGCAGCAGCCCACGCCAGGTCATCTCTGTAGGCGGTAGAATTGTACACGCCAGCCAATGCCGGCACGCTCTTGCCTGCTAAGCCCCTGTAAAAATTGGCGAAATCCAGCAGCTGGCGGGCATGCTGCAGGGCTCGAACCGCGTACTCGTTGTCCACTGATGCAAACACCTGCCCTCCCCCCAAGTAGTCCTCATGGATCCAAAGTCCTGAACACTGTTATTGAGAGGCGGCGGGCATGCCCCCTATGGGGCCAGTTCCAAGCAAAAAAGCAATGTGTTGTGTACCACAGACGTATGTTGAATGATACGACACATCTGTCATACATTTTTTCTGTCATGAGCACTTCCAGATGACTCCAAAATAAGTCCGGTCACATCGTTGCTGGAACGAATGACACAGACCTCAGGGGACTCAGACTCGAAAGATGGCAGATATCATCCACTGTGCATTGCTCAGCCCTCACTGCAGAGAATGATTGGGAGTGCTGGGGCGCCTCGTAAACAGGTTAACTTTCACGTTTTTTGCTCTGCTCAAGTCTTTGAGAAATACTCTCCCTAAGACATTGAGAAAATGTGCCCAAGGCATTGACAATCCGCACTCCTAAGAGCCATTCATTTATGGCAATTGGAAACCACAAGAACAAAGTGGCTGTATTTATACGATTGTCGTCGGCTCATGTGCCCTGGACAAAAACTCATCCTCTACTGCACCCACTCCCTGTCGAGACCAGTCTTGCATAAGCACCACAGGAATGTACTGGAGTCATCAAAAGCGGAAGCGCCACATCACTGTGTGTCAGACAAACATGAGAGACCTGTGAATGGAGTCCCGCCACAGATTTTCAGCTCCCTTGCATGATGGCAAACTTCACACAGAGGGCCACAGGATGGCGAACTTCTTAAAGGGCGCCCTCGGAGGGGAAAAATTGGGGAAACGGGAAACTCCTTTTTAGAGATGAGCTTGGGGAATCGAACCCGTGATGTTGCCGCCAACGCAGCAGCAGCCTCAGCAGCGATGTCTGAGCCAGGATGGGTTTCGTTGATGATAAACGCCTGTCTCTTAAGGCGGTGTGCTTCCATGTCTTCGGGTCTCCCCCAGTAGGAGTGATCCTCTTCCGCATCCCCCACCTGCTCATGATACATTTATTTTATTCAGACTATTCAGAGGCCTTGTGCCTCGGCGCGCGCGCGCGCGCGCGCGCGCGCGCGCGTGCGTGTGTGTGTGTGTGTGTGTGTGTGTGTGTGTGTGTGTGTGTGTGTGTGTGTGGCGGGGCGGGGGGGGGGCACATGTTTGCGCGACACGGACGATTGCACGCACGCACACACACACACACACACACACACACACACACACACACACACAGAAAGACACGCACAGAGGGAGAAAGGGGCCGGGGCTCCTGAAAACCAGAGAAGCGGACATTTTAATCACTTGAAGAACAGCGCAGAAGGCAAACAAACGGCGATGCGTCCGCGGGAATGCCTGTCCAGCCGCGGGTGCCATAGCCATGTGGCAGGCCATAAGAAATTGCGCGGAGGTTGGCAGTGCAACCACAAAGATTCTGGGTGCAGGCCATAAGCAGCTGCAAGGAGTTTGGCAGGGCACAAGAAAGGCTTTGGAGCTTCATTGGGCAGGCCATAAGGTATGTGCCTGCCAAGGAAGCAGCAGCACTGAAAGCCAACAACACGACGTTCCAACTTTTACACATTCTCCTTCTTTGAGAATCATTGAAAGGCACAAGCATAGGTGCAAAGGGGGGATGCAACCTGCGCGACGAATGTTGAGGGGCCCAAATGGCAGGCCATGAGGTAGTCGGCCCCCCAGCGAAGGTTGCGGAGGGCAGCCTGGGCCTGGCCCGCATGCTCATGCCCTTGCGGGAACTCCAGCAGACCCCAT
>KV908417.1:85858-108358 GCA_002005505.1 Botryococcus braunii
TCTGCATCTCATCATGCCCTCTGGGCTGCATTGGTTATAGCATAGTATTTTTCCAACTAGGTTAACCTAGTTGGAATAATACTATGCTATAACACGGACAACAATACTGATAACTGGATAATGGAGAAAGGCCAAGTCACCGCCGCTGAAACACTTGATGGGCCTGGAATGCATCAAATATAAAATTAACAACCGCAGCCTGATCCTCTTGCCAAATGAAGCTACGTAGTGACCAGTGGGGGACTGAAGTCACTGGCCACGAGGGCGACGAGATCAAATGTGGGTAGCGGTCACGAACCTGAGCAAGTTTCGGAGACCTGCACAAGCCGACTCGAAGTCAATCGGCTAGATTCGGCGGGAATTTTAAAATTCCAATGTGCAGGCTGCAGATTGCAGCCCCAAAGGTCTAGCAAGTAATACCAGTTTCAACAACACAAATTACAGTCAGCAGTTGGCCGTCCTTCTTCTGTCTCTCTCCAGCTCACCTTCTGAAAGGAAGATTTCCCGTAATGCCTCTCCTCCCACACGGACAAGTGGGGGAGATCTTATGGAGCAAGCGGGTCCTTTGCTTAACAACCAGGTGGCACGTCTTGGTCGTTGTCGTATTAGGTGAGTTGGATACTTGGATGGACAATCTGTTTATGGTTCTAGCCTTGTCTCGAAAATGGAGACGCGGTCGTTCCTTCACGAGCTTTGAAGTGGATATCATAGCTGACATCTCTAAGCCTTTTTATTTTTGGGTAAATGCTTGAATGAAGGCCATTCTCGTGACACTGGAAACTGAACTATTAGTTTGTGCATGGCTGCAGCAGCTCGAGCAGCCGCGGACTGCAGACCAAATTCATACTGGGATGGCAGTGAGTGCACTTGTTTTTCTGGGTATGAGTGGAATGATTTCCAAACGGCTTGCTGTCCTCCGAATGCAAATTTCGATTGGTACCAGCACAATTGTACATGCGGCCCCTTTGACATCTGGACCGGGGACGCTTGTTGTCGGAACAGACAACATTACGATTGGCAGCTGGCAAAATGCGTTTGCAACAGCAAATATATTTGGGATGCTTACCGCGGCGTCTGTGCCACAGGTAAGATGTGTTTTGGATTTGCAATACGCAACAGAAGTATGATTATTGTGCTATGCATGATTGTTTAGCAAGAAGGTCTATCGCAGGCTGCAGCAGATGCTGTCGGGAAAAAAATGTCCGCTTTGATGCAATTTTTATCGTGAGGGCTCGTGGAACATGTCCACTGCTTGTCTTAATGCTCAAACCACATGTGTATGCTTTTAATTTTCTGGGGTGGGGGACTGGGTAGGCTGCTTTGTCAGTACTCTGCTTATTTGTGCTAGGCCACATACGGAGGATCTTTGATAGTTCACCTCTCCCCCACCTGCTTTCATCTCCCCACCTTGCTCCGCCCCCCCTCCTCTCTCCCGCTCTCTCACACGTGCACACACACACACACACACACACACACACACACACACACACACACACACACACACACGCGCGCGCACGCGCGCGCGCGCAGCACAGACACCCTTAACCCTATCCCAAGTGTTTCTGCTCGAGTCTGCTGTCAGATTCCGGAAATTCTGATGTCTGATTGCTCCCCGGGGGGTGGGCCGCACCAGCAAATACAACCAACGGGTGTCCCCCGAACGCGTACTGGGACGGAGGCCAGTGTGCTTGCCCCTCCGATAAGCTCTGGACGGGCGAGGCGTGCTGCTGGCGCAATGCACATTGGAATAAAAGCTTGGGCACTTGCGAATGTGACACCTATTACGAATGGAATACGGGGAAATCCTGTGAACCCTGCCCCCTATTGGCAACCTGGAACGGCACCCAATGTAACTGCCGCTATCCATCTAGCTGGGCCACGCCCGACCATACACAGTGTTGTTTCCCGAATCAGGTCTGGAACCAGACCATTTTTAGCTGCATGTGCCTCCCCGACACCATCTATGAGGGCAATGCGTGCTGTTGGCCCAATTCGCATTGGAGTTATGAGCTGGACCGCTGCGAATGTATAGCCGGATGGCATTGGGATGCAAATCGGGTTGCCTGTCTTAAAGGTGAGACACAAGCCCCTGATTCAAATACTTGAATTACAATGTTATTGACATGGAGGAAGCAGGGAAGAATTTTGCAAACTTCAAATTTCAAACTTCAAACTACAAACTGGTGGAGCACTTTGTTTCCGTCCGCATGAATGAAGCTATGGATGCTGGAGACAGGGTAAACATGTGCATCTGAATGTACAGAGTAGGGTATACATGTGCATCTGAATGTACAGAGCAGGGTATACATGTGCATCTGAATGTACAGAGCAGGGCAAACATGTGCATCTGAAAGAAAAGAGCAGGGTAAACATGTGCATCTGAATGAACAGAGCAGTGAAGAGAGTGTTTGCACAAGGGGATTTGCACATGCATGCCTTTTTGAGGAACGAATGAGTGTATGAATGTTGAACATGGCTCCTCAAGACAACCGAATGTGAGCATCAGGCAATGTGCTTGTAAGTGGTGGTTCTGGAGCTGGCATAACAATTGTTTAAACCTTTTACAAGATGAAACAAAAAATGTGGTTTTACTTGAGCTGTTATTTCTTTACATGTTACGCTTGAGTGAAAGGCTCCCTGCAAGTGCGGAGTGTCAAAGCAGGATGAACGAAAATGAACGATATGACTTGAATCCACGACCATGATGAAATAGCATTTGTTCATCCGTTTGCATCTCACCATGCCCTCTGGCCTGGAAAGATGAGATTCTTTCTTTCTTTCTTTATGACCGTGCCCCCCCCCCCAAACACACACACACGCACAGACAAGCACCCACCCCCCCCCCCCCAACACACACACACACACACACACACACACTTGCGCACGCGCGCGCACAGGACCAGGTGTTCTTGCCAACAATCTTCCCTTCACCGTCTACTGTATGATGAACATTGGTGCAGGTGTTCTTGAACCCTTCCTCCCAGAAAAAGTTTTGTTGACTGAGGTTTCTTGCACAAAGTGTGTTCTGAATCACCAATGTTGTGGGTGCAGGCACCGTAACAAGCCCCTCCCCTCCCACATCGCCACCTCCCCCAAGGCCACCCCCTCCTTCCCCACCACCCCCATCTCCACCCCCCAAATCCCCACGCCCACCTCCTCCATCTCCCCCTCCAAAGCCTCCACCCCCACCTTCGCCTCCCAAACGCCTGCCTCCCCCTCCCTCACCTCCTCCCCTCCCAACCCCCAAGAGCCCAGCTCCGCCGTTCCCTCCCCTACGGAGGCCCCCACCCCTGCCCCCGCCTTTGCAAAGCCCGCTTCCCCCCATCCCCCCACCCCCTACAAGCCCGGTCCCTTCTCCCCCACTTCGGCAGGGGCCGGTCCCCCCTCCCCCATCTCCACGGATAGCCCCGCCCGCTCCCCTGCTTCCAAAGCGCCCGCCTCCGCCCCCAAGGCCACCGCCCCCGCCCCGAAAGAGTCCCCCGCCGGCCCCTCCCCCGATCGTTTTCCCGCCCCGCCCGTATCCTGAAATCGTGGCCTTCTGGGGTGCCACGCCTGGCGGTCCCAGCCTCCGAGAGGTGATCTCGCGACCACCTTACAAATCCTTTCCCCCGCAGTCATGTCTGAAAGTATCTGATCACGTGATCACCCTACAAGGGGCCTTGTTCCCTTTGACATACTTCCTTGCTCTCTCGTCCTTTTCCTCCCAGGATCCGTATCTGAAAGTATCTGATCACGTCATCACCCTACAAGGGCCTTGTTCCCTTGGTCATACTTTTTTGCTCTGTGGTCCTTTCCCCCCAGGAGTCGTGTCTGAAAATATCTGATCACGTGATCAGGTAAGAGGCCTTGTTTCCGTGGTCGTACCCCTTCGCGATGTTGTCCTTTCCCCCCAGGAGTCATGTCTGAAAGTATCTGATCCCCTCATCACCTTACAAGGGCCTTGTTCCCTTGCTTGTATCACTTTGCGCTGGGGGCCTTTCCCCTTGGAGTCGTGTCTCAGAATATCTGACGACTTCATAATCTCACATGTGATCAAATTTGAAATTGTTTTGGCCTTCCCTTGGTCTCACCTCTCCGCGCTGTGGAACTCTTCCCCCGGGAGTCGTGTCTCAGATGTACATACACGTGTATACCACCAAGTACGTGCATGTGTACGTGTCCGAAAGTATATTTACACATACGGCAAAGCAGAACCATGTCCAAAGCTGTACTTTCAACTACAAGTCCTACTCTATTAAGGCCATTAGCTGTCCTTGCAACTACAAAAAATTCGTTCAGGTGTTGCCGGGTGCTGAGCGGGAAGATGGCGGACTGCGGTAAATGCAGGTCCTGGCATGTCACCTGGGGTAAAGCATACACATGCATGCGCACAACATACAGGCGGATTTACATATATGGGGCGAATTACGGCGAAATGGCGAAAAGACTTAAAAGTACATACACTTGCATCTACAAGCGTGCCTCTGTCCGTATGTTCATGTGCAAAGCAGATGTATATCTGCTTTGGGCACATATATAAGCCCCAAGCTGCCCTTGCAACTACAAAGACGTTCCAAGTGTTTCTAGGTACTAAGCGGGAAGGTGGCGGACTGCGGTACAGGCATGTGACCTGGGGTACACCGTCATCAATCTGGCTTTTCTTGCCGTATGGGGGGGCCGACGAGATGTGTCCAGGGTTGGTCCCTCAGACTCTCGACCCTCGACACCCTGAGCTGCAGAAGCCTGAAACCCTGAAATGCAGAATCCTGAATTTCCGAAACGTTTTGAAACCCTGACAGGTTGAAATGCAGAAGCTTAAAATCCTGACACCCTGAGCTACAGAAACCCTGAAACCCTGACGCCCTGAAATGCTGAAGCTTGATATTTCGACAGCTTTAAACAAAATTTCAGAACCCAGACACCCTGAAGTGCAGAATCTTGAATTTTCGAGACCTTTTGACACCCTGACACCCTGACACCCTGAAATGCAGAAGTCTGAAATTCTGACACCCTAAGCTCCAGAAACTTGATGTTTCGAAATGTTTCGAAATCCTGACGCCCTGAGCTGCAGAAGCCTGATATTTTGAAGCTTTGAACCTAAATGACAAAAGCCTGACGCCCTGAGCTGCAGAAGCCTGAAACCCTGAAATGCAGAAGTTTGGCGTTTTGAAACCTTTTGAAAGCCTGACGTCCTGAGCTGTAGAAGCCTGAAACCCTGACACCCTGAAATGCATAAGCCCGAAACCGTGACACCCGTAGTGCACCAAAGAAGGGTGTGTGACTTGGGTGTATCTAAGAGGATTTGTCCCCAGGTAAAAAGTGAGAAACAAAAGAAGGAGAAGGAAAAGGACGAGATGAAGACGGAGGAGAAGACGAAGGAGAAGAAAGAGGGGGAGAAGAACAAGGAGAAGGAGAAGGAGGAGAAGACGAAGAAGGAGGAGGACGAGAACAAGGAGAAGGAGAAGGAGGAGAAGGAGAAGGAGGAGGAGGACGAGAACAAGGAGAAGGAGAAGGAGGAGAAGACGAAGAAGAAGAAGAAGAAGGAGGAGGAGGAGGAGAACAAGGAAAAGGAGAAGGAGGAGAAGACGAAGAAGAAGAAGAAGAAGGAGGAGGAGGAGAACAAGGAGAAGGAGGAGAAGACGAAGAAGAAGGAGAAGTTGAAGAAGAAGAAGTAGAAGAGGCATGAGGAGGAGAAGGAGAACAAGGAGGAGGAAAAGACAAAGAAGAAGGAGAAGAAGTAGAAGAAGGAGAAGTAGAAGAAAGGTGTGTGTTGGGTGTGGCAGCCTCAAATACACGGAGATTCCTACGCGGCCATCGGACAGCAGATCCGTTACTGCCAATTGAAATGCATGAAGGTCTTACTAACCACGGTTGTCTTGTATTTAAAATGAAAAGAAAATGGATGATACAACATAAAAACAACACCAACAACAATAATGTTAGTTTTAAGGCTTGTTGTGTGGGGTGCATTGGAAGGGATGCAACAGGATTGGTCACGTTGATTTTTCAAGATCAACAAAAAACATACAGCAACAAAAAGTTGAATAGAACCAAAACAAAAAAAGGAAAGAAAACACAAGAAATATACCAACCGCGCCCCCCCCCCCCAAACAAAAAAAAAAAAAAAAAAAAAAAAAAAAAAAAACACACACTGAAGAAGACATGGAAGAAGAAGAAAAAATGTGGGTGTTGTGTGTTGCAGCCTCAAATCTACGGGGATTCCTATGCTGCCATAGAACAACAGATCCCAAACTGCCAGACAAAAGGCATCAAGGTCTTACTAACCATGGGTGGCCCTCCTGACTACGGCGACTACGGCTTTCAGGCAGTACTGGATGCAAATTGGTAACCATTCTGCATCTGGTGGATATGTATGTGCTGTCTGTGTGTCTGATGGAAGTTTGTGGTGATATTGTGTGTGTGTATGTGTGTGTGCGTACGTGCGTGCGTGCGTGCGTCTGTGTGTGTGTGTGTGTGTGTGTGTGTGTGAGAACGCGCGCGCGTCATGTTATGAGTGTCATACCGCAAACATTACAGACACACGTCAAATGTGTGTCTGTAATGCTAGCATATGTGTGTTATGTTAAATTACGTTATGGGTTGTTACATTATACGTTACGTTTTATTATACCAGGGCGTTGGACTGAAACCGCTTTCGGCTTCTGCAGAAATTTGCAAGCCCGAAACTTGAAGGGACTTTGATAAAAGTCCTTATAAGGAAATTTTCTGCTGCATTCAGGACCGCAGACCAGATTTGGAACTTGTACATGGGGGGCAAGGCCCCAAATCGGCCGTTTGGGACCGCTGTGTTGGACGGCGTGACTTTCGACCTGGAGAAAGGGAACGGGAGTTACATGACCAGCTTCATCGAGCGACTGAACGGTCCGAGCCCCCCCCCCCCTTCCCCCCGGGCCCCGCCCGGCTGACCTCCCTTGCAGCTGAAGGATCAGGAAGACCCCAACACAGCATTGATGTATTACATTGCTATATTGAGAATTGATATATTATTTTTCGATAAATATGTTATATATATTATATTACAATAATATAATATATTTATATTGGTACCATACCAGCCATAGTTATTGTACATTATTCTTATTTTGAACAAAAAAGGCAAGATAATAATTAAAAATAATAAATAATCAGAAAAATATAGACGGTATTATTGAACATATCAAAAATCGGCTTCAAGAATATATTTAATTGCTTTTTAATTGCTAGTGTTTCAGCTGTAATCATGGATGTTTTACATCAATAGGACCCAAATTGCATCAAAGAATATTTCTAACCATCTCGTGACAGTTTCTGAACATTCCTGACCCCTAGTGCTGCCCTCTGTACCTCCGGAAAATATAGCCCGTAATTATTGAACATATCAATTGGCGAATTCCCGAATACTTTTTGAATTGAACACCCGATTATTTTTCGTACAATAATTATTGCCGGTACGGAATATTACATTTATTTCTATTAATCCCCTTCAAGTCGACCTTACATTGACATTTTTTTTTTCCTAATTGAACCGTCTTGGCAAACAGTTTCCGATCCTCCCTTTGTGTAATGCTTTTTGCGCTTGGCCTCACGGGCTTACACCTGTTAGCACATTTTCACTCCTCCTTTGCTCCCAAGTACGAAAGGAAAGGGGAAACATCCAGCATGTCTCCGCCATTGCGGAGAACGCCCAGCTTGCTGATGCTTTGGGGCCCCTCATCTCCGGCTGACCGTCTTTCTGCCCCCCTTATCTCTGGCTGACCGCCCTTCTCTGCCCCTTATCTCCGGCTGACCGCCCTTCTGCGCCCCTTCTCTCTGGCTGACCGCCCTTCTGCGCCCCTTCTCTCTGGCTGACCGTCCTTCTCTGCCCCTTATCTCCGTCTGACGGTCCTTCTGCGCCCCTTATCTCTGGCTGACCTCGTTTCTCTGACCTTTTTCTTCTATCTGACAGTCCGTCTTTGCTCCACGCCTGAGCCGTCGCTGTGAGCTGCAGGAAATTTTGTCAGGTCACGCAGAGAGTACTGGTTCACCGCATCTCCTCAGTGCCCCTTCCCGGATGTGTTCATGCAAAGCTTCCTCAACGTCGAAGGCTCTCTGTTCAAGTACATCCATGTCCAGGTGGGTGGCTGTACAACTCTCCTGTTCAAGTACATGTATGTCCAGGTGGGTGGGCTGTACAACTCACTTGTTCAAGTACATGTATGTCCAGGTGGGTGGGCTGTACAACTCACTTGTTCAAGTACATGTATGTCCAGGTGGTCAGGTGGCTGTAACTCACTTGTTCAAGTACATGTATGTCCAGGTGGGTGGGCTGTACAACTCA
Source organism: Botryococcus braunii (assembly GCA_002005505.1). NCBI lineage: Eukaryota > Viridiplantae > Chlorophyta > Trebouxiophyceae > Botryococcus > Botryococcus braunii. The sequence goes on from KV908417.1 coordinate 94,155, forward strand.
CTTGTTCAAGTACATGTATGTCCAGGTGGGTGGGCTGTACAACTCACTTGTTCAAGTACACGTATGTCCAGGTGGGTGGGCTGTACAACTCACTTGTTCAAGTACATGTATGTCCAGGTGGGTGGGCTGTACAACTCACTTGTTCAAGTACATGTATGTCCAGGTGGGTGGGCTGTACAACTCACTTGTTCAAGTACATGTATGTCCAGGTGGGTGGGCTGTACAACTCACTTGTTCAAGTACATGTATGTCCAGGTGGGTGGGCTGTACAACTCACTTGTTCAAGTACATGTATGTCCAGGTGGGTGAGCTGTGCAACTCATCTGTTCAAATCACTCTTCTACATTCCTTGTCCTTGGAGACTCCCTAGTCAGGCATAGAATACTGTTCATGTCTAGGTGGGTGGCTGTTCATGTCGCTCTTCTACATTTCTTCTTTTTCGAAACTCCATGTTCAATTATACTCTCTCTTGTCAACTGACATGTAATTTGGTGGGTGTGCAAATCTAATTTTGGGGATGCAGGTTTAAAACCCGAAGATCTGAGATGACATAAACCTCCTACCTAGCTACATGACATCCTTTGAAGGTCTCGTAAATTGAAATTTGATTTGGGGGGTGCAGTTTTACTACCAGAAGATGTGAGATGACATAAACCTCCTACCTAGCTACATGACATCCTTTGAATGTCTCGTAAATTGAAATTTGATTTGGGGGGTGCAGTTTTACTACCAGAAGATGTGAGATGACATAAACCTCCTACCTAGCTACATGACATCCTTTGAATGTCTCGTGAATTGAAATTTGACTTGGGGGGTGCAGTTTTACTACCAGAAGATGTGAGATGACATAAACCTCCTACATAGCTACATGACATCCTTTAAATTTCTCGTAAATTGAAATTTGATTTGGGGGGTGCAGTTTTACAACCAGAAGATCTGCAGTGACATGAACCTCCTGCTTAGCTACATGACCTACTGGGCCCCATTGTACGCCCGTAATCCTCTCAGCAATGTGCGTTGTAGCATTACTTGTGTCATCAATAAGGAAACATCATGCTATGTACAATAAAGCATTATGCTGCGTATATTGAAGCATTTTGAAAAGTATATTTAAGCAGCATAGTTAAGCAATTTGCTATGTATGTTCGAGTAATACGCTATGTGTCCTTAAGCACTATACTACGGATATTTAAGTTTTATGTTCTGCAGCATTTTACGTGGCATTAGTGACCCCATGGTTCTCGTACTTTAGCATGTACCTCTCTCAACATTGTTATCATGCGCCACTGTTTGTTTGCATGCTGCGTGCTCAAGCTTACATGGATAGACATTTTGTGCTCTGTTTTGTGTGCGTGTGTGTGTGTGTGTGTGTGTGTGTGTGTGTGTGTGTGTGTGTGTGTGTCCCCCCTCTGTGTGTATGTGTGTGAGTGGGGGGGGGGAGAAAGAGAGACAGACAGACAGACAGAGAGAGAGAGTAAGAGAGAGAGAGAGAGAGAGAGAGAGAGAGAGGGAGAGAGAGAGAGAGAGAGAGAGCGAGAGAGAGAGAGAGAGAGAGAGAGGGGGGGGGTGAGAGGGAGAGGGAGGGAGAGGGGGGGAGGGGGAGAGAGAGAGAGAGAGAGAGAGAGAGAGAGAGAGAGAGAGAGAGAGAGAGAGAGAGAGAGAGAGAGAGAGAGAGAAGGGGGGGGGGGAGGGGAGGGAGGGTGAGAGAACACGCTCGCTCGCTCGCAAGCACGGTTGCAAACGGTTGTGGGTATCTGGGCCGTCGCAGCGTGCGGGGGTTCAGCCCCAAGCCGCAGCTGATAATAGGGCTGCCTGCCGCCCAAGACGCGGCTCCCAATGGCGGTTATCTGGATCCCATCATGGCGTCGCTCATCATCCTGATGGCCCGCGTCTACGGGGACCTGGCTGGTTTGGCTTCTGGAGCGTCAGTAAGGCCCCCCGCCCTTCCCCTCTGATGCGTTTCGAGCGGGTGCATGCCGTCCGTGCCGGGAGGGGGGGGGGGAAGGTCGGTGTTGGCATCCGCAAGATGTCTCCGTGAGATTTTGGGGGGGGGGGGGGGAGGAGGAGGGAGGCAGGGTCGGTGTCGGCGTCTGTATGATGTCCTCGCAGGAGAGGGAGAGGGGGGGGAGTAGGTTTCCGCGTCCGTGAGACGTCCCCGTGGGAATTCACCTTCAAAGGTCACTTCCCTAAGGAGCCATGTGCCACACTTTGAAGCCATGTGCCACACTTTGAAGCCAGATGCCACACTTTGAAGCCATGTGCCACGTTTCCATGAAGCCCTGATGAAGAATCATTGTGATTGACGTTGATGTTGTAGCTTTCTGTGATTGATAATGATAGTTGTAATTGTGTTGCTGCAGATTTGGACGTCCTGAACCGCTTCGAGGGAAAACTTGGAGCCAGACGGTGATGGCGATGTTGGNTTGCTGCCGCCTCACGGCTTACACCTGTTAGCCATTTTCACTCCTCCTTTGCTCCCAAGTACGAAAGAAAGGGGAACATCCAGCATGTCTCCGCCATTGCGGAGAACGCCCAGCTTGCTGATGCTTTGGGGCCCCTCATCTCCGGCTGACCGTCTTTCTGCCCCCTATCTCTGGCTGACCGCCCTTCTCTGCCCCTTATCTCCGGCTGACCGCCCTTCTCGCCCCTTCTCTCTGGCTGACCGCCCTTCTGCGCCCCTTCTCTCTGGCTGACCGTCCTCTCTGCCCCTTATCTCCGTCTGACGGTCCTTCTGCGCCCCTTATCTCTGGCTGACCTCGTTTCTCTGACCTTTTTCTTCTATCTGACAGTCCGTCTTTGCTCCACGCCTGAGCCGTCGCTGTGAGCTGCAGGAAATTTTGTCAGGTCACGCAGAGAGTACTGGTTCACCGCATCTCCTCAGTGCCCCTTCCCGGATGTGTTCATGCAAAGCTTCCTCAACGTCGAAGGCTCTCTGTTCAAGTACATCCATGTCCAGGTGGGTGGCTGTACAACTCTCCTGTTCAAGTACATGTATGTCCAGGTGGGTGGGCTGTACAACTCACTTGTTCAAGTACATGTATGTCCAGGTGGGTGGGCTGTACAACTCACTTGTTCAAGTACATGTATGTCCAGGTGGGTGGGCTGTACAACTCACTTGTTCAAGTACATGTATGTCCAGGTGGGTGGGCTGTACAACTCACTTGTTCAAGTACATGTATGTCCAGGTGGGTGGGCTGTACAACTCACTTGTTCAAGTACACGTATGTCCAGGTGGGTGGGCTGTACAACTCACTTGTTCAAGTACATGTATGTCCAGGTGGGTGGGCTGTACAACTCACTTGTTCAAGTACATGTATGTCCAGGTGGGTGGGCTGTACAACTCACTTGTTCAAGTACATGTATGTCCAGGTGGGTGGGCTGTACAACTCACTTGTTCAAGTACATGTATGTCCAGGTGGGTGGGCTGTACAACTCACTTGTTCAAGTACATGTATGTCCAGGTGGGTGAGCTGTGCAACTCATCTGTTCAAATCACTCTTCTACATTCCTTGTCCTTGGAGACTCCCTAGTCAGGCATAGAATACTGTTCATGTCTAGGTGGGTGGCTGTTCATGTCGCTCTTCTACATTTCTTCTTTTTCGAAACTCCATGTTCAATTATACTCTCTCTTGTCAACTGACATGTAATTTGGTGGGTGTGCAAATCTAATTTTGGGGATGCAGGTTTAAAACCCGAAGATCTGAGATGACATAAACCTCCTACCTAGCTACATGACATCCTTTGAAGGTCTCGTAAATTGAAATTTGATTTGGGGGGTGCAGTTTTACTACCAGAAGATGTGAGATGACATAAACCTCCTACCTAGCTACATGACATCCTTTGAATGTCTCGTAAATTGAAATTTGATTTGGGGGGTGCAGTTTTACTACCAGAAGATGTGAGATGACATAAACCTCCTACCTAGCTACATGACATCCTTTGAATGTCTCGTGAATTGAAATTTGACTTGGGGGGTGCAGTTTTACTACCAGAAGATGTGAGATGACATAAACCTCCTACATAGCTACATGACATCCTTTAAATTTCTCGTAAATTGAAATTTGATTTGGGGGGTGCAGTTTTACAACCAGAAGATCTGCAGTGACATGAACCTCCTGCTTAGCTACATGACCTACTGGGCCCCATTGTACGCCCGTAATCCTCTCAGCAATGTGCGTTGTAGCATTACTTGTGTCATCAATAAGGAAACATCATGCTATGTACAATAAAGCATTATGCTGCGTATATTGAAGCATTTTGAAAAGTATATTTAAGCAGCATAGTTAAGCAATTTGCTATGTATGTTCGAGTAATACGCTATGTGTCCTTAAGCACTATACTACGGATATTTAAGTTTTATGTTCTGCAGCATTTTACGTGGCATTAGTGACCCCATGGTTCTCGTACTTTAGCATGTACCTCTCTCAACATTGTTATCATGCGCCACTGTTTGTTTGCATGCTGCGTGCTCAAGCTTACATGGATAGACATTTTGTGCTCTGTTTTGTGTGCGTGTGTGTGTGTGTGTGTGTGTGTGTGTGTGTGTGTGTGTGTGTGTGTGTCCCCCCTCTGTGTGTATGTGTGTGAGTGGGGGGGGGGGAGAAAGAGAGACAGACAGACAGACAGAGAGAGAGAGTAAGAGAGAGAGAGAGAGAGAGAGAGAGAGAGAGGGAGAGAGAGAGAGAGAGAGAGAGCGAGAGAGAGAGAGAGAGAGAGAGAGGGGGGGGGGTGAGAGGGAGAGGGAGGGAGAGGGGGGGAGGGGGAGAGAGAGAGAGAGAGAGAGAGAGAGAGAGAGAGAGAGAGAGAGAGAGAGAGAGAGAGAGAGAGAGAGAGAGAGAAGGGGGGGGGAGGGAGGGAGGGAGGGTGAGAGAACACGCTCGCTCGCTCGCAAGCACGGTTGCAAACGGTTGTGGGTATCTGGGCCGTCGCAGCGTGCGGGGGTTCAGCCCCAAGCCGCAGCTGATAATAGGGCTGCCTGCCGCCCAAGACGCGGCTCCCAATGGCGGTTATCTGGATCCCATCATGGCGTCGCTCATCATCCTGATGGCCCGCGTCTACGGGACCTGGCTGGTTTTGGCTTCTGGAGCGTCAGTAAGGCCCCCCGCCCTTCCCCTCTGATGCGTTTCGAGCGGGTGCATGCCGTCCGTGCCGGGAGGGGGGGGGGGAAGGTCGGTGTTGGCATCCGCAAGATGTCTCCGTGAGATTTTGGGGGGGGGGGGGGGAGGAGGAGGGAGGCAGGGTCGGTGTCGGCGTCTGTATGATGTCCTCGCAGGAGAGGGAGAGGGGGGGGGAGTAGGTTTCCGCGTCCGTGAGACGTCCCCGTGGGAATTCACCTTCAAAGGTCACTTCCCTAAGGAGCCATGTGCCACACTTTGAAGCCATGTGCCACACTTTGAAGCCAGATGCCACACTTTGAAGCCATGTGCCACGTTTCCATGAAGCCCTGATGAAGAATCATTGTGATTGACGTTGATGTTGTAGCTTTCTGTGATTGATAATGATAGTTGTAATTGTGTTGCTGCAGATTTGGACGTCCTGAACCGCTTCGAGGGAAAAACTTGGAGCCAGACGGTGAGTGGCGATGTTGTTTGACTGCCTGTTGTGAAACAACATAATCCCTCCCCCCTTCCCCCCCCCCCCCCCGCCGGGGGGCCCGTCTTCGACATTGCTCTGTCTTGGTAGTGCCAATGTTGTTTAACTCCCTGTTCTGAAACAGCATATCCTCTATTCTTTGTTAACCCTTTAACAACCGTTCTGTCTTTGTAGTGCAGAAATTGTTTGACTGCCCGTTTTAAAACAACATATCCTCTATTCTCTCTCGCTGCCCCCTCCCCCCCCCCCCCGCCCCCCGGCCTTCAATGTTGCTCTGTCTTGACCTGTTGTGGAACAACGTAACAGTATTCCTTAGCCCCCCCCCCGCCCCCCGGCCTTCAATGTTGCTCTGTCTTGACCTGTTGTGGAACAACGTAACAGTATTACTTAGCCCCCCCCCCCCCCCCGGCCCGGGGTTCATGAATATTGCCTTGTCTCGTGCTGCTGCTGTTAATAAAGGACCCATTGAAACCATGTTATCAAAAATTGGAACCAACTCAATAAAGCACACTGCCGATGTTGATTGCTGGAGGGGGAAAAAAATGGATGCTTTGTTGAAACATTTGCTATGCCGTGTGATTCGACGTGTTGACAAGCTTTAGGATGTAGAGCTTGAGTGTTCAACGCTGCACATTCGTTGAATAACGCATTGTATTGTAGTTTGAAGGTGCGGTGCTCATAGAGGCAGGGAGGGAGGGAGAGAGGGAGGTAGGAATCCCTTTGGAGGGAGGGAGAGAGGAATCCCTCCGGAGGGAGGGAGGAATCCCTTTGGAGGGAGGGAGAGGGGAATCCCTCCGGAGGGAGGGAGGAATCCCTTTGGAGGGAGGGAGAGAGGAATCCCTCCGGAGGGAGGGAGGAATCCCTTTGGAGGAAGGCATGGACGAGGATGCCCGGGGGGGGGGGGGGGGAGGCTTCTCTGGGAGGGAACAGGGGGAAGGGAAGGACAATGGAGAAGAGAGGAGAGGAGGGGGGAGAAGAGAGACATCCTCCAAGATTGATCCTTGGCATCTCATCCTGCCATGTGTGCTGGACAGATACAAACTCCCCTCCTTTACAAAAGTGGAGTAAAAAAGACCAGCCCTTGTTCAAGGACCCAAACCCAAATGTTTCAAGCTACCAAGTCAAACCTGCTGAGCTCCCTTCCCTGTCCTTGCGCATTCCTGAGTGTTAACATTTTGATTGTTTGAATATTGGAACCACTGCAATAATATTACATCGATGTGCTCCGATTTTCATTGCAGGTGGTGGCCAATGGGGTCTGATTACGCAACTTCAAACGGAATATCTGAATTAAGATTCAGATTCCAATGTCAGTTTTCGAGAAGATCGGAAGCTACTTCGCAGGGACTGAAGCGTCACCGTGCATGGGCAGCGATCAACGTCCTTAAGCTGTCAGTGTGATTGGCAAATATTGGTACCTTGGTATTGGTTATCTAATCAACCAAATGCCAGTGTCGACCACGTCTGTACGTATACATTGACCAAGTCACACACGCTGCTCTTTGTTTGTTTTTTTTTTTTTTTTTTTTGTGTGTGTGTGTTTTTTTTTTTTTTTTTCCAGTCGGAGTAAACTACATTTGTGCATGAGACCGGGCAGGCCAACCATTTCGTTGTACATTAATGTGGTGGCTTCACCTGATATTTACGAGGTGCACATTTTGAACATGCAAAGGCCCAAAAGAGGACACTGCTACGACTAGCACAGGAGCACTAGTGCAGTTTCCAGTGTGATTGCTAAAGGCTGCTTTACAACCGGAATTACGGGTTGTGATTGGGTCAATCAACAACATAACTGCGTAGGATAATCATAACGTATCACGACTGCGTAGGCGTAATGGCCTCTATGGAGCTTTTAGCTAGAATCCATATTCTGCTGGTGCACCACGTGGGGCTTGCAGTTGATTGAATTTCAAAGATTTCCTGCAAGGTTTTGAGATTTGGTAAATGTAAGTGCTGCTTTGACATGTTTTGATGGGAGGAGAAGACGAAGATCTCTAGAGGGAGTCGTTGGATTTAGTGTAGCCGTTATAGCCAACACGTTGACGAGTTGCTCTCACAGGCTCCCGTGGCTGCGTGGGATCAAGCATTGCGCTGGATTTAAAGTAAAATATCTTTGACTAAATCCACTCTAGAGAAAGCCGGGGCGCGTTACAACCACAGGCATATGCATGGCAAGGCAAGTGGGGGCACGAGTGGGGGTAAGTGGGTCCAAGGGAGACCCCGCGGGAGGCAAGGGGACCCGGGGTCCAGAGGGTCCCCTCGATGGTGTATCCCTGCTGGGATCACATAGGCCGCTTGGGCCCTGTCAACAAACCAAATTATCAAAACAAATGCAGATTAGATTAAAGTACATTTTCCGCGAGATAGCTGTATATCTACTTACGTAAGTAGGGTTGAAGCTCTGCTGTACATGTTGGAAAGATGCAGAGAGCAACATGTTACACGATACGGTTCTGCGAATGCAACTGAGTATCTTGCATATGGCAAGATGCAGAGTCTAATATGTTTTATTATCCTTATCTGCAAGTGGATACAAGCAATTAATTCGCACTTTAAAGTTGGACAGATGCAGAGAACTCAGTCAGGAGTTCAAATTTGGACAGATGCAGAGAACTCAGTCAGGACTAGTGCACTGAGTGCACATGTTACTTTGTCCCGAGTATGCAATTGGGAATGAGCCATTGGCGCTTATATGCCTGTCCTAATTAGGACTGGTGCAGAATATTCCATTAATGTATCATGTTACATGATAGTGATGAAGTAGCTTTAGGTAGCCAAACAAGCCACAACCAATGAAAATTGTAAAATTCCTGAACTATTACTGATCAATAAGCAAGTGCGATCTTTAGCGCTTTGGCCTTAGCGTCTTAACAATGGAGCTCCCTCTAGAGATCCGGAAAGGGGTACCCCGTTCCTTTAGTAGAATGTCAGATCTGGCCATGGGAAGGGATAATCCCCTTCCGCTAGTAGAATATCATATTTGAAGAATGTTATTCACAGTGGGTAAAAGCCTTGAAGACGAATTCGTCTTCGAAGACAAGTGCTTTCCACAGTACATCAGGAGAAATGTACTGCGCGAAGTGAGCTTTCAAGTAGTAGTAACCAAGGGAAACCCCCGGCGCCCAAATGTAAATACCAGGTGTGCGGGATGTGTACCCCCTGACATGTCATATATGACATGTTGGCACTCATACGCAAAAGTGTATGTATGGTGTGCGGTTAGGATAGGCTTCACTCTTTATTCTAAATATGTATTTACGTATGTACACATTACCTGCCACCTTCAGAACAGGAGCTGCGAAGGAAATTGCAATCCATTCAGAGGGACCATCGATCGATTTAGAAGCATTCAGACGCACCTGCGAGAAGGAACCATTCAGAGGCAGCTGCGGAAGGGATTCGTTCAGGGGGAGCTGCGAGAGGGGTCCCTTCAGAGGGAGCTACGAGAGGGCCCTTCAGACGGAGCTATGAGAGGGGTCCCTTCAGGGGGAGCGACGAGAGGGGTTCCTTCAGAAGGAGCTATGAGAGGGGTCCCTTCAGGGGGAGTGGCGAGAGGGGTCCCTTCAGGGGGAGTGGCGAGAGGGGTCCCTTTACGAATTCACAGGGATCTTCGAGGATCCCTTGAGAGGGAGCTGCGAGAGGGATCCCTTCAGGGGGAGCTGCGAGAGGGATCTGCGAGGATCCATTGAGAGGGAGCTCGAGCTGCAATTAGCATTAGGAGATCGCGAATGCTTGCAAGCCACTTGGGTCTTGAGTAGATTCTCTATGGTTAGGTTCACGCCCTTAATAAGTAGTTCCTGACGCTATTGATTCTCTAGACAAACGAGTGCAGACCCGTAAACAGTACTAGTAGCAGATGTACCGTTCCGGTTAAACGGTACACATATCGTCCCCGCAAGATGGTAGTACGCATACGGTACTTCATGTACGATAGAGCGTCCAGTAACGCGGTAATAATTGTACCGCCGAAGGACGTCCCGATATAAGAAATGGCAGTATATGATGTAAATGTGGCCAGTTCCTACGGTAGTACAAATGTTTTCAATTAATGTGCCAGAAAAAAACGTTTCTGAATCTTGACCAGAGGTACGGATGTTATCAATCCATTCCAAACAGCAGTCCAAATGTTGCCCTATTTGCAATGCATTAAGGTAATGCATTATCATTGTGTGTCAATTGCGACGCAGCGGTTTCACTTTGTCTTTATCCTGGTTCCCAAAAAAGTACACCTGACCTGGTCACTCCCCCTCCCCCCCCCCCCCCTTAACCCCCCTTCCCTCCCTCCCTTTCCCCCTCTTTCTCCCCCCCCCCCCACACCCCATTCCCCCGGCCCCCAACCTCCTCCCTCTCCCCCCTCTCAAGGCTCACGCCTCGTCTCCATTGTAAGTGCAGTCAACCACCATTGGCGCATACGCGAGCACAAACTCGGAGGTGCCGACCATCAACTTCAGGTCCACCTCGCCCCCGCCCATCCAAAACACGGGCGGGTCGAGTGCCGTGATACGGTCGGATATCACGATTGGGATTGGAGTCTTCAGCCCAACCGGCACCACGGCGTTGTGCCCGTACCCCGTCAGCTGCTGCGCCACGTCGTCCGGGGCGAGCCGCATGTTGAAGAACCGGATGCCGATCCCCTCGTTCAACTTGTGGATGTGCCTCTTCAGCTTCTCGCTGTGAAAGCGCGCCGTGTACTGCACCCAATCCCAACCCCAGTCACACTCCCAATCCCAATTCCCCAACACCAAGCCTGAGTACTTCTTCTCGCTTTGGAAGTGCGGCGTGCACTTCAGCCAATCCCAACCCCACTCACCCTCCCATTCCCAATTCCCCAACCCCTAGCCTGACTACTCCATCTTCTCGCTGTGGAAGCGAGTCATGCACTGCAGCCAATCTCGACTCCACTCACACTCCCATTCGCAACTCCCCAACCCCAAGCCTGACTACTTGAGCTTCTCGCTGTGAAAGCACACCGTGCACTGCACCCCATCTCGACTCAACTCCCATTCCCAACCGTGCACTGCACCCAATCTCGACACTCCCATTCCCAACTCCCCAACCCCAAGCCTGACTACTTCAGCTTCTCACTGTGGAAGCGGGCGGTGTACTGCAACCTGGACCCCGCTCACACTCCCAATCCCAAATCCCCAACCCCAGCCCTATATACAATAATTCACATACAGATTAATACTCGCACCCCAATCGCACTCCAGATCCCAAAACCCCAACCCCAGCCCCATATAAAATATTGTTGTATAAATTAATCCCACCCCCCCTCACACTCCCAATCGCAACGCACAACCCCAAGCCCGTTTACAATCACAACCCCACTCACATACCCAATCCCAAACCCCAATCCCAAGCCTGATTACAATTACAATCCCACTCACACTCCCAATCCCAAAGCCCCAACCCCGACCTCCTTTCCAATCCCAATGGTACTCACACTGCCACACCCAACCCTCCAACCCCAAACCCAGTTACGATCACTAACCTCACTCACGCCACCAACCCCAACCCTGTTTACAATTTAATCCCCCCAATCAAAATAAGAACCATTCCTTGAATAACTTGGGCTCAGGAGATAGGTCAAAAGCCTGCCTTATCAACATTTCTGCTGTGGAACACCACCCTACAATGCATGATCAAACCGCTTATTTCTCTCTTGGAAGGGCCATTCGACTTGTGTCTCACCCACTGTCTCAACCAGCTTGTGAGTGTGACCGTTCAACATCGCGCTTGAGGATTGTCCTGCCAATTACTTGTCATCAATGCATTTGATGACACGCGCGCGCACGCACACACACACACACACACACACACACACACACACACACACACACACACACACACACACACACACACACACACACACACGCGCGCGCGCGCGCGCGCGCGCGCGCGTGCGCACAAATGCGGGGAGACGGAGGGAGCAAGAGGGGGTGCCACAGTCTTCAGATGGGGTTCAAACAAGGGGGAGGGAACCAGAGGCTTCAGCATGCTGGGATGGATCTCTGACAGGACAAGCTGAGCTTTGCACTAAGCTGGTTCTGGGTTGCACATAGCAGTTGAAGGATTGACATGCAAGCTGAAAGACCGACATGACAGGGTAACATTTCCGTATGGCAGGCTGGCAAACGTGGTTTTGAGAGAGTTTCACTTGGCAAGGGGGCAAGGTCCCTCAATTACCTGCACAATCACGCAGTAATATTTTGAATTGGACGGGTTCTCGCAACCAGCAACAGATGGATGCGCCCTGGTATTCTCAAACACGATTGTCTTGCAGAGGTGATCTACGCTTGGCGCATTTAAACACTGCCTTCGGTATTCAAGATCCCGTTCGTAGTAGTCTGCGGGTACTCGACAAAACTTGAAATCTGAAAGGCCCCGTTCTTTAAGCTCCTCTGTAAGTATGATCTGTGTTTGCGACGGGGCCTTCGAGAATGAGGACTTTCTCTGAGAAGCCTGCAGTATACGCTCTGGAAACCTATCAAGTCTTTGTAATCAAATACCACGCATGTGACAGAACCGAGTTTCAGGTGCTTAAATAAGATCGTGAACACAAGTTTAGCACCAGTAGCATTGTACCCTGTGTCCACGCCCACCTCATACGCCATTACGAGATCTTCCAACTTCTGCACTCTGCGAGCAATCTCTTCATGCTTCGCGAGGAGGCCGTCCATGGGATGATTCAGGACCACCACCAAAAGGTGGTTCTCACCTAGGCTTCATGTAATAGCGAGAAAGTGGAGACCGCAGATCACGTGTAGGGTGCAAGTACGATGTACCCGACAGAGTCAATACTTAGATATCTGTGCAGCATCTGCATCTGACATAAGTCTGTAATAACCTTAGGTGTGAATAAGTTTGCCTGATGTGCACTGCAGATTTTGCACAGGTTGAAGTCGAATTGCCAGGCGTACCGGAAAATGTTAGGGGCCCCAGTCCTTGTACTGTATACGAACGAGCATACTGGTACAGCCCAAAGGTCACCTCTTGATCGTCAACGCAGAATTAATAGCAAGACGAGACGACATGTGGATTTCTTTTGTTAATTAATATACCAGCTGCGGTGTTCAAGATTGCTAGAATTTTGTAAGTTTACCCACATGGTTGATGGACCGGCGGCCCACTCGACTCCATGGTAATTCCTCTTTGGGCAATTAACTTCGCGATATATCTTCTTTCTAATATTTTGATGTGCTGTCATGTCGAATTACCCTTCGGACGGTGGCAAGCCTTCCACCCCAGCACGTCTGAGTGTTCTTTTTGCACGGCTTTGCGTGCAGGGAGGAGGGGGAGAGCATGCCTTCAAGTCCGGAAGAGTACGAACTGCTGCAAGAGATTGGGAAGGGGGCTACTGCTTCTGTCTGGCTTGCGGGTGTGAAGGCCACTGGCCTGAAGGTTGCGATTAAACTTGTCGATTTGGAAGCACAAGGGAGCGGAATGGTAAGGGTTTCCCCTGTCATTGTGCACAATTAAATACGATTCTTCTGTATATATGAAAGCACCTATCGCCTAAACGGTCTAAGTGGATCGCATCAGGGCACGGTGTTGGTGTAGTACAGTAACCGTGGTAAAGAACTCCCTGGCCCCACACGTTATTAAATTTTAAGGCTATTTAATATGTGTCTCCGCTGATAAATCCCTGCTGGGGCTGTGCTGTCGTAATGGTTCTGCTATGCTTCTAGTAATAAGGTTTTTCAGGGTTCAAGCCTTCCTATGATCAAGAGTCACTGTGTACTCGCTCACGCCTATAAAGAGTTCAGCATATTATCCACAGAAAATATGCTTTCTCAGAATACTCCTGACCAGAGGATCGCTGCCTGAGTTTTGAACTACCAATCTTACGTGGGGTGGCGCAGGACTTGCTTATCAGAGAGGCACAGGTGCGTAGATCAAAGCAGGCTATCACATCTCCTCTCATCTTCATTGCCTTCAGCTCCGTCCGCATCCCCTCCCTCCCTTCCCTTCTCTCGTCCTTTCTTCCTTCCTTCCTTTCCTTGTTGCTTTTCAGATTCCTCTTCCAATTTGCACTTTCAGATTGTTTTCCTCCACCTTCATGAACATCCAGCTGAATTGCCATTATTTTGAACTTAGCTGGTGCTCTGTTGCTTTCAGCTCCCCACATTTGCTGAGACTTGACTGTCAAAGACTTTATTCTTTGATCTGTTGGGATTGCTTTGTGAACTATGGCACTCTGTTCTGAAGTAAACAGTAGTGAACCGGTAGTAATTTGCAGTAGTGCACTGTGTCTGTAAATGTGTAATACCCTGTCACGGTCAGGCAGTCCCCGACCAATACTGTGTGAATTTCAGTCCTCAATTAGTACCTGGTTGTACTGGGAACTCCCGCCAGGTCGAATTTGTGTGGATTTTCAGCTCAAATTTTCTTCCTTTCGACTCGGGACAGTCCCGATCGGGGCAGGTTTTTTTGAGGGAGTTCCCAGTTGTACTTGGTCTTCAACCAAGCCTCTGTAGGATTCATGCCAACTTGTAGGATTCATTCCAATAGCCACTTGGTCTTCAGTAAGCTCATTCTAGGATTCCGTCTCAGTTATTACTTTTTTGTAGGCCCTTGGTCGCCAACCAACCCTTTGGATGATTCAGTCTTCA
>KV908417.1:115858-145858 GCA_002005505.1 Botryococcus braunii
GAATTGGAGAAGCGGGCGGCTACAACAAGCTGCCCTGCGGACGCGGGAGTCGCCCACGCGTCTGCGATGGCGGCCTGGAACCGCGAGCTGGAGAGCAGCCTCTCCTCCGTCTCCACCCCTTCAACGGCCCGTCCTCGGTACGCGCATTGCTCCTCCCAAGCCCCCCAACCCCCCGGGTTTCCCCTCGGATTCTTCTGTGTTTTCGGGTGGTTCTGCCATCGGCGCATTTGTTGCTCCCTCCTCCTCCTCCTCCTCCTCCTCCTCCTCCTCCTCCTCCTCCTCCTCCTCCTCCTCCTCCTCCTCCTCCTCATTCCTCTCCCTTTCCCTCTCCATCTCCCTCTCCTTCACCTTCGCTACTCTTGGGGTGGCCATGGGGTTTTGGTGGGTTTCGGGCATATCTTGGGGGTTCTTTTTGTGGAAGGGTGAGGTTCAATGCCAGCCTGTCTTAGCTTTGAATGTCTGTAACTGAAACTTGTTGCACCAGAAGGCTTATTAGCAACTTGGCTTACCTTGGGGGGTTTTTTGTACGGAAGGGTGAGGCTCGTTGCTGCCCGTCTTAGCGTTTGAACGTCTGCAATTAAGACTGTTTCACCTAAAAGCACGCCGTATCGGCTCTATTGATTGTTTAAAATTGATTAGATTAGTTTGACAAACATAACACCGGAGAAATGTCTTCGGCCAGACCCTGAATTATATAAAACCCTGGCGTGTTGTCCTGGAACTGCCTCGGTATATAGAACACCCCGGCGAATTGTTCCGAAATACACCCAGAATATTTGAAACCTCGTGTGAACTGCCTGCTGCGGCCAGTGTCAGAGAAGAGTCGGGTGCATTTAGGAGCAGACATTGGGTACTGGGAATTCTATTGTGTACCATGTACTTAAGTGTCTGGTATTTCTGCTGGACTACGGTTTTATCAGTACTTTTGCGGTTTGGGCTTGTCGCACCGAAAAACCTTGGAACCTCTTAGTAATTCATGTCTCGACACCTGAAAGTAATATAACCTACCGGAATTGTAAATCCTTGCCCCGGAAAATATTTAAAAACCCACCAGAATTGTAAATTTTCGGCCCGAAAAGATTTATACCCAGAAAATCGATAGAACCGATAGGGTTGTAGCAGAGTGACGCACCTCTTGGCCTTTTGTGTGTGGAAAGGTGAGGTTCGATTACTGCCTCTTTTATCCTTTACATGTCTGTGACAAAAGCCTGCTGTGCCTGAAGGTTTAATGGCAAATTGCTTGCTTGACTTGGGGGTTGTTGTGTGCGGAAGGGTGAGGTTCGATTCCAGCACGGATCAGCTGGCTGAGGAGGGAGATTCGGGGGAGGAGGAGGGGGAGGAGCCCTTTGGGAGCTCGGAAGACGGTGACGAAGCGCTTCCGCCTGAGTTCAGGAAGCTGCTGAGAAAGAGGCTGGCCGTGCAAAAGAAGCTGCTTGAGAACGAGTTCATGAACAGCAAGACCACCCTCCTTGCGCACCAGAAGATGGTCCGGTTTCTCCTCGATCTGCTGGTTATGATCATTAAATTAAGTTGCGTGAGAATGAGTTCTGCGAATAGCAAGACAACCCTCCTGGTGCATTGTCTCATCAGTTTGCTGGGTTAGATCATGAGAAGAAGCTGTTTGAGAACGTGTCTGCGAACAGCAAATCAGCCCTCCTTGCGCACCAGAAGATTTGGGTGCGGGGGCCTAGCAGACGAATGAATGTCAAAGAGGAAAAGGAGGTGTGGGGCGCAGGTGATGGAGAGCTTGAAGGAGAAAGATGAGTGGGGGGCGACCGAGCAGAGGAAGCTGAAGGCGCAGCTGCTGCAGACGCAGAACGATTACCGGGCGGCGCGGGACGCCTGGCGGCGCCGCGAGCAGGACCTTCTCGACCAGGTGGGGCTCTTTTCGCCCCTCCCTTTTTGCCCCACGTGGTTTTGCCCCTCGCATGTTTGCTTTTGGTGTTTTTGTCCTTCGTGTTGGCACCACTGTGCTTTCCCCTCCTCGTATTTTCGCCCCTCGTGTGTTCGCCCCTCATAGTTTTGCCCATCATGTCCTCGCACTTTGGGGCTTGTACCCCTCAACCTGCAAGACATTTGATAGCTTCACACTCGGAAAGGCTTTTTAGAGCCTCACACCTCTAAAGGCCTGTGTAAGCCTCAACCCAAATGGCTTTTGGAAGCCTCACCCCGGGAAAGGCGTGTGTAAGCCTCACCTGGAATGGAATGGCTTTTGGAAGTCTCACCCGGAATGGAATGGCTTTTGGAAGCCTCATAGCCGGAAAGGTGTTTGGTAGCCTCACCTGGAATGGCATTCCAAAGCCTCAGCCCGCAAGGGGTTTGAAACCCTCACCCGGAAAGGCTTCAGTACCCTACCACCACCCTATCGTTTTGGAGGCCATGGAAAGGGAGATGGGCAATTATATTTAATATAGGTTCCTTCAAAATGTGCTTGGGGCTTGGAATTAGCATTGGCCGCGGGGGAAGGGGGGCGCAGGGGGTGGGGGAGTAATTGGAGCTGTAGCCCGGGCAGTTGCCTCTTTTTTTTTTTTTTTTTTTTTTTTTTTTTTTTTTTTTAAGTGTTGGGGCTCCGGGGGAGGGGGAAGGGAGGGGTATGCTCATGGACCCTTGCCAGTTGTGTCTGTGTGTGTGTGTGTGTGTGTGTGTGTGTGTGTGTGTGTGTGTGTGTTTTCCTGTGTGTGTGTGTGTGTGTGTGTGTGTGTGTGTGTGTGTGTGTGTGTTTTGGGGGGGGGGGAGGGGGGAGCGAGGGGGAGGGAGCATCGCAAGGGCCCCTGGCAGTTGCCCTGTTGGAGGTAAGTCCTTATGTCAATGTGCTGCAGCAATGCGTATGCGCTGCAGGAATGTGCTGAAGGATGCGCATGCGCTCCAGTGATGTGCTGCAGCAATGCGCTGTAGTGATACGCATGCGTTGCAGTAATGTGCTGCAGCAATGCGCATGCGCTGCAGTAATGTGCCTCAGGTATGCGCATGCACCACAGTAATTTGCTGTAGTAATGCGCATGTGCCGCAGTAGTGTGCTGCAGTAATGCGCATACACTGCAGTAATGCGCATGCTCTGCAGTAATGGGCCGCAGCAATGTGCTGCAGTGATGCGCTCGTGCGTGGGCATATGGAGTGGGTCAAAAGTTGGAGAACCAGACATCAGAAGGTCTCATGCATGGGCGTATGGGAAGAGTCAAAGATGGAGAACGGACATTAAAAGGTCTCGTGGGTAGGCGTATGGCATGTGGGAAGGATCGGAGATGGAGGCCCACCAGCACAAGGGCTTGTGCATGGGCAACTGAGGTGGGTCAAATATGGAGAAAGGTCATCGGAAGGGCTCGTGCGTGGGCATATGGCATCCGGGAAGGATCAGAGATGGAGTCCCACCATCGAAAGGGCTCATGCATGGGCAAACGGGGTGGGTCAAAGATGGAGAACAGTCATGGGAAGGGGTCGTTCGTGCAAATATGGGAAATGTTGAAACAACCTGGCCAAACGCATATGGATGCATCCTCAATGCATTCTCACGGAGTTGTGACGGAGGAGAGGCTTGGTCTTGGTTCTCAGGTGGCGGCCCTGGAAGAGGAGGTTGACAGATTGAAAATGGAGAACCAGCTTCTGGATCGCATATCTGGGGAGGCGTGGCACCGTGAGCTGGACAGCACATGGGACTGACTTGCACCTGCTGAGCTGGACAGCTCATGGGACTGAGTTGCACATGCTGAGTTGGACAGCACATGGGAATTCTTGAAGTTTGTGGGCGTGTAAGTTACACTGTAAGGGACAGAAGAGGCCTGTTCTGTCTCATCACACTGCAGGTTAGGACAGGCCAGGTATAGGCAGGGCAGAACATAATTGGACCACGAGGCTCACATGATGACGCACGTGGAGAAGTTTGGTTAATATTAACATTAGGTACATGTTGATATTGATTTGAGATGTTGATATTGATGACTGCTAGTTGAAAAGGAAGCCAAGTATGACAACATGTTCATTAGGGGATGCACTTGATGCTCGTGTTCTCTAGGATCCTCACCGATGTGTTCCTGCTGCTCCTACCATGCTTTGGTGTCTAGACTGTCCTTGATTGGTTGCGAGTCCCTTGCATATACGACTTACGTAAGCATGACTTACAAACTATGCAGTGTGTTAGCTGACTTATGTATGCTGACTCATGCATACATACGTAGCAGTGAGTCAATGTGCTACATATATGTGGCACATATGTATTGTGTATGCTGTACAGCATCCACGAGTCAGATACACGAGTCAGGTATATGAGTCAGCATGTTTCTGTATCCTTACTATGTACGGCGCATCACATATGTATCTGTAGTATATGTATGTACTAGATCTACAGAGACAGAGTCACATGATCACCAGATTGCAATCACATTGTTCCGTGAAATTGGCAGGAGGATGGCCAGGGCCGTCCTCGGGACTCGCAGCTGGTGCCTATATGATATCAAGGGAGGTCTGGTGCCTTTAAGGGAGGTCTAGTGCCTATCAAGGGAGGTCTAGTGCCTATCAAGGGAGGTCCGGCCCCTATCAAGGGAGGTCTGGCGCCTATCAAGGGAGGTCTAGTGCCTATCAAGGGAGGTCTGGTGCCTATCACGGGAGGTCTAGCGCCTATCAAGGGAGGTCTAGCGCCTATCAAGGGAGGTCTAGCGCCTATCAAGGGAGGTCTAGCGCCTATCAAGGGAGGTCTAGCGCCTATCAAGGGAGGTCTAGCGCCTATCAAGGGAGGTCTAGCGCCTATCAAGGGAGGTCTAGCGCGTATCAAGGGAGGTCTAGTGCGTATCAAGGGAGGTCTAGTGCCTATCAAGGGAAGTCTAGTGCCTATCAAGGGAGGTCTGGTGCCTATCAAGGGAGGTCTGGTGCCTATCAAGGGAGGTGTAGCGCCTATCAAGGGAGGTCTAGCGCCTATCAAGGGAGGTCTAGCGCCTATCAAGGGAGGTCTAGCGCCTATCAAGGGAGGTCTAGCGCCTATCAAGGGAGGTCTAGCGCCTATCAAGGGAGGTCTAGTGCCTATCAAGGGAGGTCTAGTGCCTATCAAGGGAGGTCTGGTGCCTATCACGGGAGGTCTAGCGCCTATCAAGGGAGGTCTAGCGCCTATCAAGGGAGGTCTAGCGCGTATCAAGGGAGGTCTAGTGCCTATCAAGGGAGGTCTAGTGCCTACCAAGGGAAGTCTAGTGCCTATCAAGGGAGGTCTGGTGCCTATCAAGGGAGGTCTGGTGCCTATCAAGGGAGGTCTAGCGCCTATCAAGGGAGGTCTAGCGCCTATCAAGGGAGGTCTAGCGCCTATCAAGGGAGGTCTAGCGCGTATCAAGGGAGGTCTAGTGCGTATCAAGGAGGTCTAGTGCCTATCAAGGGAAGTCTAGTGCCTATCAAGGGAGGTCTGGTGCCTATCAAGGGAGGTCTGGTGCCTATCAAGGGAGGTGTAGCGCCTATCAAGGGAGGTCTAGCGCCTATCAAGGGAGGTCTAGCGCCTATCAAGGGAGGCCTAGCGCCTATCAAGGGAGGTCTAGCGCCTATCAAGGGAGGTCTATCGCCTATCAAGGGAAGTCGAGTGCCTATCAAGGGAGGTCTAGTGCGTATCAAGCGAGGTCTGGTGCCTATCAAGGGAGGTCTAGGGCCTATCAAAGGAGGTCTAGTGCCTATCTAGGAATGCCTATTGGCTATCTAGGAACGTCCAGTGCCCATCATGATCAAGGGACGTCTCCTGTCTATCAAGGGACGTCTAGTGCCCATCAAGGGACGTCTAGCCAAGTCGTAACGTCATGTCCCAAAGGGACATCCATCGATGCAGCTGCCCCTCAAGGGTGGGCTACAGGCATATGCAGCAATGCATGTGCCTTTCAGGAGTGGCCATATGCATCGATGCATGTGCCTGTCAAGAGTGGCCATTTGCATCGATGCACGTGACTTTCAAGGGTGGCCATATGCGTCGATGCACGTGACTTTCAAGGGTGGCCATATGCGTCGATGCATGAGCGTTGCAAGAGTGGCCATATGCATCAATGCATCTGCCTTCAAGTGACCATATGCATCGATGCATGTGCCTTCCAAGGGTGGTCATCGGTATTGATGCATCTAGATACGTCGGTATCGGTATCGATGGATACGTCATTGGTATCGATTGATATCTTGACGGATCTATTCTCATGCACGTGATTAGCAAAGGCGGTCAGGTACATAGCTGCTGCGTCTCATTTTACACGTGGACACAGTTGATACATGTATATGTGTGCACAGGTGCCGAAGTCATCCTCTGGAAGGACGTCGTCATGATCAGCTTGAGAGCTCCCTTCCATAACACTTCTTTCTACAGTATTACTATCCAGTAATTTCCGTGAATTGCTGGTTATAACCAGCACTTCCTTACTATTTAGTAATTTTCCGTAAACTGCATGTTATAATGTTAACCAGCTGCAGCTTATAAGCAATTAATTGTATGTGCGGGTATCGGTCTCTGGATGGGTATCTGTATGTATTTTTACGGTATACCATCTGTATACCGGTTATGTGTATACCATCATCGGTATACCAAGTTCATGACTCGTAACAATTTGTGCGGCGCCAGTTGCCTAGTGGTTCCCCCGGGGGAGCCATTATTGTCAAAAGCCGGATTTGTCAAAGTACTGGGGTACCGGTACCCTACGGATTGGTACCGCTCATGAACGACCGTTCAGTGATTGTCGCCCCACTGTTAGCTGTACCCATTTAGTCCCGTTGGCCGACGGAATGACCTGTTGTATACGTGAATTAGGCTTTTGAATTGAGCTTTTGGAAAGAGCACCAACTTTAGGAGGCAGTATTCGTGGAGCTGGTACTCCTTTATGGCTATCTTCAGGTGCTGTATTGGATGTCTTAACATGTGCAGAGTCCCAACCCGTGGTGCACATCGATAGCACGTGGAGGTGCACCACGTGGGACTCACGCTTGACGGCTGTTCAGGCTCCCTGCCCTGCTTGGGCCTCGAAGATGACTTGACGACGAGGGGTGCTCGTTGTTAGAACAGGGATACCTTATTTTATCTCACTTTGGCAAGACCCTTGTCCACAGTTAGATTAGATAGCGTGCATGGTGTGCATATGGTGTGTATTGCGGCAGCTAGTGCATGCAATATTGCATCATTGCAATAAATGCATGAAAATTAATGCGCAATTGGAGTTAAGGCATGCATACGACTTTTGAAGAAGTCCTAAACTGTGTCGTACAATTGTGACGATTTGCAGGGATTACTCATCAGTAATTGTGTTAACACGTTCCAACGTTTTTGTTTTCAGATCACTGATGCAAGGGAAGATGATTCTTACAAAGAAGCGCCAAGGTATTTTTTTAAAGCTCGGGCGAGGTTTTTAATGGATGGGTTATAACTGTAGTCAGCACAAGCGTTAACGTTGTGTTCCCCTAGGACTGAATGCAAGCAGACGTTAATGCTGCTTCTTCAAGCAGACGTGTGCACATGTATACCACATGCATGTTTACATGTATACGTACTAGTCAGCTGGAAGATACGCTAGCTACATATATGGCACGGGCGTGTATGTATACGCGTGCTGTAGTACTAGTACTATCGTGAGTATAGTACTATATAGTATATAGGATATATCGTGAGTACAGTCCTGGTACAGACGACTCACATATGTCGGCAAGGGACATGCGCAAGGGACAAGCAATTTTTGCGTGGCCTGTGTGAGTAAAGCAGTAATCTGACTCAGAAGCTTTGAGTCCGCTCGCAATGGTGCATTGGCAGGCATGCTTGTGTCCATATATGTGTCCTATATAGTTGGTGCGAACACACCTGTGCTCGTGAAGTTACATGCGAGAGAAATGCGCGGGGTCTGTGGGCTGTTGGTAAGCCAGTGTGCGGTGCCGCATGTGTACATACATAAAATGCTATGTAGCACGTGTGCTACGTACCATACCTGCTTTATAGCACCTGCAGGCAGTACCCGTACAATGCAGTTTGTGCCTCATATATGCTATATAGCATCAGGCCGTACTGTGACGACCCGCAGAGCGCTGCGGTGCCTGGCTGTGGAACCAACCGTGCATGTTATAACAAGCAATTACTGACTATGAATAAGGCAAAATTTACAGTTAATCAGGCTTCAACCTCGAGCGTTTGTGCCCACAGGAGTGGGTACATTTTGGAGGCGAGTTCTGCATATAGGAGAAATGTCCGCAAGCTTTCATTTTTAACTGCCATGTACGGTAGTTCTAACAATCGTCACCAGTGGCAATTGTTGGTGACAGAGGATTGCACCGCGCGACACCTGTTGTTTGCAGGAATAAGGACCACTCGAATCCAGATCATGTGCAAATTTGCGCATCTTCTGCTGAAGTTGAAAATTTGTTCTGGTGAACACGCGTCTGCATGTATTTTGATAAATTGTTGAGGGTGCAGCCGTATATTGTATCCTCATAGGACGTCCAGGCAGGTTCATCCGTATCTCTTCTGCACCATCAGGCAGCTTAGATCGGATATTCCTGCACGTGATCACGTGACTCATGAGTCACGAAGGAACCTAAGACTATTTCTTGCATGCAGAATTGGCAGCGGCACACGCATGATTCTTGCAAGTGAAGTTGCTCGTAAACATGTGGACGTGCATGCACATTTCGACAACCATCTGTGCAGTACGCCTATGGTGCCGTACTGTCTGCACCGTACCGCATGGGAGGTTTGACGATGTTGGCCGCTGCAAACCCATCCTAAAAAGACAAGAACATCAGATGTGAAGACGTTGGCAATTGGTATGCGATGTCAACATGGACACACGTTTATGTTGACACTGCTTCAAAAGCCTCACACTGTATTGGTGCGATCCAACTTGCACTAATGACTAAGTTGCAGTTTAGACAGAAAGCGTAAGCTTAATTAATTCTTAAGAATTCATGATGCGTCAGTTAAAGGGTGAAAGAGTTGCCACAATATTCGACTTTTTGAAGATATTCCCCATTATCCCCATATGGGAATTTGGGATGTCATTTGTGGTTGTCCCTCTTCCTTACCCTCTCATGCTCCTTTCCTCATGATGGCTGCAGCAACTTCTTGTCAGGTACATTAATGTCAACATTGAGACTAAAAGTGACGCATATCTCAACCATTGGCCAGGTACATCTGCCCCTCGACCTGGGCGGCCAAGCCCGGATTATTCCATGAAGATGTGTCAAAATTTTGACACATCTTGATGGAATAATCCGGGCTTGGCCCTTTAAAGTAAGCTCACAAATTTTGATACATGCACATATGTACGTGCACGCGCGCGCGCACACACACACACACACACACACGCACACACACATACACACACACATACACACACACACACACACCACACACACACACACACACACACACACACACACACACGCAAACACCCACGCTCATCCACGCACACACGGGAGGGAGGGAGGGAGGGGGGGTGGGCCAGGTTTTTTCTCTTCTCTGACACGAAATCCATGCATCGAGGAGTGAAAATGAACACAGCTGCGTGAAACTGCATGGATTGAGTGCTAGTGTAATTACTGTAATATACTCGTTATAACTCTTTCGGCAATTGCCTACATGTATTCCATTCTACAAATAAATCTCTAATGAAAAGGCATACTACATATATGCGGCTACGTGGCCGTCCATTTGGAACGCTGCCATTGGCACGTGACAGATCCGTCACTCAAGACGCATTCTTTTGAGGATCCGGTACCATTTGGAAGGCAGGCATGGAAGCCACCGAAACTCTGCGAAGCCTTCCTCCTTGGAACACACGTGCATGCATATTCCAAGGAGGCCATGAGCCGTCGGTCGTTACGTCAGTTCGTCTGGCAAGATGACCTTCAGTCTGTGGTTAACTTCATTTATGACTGTTTTCAGTTTCGGTCTTAGGTTTGTGTCTTGCCCCTTTGCTGACCCTTGCCCACTCCTGGGCTGTGTCCTGGGGCTTTCCTGCCTCTTCCTTTGTGCTCCTGGCTCCCCACTCGGTACTTTGGGTTTGTGTTTGGCCTTGATTCTTAGGGTTTGTGTTTGGTTTCTCTCGGTGTCTTGCTGCTTCGGTGTTTGGTTTTCCATCTCATCAGCCCTTTGGGCTGGGTTGATGTAATTCCTTCCTTCCTATTGTCACGTGACAGGCAGCAGGAGTCTGCACACTCTAGTTCCAATGGGATGGCTACGTGTTCGCCACCGTACAGCCGGCTGCATAGCTTTTCCAACCGGACATGGCCACGTGCACGTGAGCGGCAGCAGGCCTGTGCACACTCGAGATCTAGTACCGGAGGTACAACCACCGGATGCCTGCGCAGCCTTCCAAGAATCCTGCTGGTAAACTACATTCTCCGCTGATTTTAAGGAGTAGATAATCAAATAAATGGTTTACAAATGTCTACCCTACTGCATGCCTCTCCCCAATTCGTTATAACCATACATGTCTGACGGGCGGCACGCGCGCGTAGGCGACCAGCGGGAAGAAGAAGTTTCATCACGTGGTGGTACAACGACCACCACCTAAATCTGCAAATGCACGGTGCATAGGCATACTGAAGTCTACATGTAGCAATTGCTGCAGTTTACACAAATAGCCCCAAATATTTTGCAAAAAGAAGTCCCTATATATGATGGAGGAATGTGTGATTTTGAAATATTCTGGGCTTGGCGTATCCTGCATGGTGGCGGCACGGAGGGTGTTAGACGATGTCCTCCTACTTGTGCGTTGTTAAGTAGGCACGGACATATACAAGTCAAGGACTGGTTAGCAACTGATTGATAGACACCCGGAGTGCCACTATAGTTCCAACCAAGTGTTACAATATCTCTCATCTCTCCTAACAAGGTGACGCAGTTCAAACACGCCTAACCTGCTCTCACCCAGGTCGTGTTCATTACTTTGTCCGATGAGCTAAACTCAACTCTATATGTCTAACATGTTCTAACAATGTTCATCTGAGTGCTAAATCCAGGAATACAATAAGGATTAAGTCACCTGCATGGTGGCGGCACGGAGGGTGTTAGACGATGTCCTCCTACTTGTGCGTTGTTAAGTAGGCACGGACATATACAAGTCAAGGACTGGTTAGCAACTGATTGATAGACACCCGGAGTGCCACTATAGTTCCAACCAAGTGCCTTCCCTATCCGTGCTTGCCCCATATGCCTCCTTTCTACAAACGTGTCTGTAACTTGCGTTATGATAGTCTTCGTTCAAATGCATGTATTGCCTGGCAGAACTCAGGGTTCTGCCTCTCTTTCCTAATTGGTATTGTCTTCATACGGAGACTTGCCATTATTACTCCTCTGAGGGAAAGGCATAAAATTAATTAACACAACACTTCCCCTTGCCTTTACCTCACAGAAACTTGGCCAGTCCCAGTGAGTTACGATGTCCCAGAAACACTTGTCTAACTAGTGGTTTGGTAAAAATGTCAGCCACATTTCTAGCAGATTGAATGTACTTGAATTCAACCTGCCCCTTTGCAATAGCTTCACGTGCGAAATGACAGCTAATTGCAATATGCTTTGTGTGTTTGGAGTACACCGGATTCCTCAGGTGGTTTATACACCCTTGGTTGTCACAATGAATCTTCACTATCCACGGTAACACTCCAATTTCCTCCAGGAAACCTCTCAGCCAATTTGCTTCCTTCACAACAGCACTTGCTGCCATGAATTCAGCCTCCACTGTTGAAGTGGCAACAGCAGATTGCTTTTTACTTCCCCACACTACTGCTCCTCCAAACACAGTGAGGACAAAGCCAGTGGTAGAGAAGCGATGATCCTGATCACCTCCATAGTCGGCATCCACATAGCCTTCTAGCTCTATCTCCCCCCCTCCGAGAGTTAGAACCAAATCTCGGGTTCCTTTCAGATACTTCAACACACGGATGGCTTCATTCCAATGTGCTGTGGTGGGAGATATGCGATAACGAGACAATACACCTACTGCCTGAGCTATATCGGGACGTGTGGTGTTGGCTATATACAGAAGAGACCCTACTAACTCACAGTAACGGTGACCTGGAGGTAGTGGACTGCCAGCACCAATGCTGTCGCTCCCATCTCTCGGTGCAGGCCTTTGGGACATTACGAAATCTTTTGTCATGGGAGTATCAGGTCCCACTGACTCAAGATCCAAGCCAAATTTCTCTACAAGTGCATCGATTTTAGGGATGCAACTCAGGGTGATCAGCCCTTTATCTCTATCTCTCATCACTTGACATCCCAAGAAATCCTTCACTTCCCCAAGATCATGGATGGTGAATTCTTTCTTGAGAAGTCCCTTCACTCTCTCGATTTCTGACATGCCCTTGGAAACTATCAGAAGATCATCAACATAGATCAGCACATAGGACTTTCCTCCATCAGTAGAGCATCTCACATACACTCCCGCATCACTCTTGCACACCTCATACCCCATGACTTCAAGTTTGTCATTCAGGGTTTTGTGCCAGGCACGTGGAGCCTGCTTCAGGCCATACAACGCCTTTCTCAATCGGCACACAATATTCTTATCACCATTCTCAAAGCCAGGAGGTTGCGTTACATATACTTCCTCCTCGAGCTCACCATTCAGAAAGGCGGTCTTAACGTCCACCTGATGAATTTCACAGCCCTCTCTTGCAGCAACAGCAAGCAGAGCTCTTCTAGCTCCATAGCTACTAGTAGGAGCAAAGACCTCCATCACATCCACTCCAGGGATTTGTCTGCATCCCTGTGCCACTAATCTGGCCTTGAATCTCACAACATTGCCATGTGCATCCATTTTCACTGAAAATATCCAGTGAACTGGAATAACCTTATGTCCACGAGGTCTCGGAACATACTCCATGACCTCATGAGTATCTAGAGAATTTTGCTCTTCCTGCATAGCTGCCTTCCAGTATTCCCACTGGGGAGACATCTGTGCTTCTCTCAAATTAGAGGGAACGTGAATTTTCCCAAATCTGACACCTGTGTGCTTTTCCTCTGAATTGCCTGATTTTCTCTCACTTTGTCCAGAACCCACTACTCTTCCACTGACACTCGCTGAGTTACACATCACAGGCTCTCCAGTAGAAGTAGAATGCTCTCTCATAGCACGCTCTCGCTTGGACTCACACTTGGCTTTGCACAAGTTACTCTGCTCATCCCTCACATCATCCTCCCATGCACAGGTACCTCTCGGACAGTCTTTGTAATTTGGAATCCCTTCACATTGTCCAGACTTCCGATTCACCTCCTCAGACACACTCTGACATGCCTGCAAGAGTTCAGACTCTTCAGGTCTCTCACAAGCAACATCGGGATATGGCAGAGTGTCTGCATACTTCCCCTGATTTATGTGATCCACATGCCTCTCAGACCGACTGCATGTCACTGTTGGGAGTGACCTCACATCTCTGACATCACTCTCCCAGGCACAGGTACCTCTCAGTGAGCACTTGTAATTTGGTCTGTCTCCACAATGTCTGTGCTCCTGATTCACCTCCTCCTCTCGTCCCTTACATGGAGTCAAGGATGCAGATCCTGTCTCCCGCTCACAATCATGTTTGGCTGGTGCAGAGAAAGCATATGATGCTTCCTCTGACCGGTGGCTGCCACCACAGTCCCGTCCAGGAGTGCTCTGACTGGACGGGTTGCCAGAAGAACTCTGCATGGTCACATCTCTTACATTTCTCTCAGTCACTGAACAAGACCCACCCATACTGCTCAGCTCCCCGGGACCATTTGCAGCTTTGCATGTAGCTGCCCCCCTCACTGCACTCACATGCAATTCATGCCCCTCATGTGAATCACCCTCTAGCTGCACTTCCCCTGGTCCCTGTGACAGAGAGTCACATTCAGTCAACCCCTCTCGCTCTCTGCTCTCTCCCTTCTCCTGTGGCAGCAGGAGGTCTTTGGCGGCAGTGCGTTGTTCGTGTCGTTGAGCCCGGGTCAGGCCATCCAATTGGTGGTTGCGGCAATCAGACCTAGTTGGTCTGAGGACCTCCTGGGCTCGCTCCATCTGCGGTCGAAGGTGGGAGTCCTGTCTCACTCCTCTGGCTAAGTCCTGTACTGCCTCCAGGGTTTGATCCATCTCCACTGGGTCACACAGTCTTCTGGATTCAGGCTCGGGCTCAGCCTCACTGGGGGGTCCTGTGACAGGCTGTGTGGGGAGGTTGCTGGAGGCTGGCAGGTACTCAGGCTCACTGTGTGGGTCATCAAGATCTGTCTCAAGGCTGATGTTGGTTGTGCCAGGGGAGGTGCCGGGAAAGACTGGGGGAGTGTCACTTGCAGAGGGCTCAGGACACAGAAACTCTGTAGACTGTGTTGAGGAAACGCTCATGCCAACCCGAGAGGCTCCCCTGAGGTGCTCCACGAAAACCACATCTCTGCTCTCCTTCCAGATACCCCCTCCCACATAGATCCGATAGGCTTTGGAGGAGGCTGAGTAACCAGTAAGCATCCCTGGCACAGTTTTAGGGGAAAACACAGAGCGCTGGACATCAGGAATGTGCACAAAGGCCAAGCAACCCCAGGTACGCAGTGGGGTTACATTTGGTTTGTAGCCAAAAAATAATTCTGATGGCGTGCGGTCCCTCCCGGTACTGGGACCCATGTTCAGTAGGGTGCATGCAGTTTCCAGGGCCTCCTTCCACAACGTTGGACTGGCAGCTGCAAAAGCCAGAAGAGTCCTGGTACGTTCCTTGAGGGTGCGATTGGCTCTTTCAGCCGCTCCATTCTGTTGCGGGGTGTAAGGAGCTGAGGTCTCCAATTTAGTCCCCTGGGATGCACAAAATTCTTTGAACGTGGCATTCAGAAATTCAGTTCCACGGTCACACCGGACACACTTCACTTTGGTTTTCTTCTGGGTCTGCCAGTATAGAATGAGGTCCCTCACAGCAGCACTGATGGCATCTTTGGACTTCACAGGCAGGACCGCCTTTAACTGAGATGACTCATCCAAAGCAGTCACCCAGTAACGTTCACCAGTTACTGCAGCAGGAAAAATGGGGCCCACAGTGTCAATATGTACTCTGTCAAGTGGTTCAACAGCTGGTCTACTGCTTATTCCAAATGGAGGCCGAGACGTCTTTCCCTCAATACATGCTTCACAGTAGACTGGACAATTGGAGCAGGGACATAGGGATGTATCAAGTCCCGAGACCAGGTCCTCATTGGTTAGGCGCTGCATCCATGTTTCACCTGGATGTCCCATTCTGCTATGCCAGAGGTATCGTCTGGCACAGTTGTGTGAGTTTTGGGTGGGGGTTTTGGACTTCACAGCAGCTGAAATTCTTCTGTGGTTAACACTGGGACTCAGAGCTACAACTTGATGAATATAAAATAGCCCTTTCTCTGCACTGATCCGAGACCTCCAGCTGTTTGGACCACAGACTTCAGTGAACGCTCCAACATCATCTGTGCGAAAGACTGCCCCATCCCGCAATGCTGCAGATACTGACAGTATGTTTGAGGTTGCAGAAGGAACACACTGAACATGATGTATCCACAGGGGAACTCCCACTCGACTGAGGATGCAGACAGAGCCTGATGCTACAATTCCTCCAGTGGCATCTGAAGTGGCCAGATGTAATGGGATGGGTTTGGCATGCACAGTTGGATTATGTAGTAGGGTCACATCATTCACCAGATGTACAGATGCTCCACTGTCCACCAGCCAGGATTGCAGAGACGAATTTCTGACAGGAGTCTTCAGGATGTTGAGGGAAATTATGTATGGCATACCTCCAGGTGGTGGAGGTGGGGGAGCTGGGGGTTGGAACCATGCCGGAAAGGCATCCAGTCCAGGGTGCGCCAGCTGGGCTGCAGGAGGGTGTGGGCCACCCATATGTGGAGGTCCCTGTGGCCACATTCCCTGCAATTGTTGGACCGCTGCCACTACGTTCCGTTGGGTCTCCTCGTCCCGCTTCCTCTTTCGACAGTCCCTCCAGTAATGCCCCTTCTTATTGCAGTAGTTGCAGATGCCCTTAGTCTCGGACTTGGCCTCAGAGACAGTTGGTTGGGCCTGCTGATGGACTGCACTGGCAGCTGGTGGGGTATTGGCTCCACTGGAGCCTTGTCCAAGAGCCAAAACCCTTGGTTGGCGAGGAGCATATTCATCAAAACCCACTGCAGCTGCTGTGTTGCGCAGAAGTCCAGCCAGCTTCTCCAGGGGTTGTGCTGCAGCAGTTGTGATCATTCCTGGCTCTTTAGCTGCATCAGGCAAGCCCTGCACAATCTGGGTTGCAACGTGTGCATCCAGTAGAGCATGGTTGTTCCTGTCAAGGCATGCCTTCAGGTTGATCATTCTGTTGACATATTGCGAAATCGTCTCGTCATGTTTCATTCCCTGGCTCATTTCTTGGAGCCAATCTGCATTGGCCTCGATATTATATCCACCAATAAACTTTCTGCAGATGAACTCATATGCATCATAAGCAGAGGGCAGATTAGACAGAGGTCCCAGCCATTCCTCTGGGACTGACTCATAAATCAGTAACATTGCGGCTGCGTCATGTGCTGTACCAGGCATAGCCTCCAGGATGGCAGGCAAAGACCCTTTTGACTCATTTGCTGCCAAAAATGCATTCTTCCAAACAATAATATTTGTCCCCCGTTCCTTCAGTTTTATGTGTACCTTGACATTTGTTGGGATAATCTTGGGCAGCTCATCTCCGCTGCCTCTTGAGGTGCTGGGAGTACACGGTTCTCTGATGGGTGTGGATGAGGCTGGTTCACTGCTTGACGTTGATGCTCCACTAGCTGATGATCCTTTCTTCTTGGAAGTCATAATTCCCCAGTTGTCTTATAACTCCAGTACTCGCAAGGTAGCAGCAAGATCTTACTTCTGAACCAGGTGGGTTGAGCTAACGGACAGCCAACGTGAAGGTGAAAGATGTAGTCTTTGACGATAAAGGCTCTCTCGTCAGGATTGCGGTCTCCACGTTGTCCTCCTTCTCTGATTAGTTCGTTGTATGACGGAGGTCCTGATCTCAAGCGCGCTGGAACGTTGAGGTTGGTGGTCTTCCTGGCTGTTTGCTTTGTCCGCTTCTTCGCCATTCACAGTCTAGTGAGCTCCGATTTAGGCGCCACCCACTCTCAGCATCCGAGCCCGTGGGCCCATAACCTGAAATATTCTGGGCTTGGCGTATCCTGCATGGTGGCGGCACGGAGGGTGTTAGACGATGTCCTCCTACTTGTGCGTTGTTAAGTAGGCACGGACATATACAAGTCAAGGACTGGTTAGCAACTGATTGATAGACACCCGGAGTGCCACTATAGTTCCAACCAAGTGTTACAATATCTCTCATCTCTCCTAACAAGGTGACGCAGTTCAAACACGCCTAACCTGCTCTCACCCAGGTCGTGTTCATTACTTTGTCCGATGAGCTAAACTCAACTCTATATGTCTAACATGTTCTAACAATGTTCATCTGAGTGCTAAATCCAGGAATACAATAAGGATTAAGTCACCTGCATGGTGGCGGCACGGAGGGTGTTAGACGATGTCCTCCTACTTGTGCGTTGTTAAGTAGGCACGGACATATACAAGTCAAGGACTGGTTAGCAACTGATTGATAGACACCCGGAGTGCCACTATAGTTCCAACCAAGTGCCTTCCCTATCCGTGCTTGCCCCATATGCCTCCTTTCTACAAACGTGTCTGTAACTTGCGTTATGATAGTCTTCGTTCAAATGCATGTATTGCCTGGCAGAACTCAGGGTTCTGCCTCTCTTTCCTAATTGGTATTGTCTTCATACGGAGACTTGCCATTATTACTCCTCTGAGGGAAAGGCATAAAATTAATTAACACAACAGATTTGTAAAGTCGAATTCCCTCACTTGTTCTGCGATTTGTGCAAATTCGCAGCTTTAGGTCTGCTAGTTTGCTGTATGTGCGCGTATATATATCTTGGCCCATGCGTGGGGCGTGGAAAATTTTGCAATTGCCATGCGGGTAGGAACATTATGCGCGGGAGACAGCCTGGATGTAATTTTCCTTCCTTCCTGCAGGATCCTCCGTCCGGACGACCACCATCCTCCAGCATGGCAGTGACGAAACAAAGTTGTACTCACACCAGCCGGAGAGCCCGTGCACGTGCACGTGCACGTCTCCGACCCTGCAGCTGTACTAGTGTGAAGATCTTCTAGAAGAGAGTTGTACGGCCAGCACGCCCAAAATGTGCATGTTTTGGATATAACCCTAACTATGATCCTTAAGAGTGAATAGTTCTAGTGTAACTGTGGGAAAAAAGTTGTGATTTGTGAGGGGAATTGCAGGGGGGATTCGGTCCTTTCTACAGGACCAGCGGCTATGAGCGCCCAAGCCAGGCAGCCTAGCTGATGGGTTTTCGGACCCGGGGTTCGGTTCGCGCCTCGACAATGCCCTCGAATGCGAATGGAGGAGAACATGGGAGGAACTCGAAGCTTCACGGGCGAGAGGGCAGTTTCCGGAGGTGTTTTGGGCATCATCGTCATCTTCATTGTTGCCGAGTCGGTTGCCTCTGTTACCAACGTAAAGGGCCAGTTTTCCGGTGTGTCCTCGAAACGACGAGCCACTGGATCGGCCTCGACTTGGTCGAATCGGAAACTTCGGTCCTGTCGGTTGCAGCGGTACATCCGCGCATGAAAGGGGCACGTTTGGCCTCAGAGGACCAGTATCCTGTGGACCCGGTGTGGGTGGTGGGGCAAGGAAGTAATGTGGGTGCTCCAACTGCTTTCTGTCCCCCGGTGTGCAGGGTAATGCACACGCTCACAGCCTCGAAACTTCTAGTAGTGTACCTTGGATACGCGTCTCAGGAACGATGTTCTCTCCTGGTACACTCCCGTGCGGGTCCACAGCTCTCCCCTATTTGTTTGAAACAAAAGCTTTGTATCAAAAGCTGATACGAACTTCTACATACGGCATACTGAATAAGCTCCAGTTTGTCTATCAGTAGGGAACGAGACAACTGCGAACTTCGAGGACTTCAGAAAGGGAGGCACTCTGCAGTTGTCGACACTTGAGACGAAAGCAAGCACACGGTTCGGTTGACAGGACCTTGAACTACTGTGAAGACAACAGAAACGATATAACATATCCATTTTGGGTCGCATTGTTGGCCCCGAGGGTCATAAACGGGTTTACAGGATCGGAAGCGGCTAATCCGAACAGCACCACGTCACATTGAAAAGTTTCGTGCACATTGAAGGTAATTTGTGAATTTTACCTGATACCTATTTAATGAATTAGAAGTTTCCTGGATACCGACGTTGCAAACCACTGCTTACGTGTGTGCCTCTCCTTTCAGAGCTGGGCCACAGCCGAGTGTACACGAGCCTTGTTACAAGTCTAAACACTGTAGATATGGAAATTGCATGTTACACGTATTTAATAGTCATATTCCACTGAATGACAGACCTTACCAGTGTGGTCCCTTGGCTGCTTGTGCTGTCTGGTGTACGGCGAGTAATTCTCGCACACGGCAAAATTAAAACCAGGGATGCCCGCAGGACCGCAAAAATGAGAGTGACATATTTTACACTCCAGATGAGCGCATGGACATCCATAATGCTGCTATGCTTTCCCGGATGGAGCGTTTGCGAGGGGTCCTCAGGTGCGGACTTGCTTGTGGAAGTTACGACTGTGAACCATTTCTGTACACTTATGATATTTCATGTTGGAGTCTAATCGTGTTAGTCAGGTTGTCACTCAGGGACCTCTCTGGGATTTTCACCCTAGGCCGGTGGTCGGAGGTGTCCCCGGATCTCCTAACAGTGGAGTTCAAAGTTAACCAGTATGCTGAAAAAGAACCACAACATGCCCTTTTCGCATTTTTATCGTCCTTCGCTTCTACGTATGAAATCCGTGTGGATGCGAACATATCCCCGGAAGCTATTGCTGCGAAAAGCCACAGTTTTCACAAGAACGACAATCCGGCACAGATATACATACCTTTCTGGAAAGCAATCGTGTCAAACATTGAGGAGGAGGAGCAGGAGGAGCGTGAAGCGGGGGAGGAGTAGGTCCTGGTAGTAGGGAAGGAGGGTGAACCGGGGGAGGGTCACGTCTGAGGAGGTCATGGCAGTTCTGGAGAAGGTCATGGCAGTTGAGAAGGTGGCCATGGTAGTTGAGGAAGTGAGGAGCGGGAGGGGGCGGGGGAGAGGGGTTGTACCAGTGCTGGGAAGGGCTCCAAACGGTGAAGCTGCATGAGCAATTCCGAAGAGCAGGAAGAGGAGTGGATCAGTGTAGCGGCATAAGTAAGGGCTTTCATGTGGACCCTGTCCTCATGACATCGACAAAATCCATTTCACACCCCTGTTGTAGTTCCAGGACAGGCCCAGTCGTTATGACCATGGTCACCGCGGGAGGGACGGGGATGCCCCTCCCGCTTTCAGCCCCGGCAACACACACACACACACACACACACACACACACACACACACACACACACACACGCAGGCATGGCCATGAAATAATGCATTCATTCACGCCTGGCCATGAAACAAGCATTCCCTCCCGAATGGCCAAGAAACACGCACTCATTCCCCCTATGGCCATGGTCCCTGCATTCATTCACGTATGCCCATGTAGGGGCCGGAGCGCTGGACTTCCCGCCCCGCAGCCTCGTGAGCGCAGCCATCGGCGGCCGCAAGATGCTGCAGCTGGGGGCGTTGGACATTGCAACTGCAAAGATTGTCGGGGTCGCCACCTCTACACCAAAGACAGTGCCGTCTGACCAGGTGGATTGCCCGAGCGTGGACGCGTGCGCAAACACCTGCCCGGTGGGCCAAATCAGGCAATGCAAAGTGCGGGACAGGAAGTACGACCTCTGCCCCTGCTGCTACGAGTGCTTGAGCTCCATCACCCAGGCTGTCGGCCCGCCCGTCGATCCCGTCAAGGAGAAGCCAGTCGAAAAGGTGTCGGGCAGCAGCGCGGACGAAATCTCCGACCTCACGAAGACGGATAACAGTGAAACGACAACCTCGTTCGTCAAGTCCGCAGGTACCCTTCCCTACCTAAGTAATTACTAATCAGACGTATTATAATGTACTAATTAGGCAATGTGATGAGTCAAAGGCCCCAGCCCCAGCCTGTTGGGTTCCCTCCTGAAACACAACATGCAGAGTTTCTTTGTTGGACACTAAGACAACCACCCAGAACCCTTCACCCCTCCCCTCCCCCTCCCCCCCCCCCACCTCCCCCGTGCGCACATGGCCCCCTCCCCCCAGGCAGAAATGCGCGCGTGCACGCCCCGCGCCCCCCCCCCCCAAAACACACACAGACACACACACGCGCGTGCGCGCCCTCAGGTTGAAGACTGCTGAACCTTAAAGTAGGTGCCCGAAGAGGACTGCCGAGTCTACTGTCTTAAAACGCAGCAATCACATGGACTACGTGATTGGGACTCATGCTGATATTACTGATGTTAGAAGGCCAGTGAGAGTTTCGACCAAGACGCCCGACCGACCTGGGTAGGGCCTGTTTTGTACTGCAGCAGTCACATGGGTCCATTTGATCAGGACAGAGGCCCATCTTTAAAGGGCCATTAATAATTTGATCTAGGTGCGGGTCTGGCGTGCGACCGAGAATGTTCTGGCGTCTTATTTCGCAGCAAACACACGGTGCTGTGCGATGGGTTGCGGCCTTGGTTGGTGAGACATAGGTCTTATCTTCTTGCTTATCTTCTGACTTATCTTCTTACTTATCTTCCTGCTGACGATATCGCTGAGGTTCTTACGTAGCGGTACTTCCAGACGCTTCCCCAAAAGTGCAATGGGCCCTGGTGACAATGCTTCCAGGAGGTTCCATTACGCATGAGAGCCTTAGTGGCTGTGCTTCCAGAAGCTTCCACCAAAGATGAAGGGCCCTTGTAGATGGTCCAGGATGTGATTTTGCCTTCCTTCCTTCTCAAGAATAGCGGTGCTGGTTTGCACGCAGGCGTCTTGTCCAGTCTGCTGGCGAGCAGTCTGCACTACACCGGTGGCGTCTGACTGACTGACTGACTGACTGACTGACTGACTGACTGACTGACTGTCTGCACTACACCGGTGGCGAGCGGTCTGCACTACACCGGTGGCGTCTGACTGATCTCCAGCTGGGATTGAACCAATGCTAGAGCATCTGAAAGCAATTTCTAGAGCACTTGCAACCAATCCCTGGAGCAAATGAAACCATCGCGGGAGCAAAGGAAGTCAATCACGGAGCGCATTTGAAACCCAGTGCCGGAGCAATTGAAGCCCGCCCCGGGAGGATGGGGAAACCATTCCCAGAGCACTTAAAAGCAGCCCTGGAGTCCCTACACCCCCTGCGTTTAAGGCCAAGTGTCACTGAAGGTCCATGGCACACGTGTACCTGCCACGGGGGTGCACCTGCCACGGGGTTGTTCCCAGTGTTTGTCAATGAAATGTCTGGAAAAGGGAATGGAATTTGTGCCCTGACCTCAGCACCTCCGGGTGTTGCGCGGAAAGATCTCACGAGCACTCAGGAACGGGGTTTAGATAGAGCAGAACGCGCTCATCGAGTGGGTATGGATACAGCAAAAAGCGCACATCGTATGGGGTTGCTACCCACTCACAAACAATTGGTACAAGCATTATCGCTGGTCAACATACGTATATACCAATATGCACATGTATGTTCGTTCTCTGCAATACTTGCATTTGGTGTACCAGAGGCCTTCTGCTGGTCTGCATGTTCTTTGGTCCTGTCCATCAACTTATAAGCAATGGACAACCAGGGTTTGGATGCCCTCAAAAGGGTTTGGGTGCCCTTAAGGGTTTGGATACCCTCAAAAGGGTTTGGGTGCACTCAAGGGTTTGGATGCCCTCAAAAGGGTTTGGGTGCCCTTAAGGGTTTGGAACCCTTGAGCTTTTGTTATAGACATTCAAATATGTATGTCTATCATATGATCACTCGGCAGACACTGTTGTGACTTCAAAAGTGAAGCATTGTTCGAACACTCGACTGTTTTCATGGATTTACACGCATTGCTTCCCCCTGCCGGACTACGTGCGTGACTCATAAACGTGCATTGCTATAGTGTACATATGTATGGCTACACTAGTGTAGCCAGACACGCATACTACAGTACTGTAGTATGCGTGTCTATGGACTTACGTGGGGCCACACGTGCACGCACATGTACATGACCTTGTACATGCATTGCTACAGTGTACCAATGTGTTGGTACACCACAGTATGCACGTCGCATTATGTCCACGTGCTTGCATATATGCGCATGTGATCGCACATGAGCCTGCGTTGGTATTTGCAATGTTGTAAGGGGCACCCTGAGACGTCGTTTTTGAAAGTGACTGCAGAGGTGCAGCTGCCACAACTGCAATAGAAAGATATCTGCACGAGCTGTTATCCCAAGCGAGTGTACTAGTACTGCAGTGGGTGTACTGCAGCTGCCAAGCCCGAGTGGTTGTACAGCAGCTGCCGCCGCCCTTGCGGGTGTACTGCCGGAAACAACAAGCACGCTGGTTGTGTAAAAGTCTGTACTGCCTGCACAAAAAGGGGCGACGTACAAACGATTTGGCCACGTGTATGTCAGAAGCATTGGGCTGGTGGCCAAAGAATCTTTCCGAAGAAGCTTAAGCAACACCGTGCACCATGTGCAAGCACGTGCACACATTTTCTGGAAAATGAGTATAGAAGGGTTGGGTGACAACTGAAGACAGTGCACTGTCTCATGAGATACAACAAGCTACGCACAGTATATATCCATACATGAAGATGGCTGTCGTCCTATCGTAGGATATGACAAGGTCTGTATGCAAGGTGCAACATGTGACAGAGTTTTCGCTGTAGGTACATGGAATAAACGTTCAATCTATTTTTTAAGTTTAGAATGGTGTTAAAAAATCTGCCTCTGCGTTTCAACGTGCATGTTGGAAGGCAGCCACGTGGTGGTGGTCTCCTGCAAGCATGTGCCGGGAGCACCGAACTTGCCAGCTTCCAAGCTGGACCACAAATTTTGCAAATTATTGTATTAGCACGTGCTATGTCTGTACACGCATGTGCTGCATGAAGGATACGTATCGTATATGGGTCAAACGCATGATGGTGTACTGGTGTATAAAGGGAATCCCCATCAACGTATCCATTTCATGAGTGTCCAATCTATATACAAAGTGTGGTTCGTGTGCTTGCCGCCCTCAGGGATCTAAGGCGGAATAACTTATGCCTTTTTGCCGGACGATGTCGATGAAGTGCAATGCACAAAGTGACATATCCGGATTTGGTGGCCTCAAAAGCGTTGATCGACATCGCGGTGAAGAGCAAGGTACACACGGACACCTCCAAATTTGATCTCTTCTGGGAGGGGTAGTTGTAGACATAGTCAAGTGTGAGACCAGAAGATCAATGTACACAGTGATCAATCTACGAATTTGACGTCTTCTTTACAGGGTAGTTCCAGATATAGTCAAGTGTGAGACCACAAGCAGGACAATCATCTGTGCAGACATACAACATCTTTATGAATCTGGACATAAATTTGTTCATATCCCCGATCAGGGATATATCCCTATGTTGACATTTGGATATATCCACAGCATCGGATATCCCTGCCGGGCTATCCCGGCCGGGCGTACACTGAGAAGGCCTTTTTTCCAGCCTGACAGATTCGGCAGCGTGCCCGTCTGCTCTCAAATTGCAGACCTGCGCCTGTAGGCAGCTGTCAGTAGCCAGCCACCGAGTCTTGTTGTTTCAAGGATCCATTTACTTTTCGTACGTTTTCTTTTTTCCTCGAGAGCTTTCGCGGAGCTACGCTTGGTCTTGTGGGCCAAGAACTTCAAAGCTGCTACAAGTAGCTAGATTTTATTGTTTTAAAGTGTCCCTAATTAGGATAAGCTAATCCTAATTAGGATGACAGCATGGACACGTGCATCCTCCTTTTCGGGCCCGGGTCGAGGCCAGAAACTGGTTGTGGCCAGTTAATTAGTTTGTTTGTTGTCTTTGGTTTTTTTGGTTTAAAATTTGGACTACTTTAGAGAACTTTGTTGGGCTAGCCTCCTTGGAGTTTTGTTGGGAGCCCTCCGTGGGCGTGCACGTTCACAAAACGTACATCCCATTAAGGGGCGCGCAAGCTCAGGAGGTTGTACGTATGTACAATTCGTACATGCTTTAAAAGGATGAACAAACTTTGCAAGTCGTCTATAATAGGCGGATGTATACTACACATGGTTCCGTACACGCGTGACATTACGGGGCACAGTAACGTCATGACGGATTGTGATCACGGAATAAGCTGATGTTTTGAGTGGGTGCACCACGTGGCTTACTATGTAAATGATTCGATGACGCTGACGTCATGGGATCCGTTGGCCTGCTGCCAGCTTTCTGTGGCCACGTGGGTGACTATGAATTGGTGTGAAGACGATGACGGCATTGATCCCTTTGGCCTGCTGCAAGCTTTCTGAGGCCACGTGCATGACTATGTATTCAGTGTAATGACGCTGACGTCATTGATCCCTTTGGCCTGCTTGGTCAGGTATTGCATGCATGTCTTCATATGTCGAAATTTCCTTACAAGGCCTAGGCATCTCCTACCATGAAAGTATTTCGCAGAAAAGGGAGCGCACAACATCCAAAGATAACAATAACAATATTTAACAATATTTCTAATGGAGGGAAAACAAGGGGGAGAGCTGAAGAAGCATGTGCATTTAGACTAAGGGTCAGAGGTGCTGACCTTCCTGTCGATTTCGAACTGCGGGGGTTGTGGTGGGTGCGAGCACGAGGCCATTGCATATAAATGGTAAGGAAGAGCTATCGAGACGAGTCTTCGAAAAAAGTTGACGTAGCGTCGCAATCTATCTACTCAAAATTTCATAAATCTTTGCAGGCCTGCTACTCTGCCTTACAGAGCGCAGATTTCATTGAAAAACCAGCTCCCAAAATTTTGCCGTACATTTCGGACAACGTTGGCAGGCATGCTAACTAGCCACAGTATCTGTCTGAAGTGGTGCAAACCACTGAGGACCACCCAAAATCTTGCCGTATACTTCATGAAAATCTTGCCATAAATGTCATCCACAGCAGCACGCTTACTGCTGTGCCTGAAACAGGGTGAACCACCCCATTACCTCTCAAAATCTATTTTGCCATAACCTTCAGACAAGTTTAAATGCAGCGCTAGTGCTATTCTGCGAGCAGGCCTGCTTTTGTAGTGTCCTTTGCCCTGGGGCGATACCAAAAAGACAAATTGTTCGATCAAATGTCAGCGGGTGAGCGAGTCAATGAGCTCCTGTAGCGGAACCAGCTCCTTCACGTCTATCAAGTTAAAAGCCTGCACGTCCCCGAGTGTTACGAATCGGTCAGACTACAACCGTGACGCACAGCGCGCGCGCGCTTGTACAATAAGCAAAGTAGAAGTACAAGTGGTCGAGCAAAGTAGTAGTTTACGAGCGCGCGCGCACACGCACACACACACACACACACACACACACACACACACACACGCACACACACGCACACACACACCAATGCACATGCACACGCGCACACACATACACACAAGCATAAACATACACCTGCGTGAAGGCAAATAGTGCTTGAAGCAGGATGCTGGTGTTGAGATGGGCCTGCTCTCACAATGCCTAGCAGTACTACACTGGGAACTCCATCGAGGTCGAATCCCTGCCGGAATTTGGCAAAATTTCCATCCTTTCGAATCAGGATAGTCCCGATCGGGGCATATTTCGGGCTGCAAGGGGAAACTCATTGGGCTTGGCAGTAATGGAGAAAGTGGCAGTGATGCTAATGCAAAGGGTTAAAAATTAAGAGTGAAGCCTATATAAAGGGTTCCTCAGGAAATCAGGGGTTTGCAACCTCAATTGTCAATTGACACCTCCAGGGGTGGCAAAATAAGGTTACAAGTGCACAGGGGTTCTCAGGGGATCGGGGGTTGAGACCTCCAAAGGTGGGAAAATAGGCAGGACTATTCGGGCACTGGGAGCCTGAGAATGATAGATTCACTTTTCTTTCTGAAAACAATATTACTAGCGCACAGGACTTGTCAGGGGATAAGGAGTTGAGACCTCCAGGGATGCGGAAATAATCTTACTAACGCACAGGGGTTCTCAGAGGGGATCAGAGATTGAGAACTCCGGGGGTGGGAATATAGTCTTGCTGACGAACAGGGATTCTCCGGGGATCGGGGGGTGAGACCTCCAGGGGTGGGAAAAATGGGAAAAGCAGGAAAACGTGTACCTGCGTGAAGTACACAAAGTGCTTGAAGCAGGTGTTGAGATGAGCCTCCTCCCCCAGGGCGCACACATGCTTAAAGTGCGAGTGGTACATGTGTGCGTACACGCGGAACAGCCGCTTGAAGATGGTGCGTACCACCTCCTCGAAGTTGTTCGGGAAGGGCGCCCCGTACTGCTGCGGGAAGACCTTGGGATCGTCCAACTGCACTCCAAACTCGAACCGTGGTTTTTTTCCTCCTTCCCCGGAATCATAGCTCCGATACTTTAAAAAGTACTTCATCAAGTTGCCCAGGTGCACTCCAGAGTCTGTCTCCAGAGTCTCTTTGGAGTCCAGACCCTAATCCTTATCTCTTTTCCTTTCCTAGATCCTAACCCTCATAACAAGACTACCTTACCAAATCGTCGAGCGTCATTTCAAACCCTAATCATACTCTTCCCCTTCCCCAGATCCTAACTCCGATAAACTACTTTATCGAGGCATCCACATGCACTTCAAACCCTAATCACACTTCTTCTGTCCCCGGATCCTAACCCTGATATTTAAGATTACCTGATCAAGTCGTCTAGCTTTACTCCAAACCCTAACACTGTTTCTCCCCCCCCCCCACCCCGATCCCAACTCCAGCATTTTAAGTAATTACTTTATCAAGTTGTCCAGCTGCACTCCAAATCCTAACCCTAACTCTTGAAACAACTTCACCACGGTCGACTAGTTGCCCCTGCAGACCCTCATTAGTTACAGAATTAGCGAATGCGCATTTGCTAGTTGCATGCATTAGTCAGGGCAGGGGGGGGGGTCCAAGTGGCTGGGCGGCCTTGAGCCTCTACCTAATCTAACAGAGCATCTGGGTGGTTAAGCACATCTCGCAAAGGCACTGTCAATACATCAATCAATGGATAGCAAAATCAATCAGGGCTTAGGGGTTGACATTTACACAGCCGAGGGAA
The DNA here is from genome assembly GCA_002005505.1 of Botryococcus braunii. Classification (NCBI taxonomy): domain Eukaryota; kingdom Viridiplantae; phylum Chlorophyta; class Trebouxiophyceae; genus Botryococcus; species Botryococcus braunii. The sequence continues at coordinate 143,947 of KV908417.1, forward strand.
GGGGGCGCCTCCATATAGATTCATCAACGATTGTCTAGAATCATCTAGATTGTTCTAAATCCAAATCAAACACAGGCAGGGCATTGCTTGAGCCTTGAGGCCACAGGCAGTGGTGTAACTAGGTCGACACGTTCCTTGGAAGGAATCAACACATTTCATGGCATTAGTCACAAAAATTCATGGCAGATTTCTCGAGTGAGGGGGGGTTTTACGAGCCCCTGTCTAATGACAGAGGTCATTCGTGTGTATCTGCATTAGTCATGGCCTTAGTCAAAAGATTGGACAAAGGCCATGCCAGGGGCTGTATCCAATGCTCGAAGGCTTTGGTGTATCTGCCTTAGTCATGGCCTTAGTCGATACATTAGTCAGAGGGAGGTCATGTCCGAGCTTCCATAACCAAAAACGAGGGCATGGGTGAGTATTTGCGTAAGTTATGACCTTAGCCAGTGCATTAGTCCAAGAGAGGTCCTGCCAGGGCCTCCATCCAATCAACACCGAATTGGTGTGGAACTGCATTTGTCAAGGCCTTGGTTTATACTTTAGTTAAAAGCAAGATCATGCCAGGGCCACCATCCCATCAACGAGGGCATTGGTGTCTTTCTGCATTAGTCATGGCCTTACTCAAGACATTCATCAGCAACACACAAACTTTGATCGGTGGCGAGAAACATAATCAAAGGGAGGTCAACTAAACGGCAATGGCATTCGCGTGTGTCTGCATTAGTCACGGCCTTAGTCAATATATGAGTCGGAGGGAGGTCGTACCTGTGCCTCTATCCAATCAAACAGCGCGTTCGTGTAGTCTTGCGCGGTGAGGCGGATCGGTTTCTTCACTTTCACATTGTCCGCCCACAGATACTCGTACTGCACCCCCCACAGCCCAGCTGTACTTCAACCGCAGGCCGTACTTCGAAGAGGAACCCAACTGTGTCGACCCACACATAACACTGCACGCCGGACATTTGTACTTCAACAAAAGCCCTTCCTTCAAAGAGAATCCAACTGTGTCAGCCCACACATAATACATGTACTGCACGCCGCACAGCCAGTTGCACTTCAACCCCAGGCCATACTTCAACGAGAACCCAGCTGTACTCGTCCTGCACCTCAGGTACTCATACTGCACCTCAGACAGCCAGGTGTACTTCAACCACAGGCTGTACTTCATGTACAGCACAGCAAAGAAGGGCATCGTGAATTCACTGTCACACTGTCCTCCCACAGCCACTCGTAATGCGCCTCAGACGTCCTGTGTACTTCAACACCAAGGGAAGAGGAAGACTGTATTGCACAATGAAGGGCCAGGTACTGTACTGTGGAAGGGTGTGTGCAGAGAAGGGCCTTCCCCAAGTGAGTTTTGAAGGGAGAAGTGAGATGTGTCAGTCTCAGGGCCGCGGTGCCGTCACGTTGACAGTCACGTGTCGACATCATGACGGCCACGGCTCGAGATAATCAATTCAAAGTGTGAGGTTGAAAAGAAAGCAAGTTTTGTGTTATGAAAAAGATTATGGGTGTCTCAGGGCTACGGGACCGAACTCCACACCGGAGAAACAATCAGCGCCGTAAGATCAGCTTTTCGAGCTACTTGTACCGCATCCTGGCTCCACAAGTGTACCGCAACCATCCCTTGCTGTGCGCGTCCCCAAAGGCGGCTGGAAGACTGCGAGGGACTTCCTTACCAGTCTTGCACAAGAACAACATTACGAATGTTGTAGTACAATATCCACATCACGTATGTTGTAGTACATTATCAATTCCTTATCAACAACTTATTCCTTTACTGCACCGGAGTAATCGGAGTAACTTGTACAATATCAAAGCAGTAACTACAGTAACAGTTACTACAGTATCTAAAGTAACTACAGTAATCGGAGTAACTTGTACAATATCAAAGCAGCAACTACAGTAACAG
>KV908417.1:148358-150858 GCA_002005505.1 Botryococcus braunii
TCCCCCTCTCTCTCCCCTCTTCCCCTCTTTCCTGGCCCCTCTCTAAGTCTCTCCCTCGTGTTGCCCCCTGCCCCCCCCCCCCCCTTCCCGGAGGGGAGGGGCTTGGCTTAGGGAGATCTCCCTGCTATCAGCAGTGCCAGTCCACAACCAGGTTTGATGATAGAATCAGAAGGCTACCTGAAGGCAAATATTGAACTCGTGAGTTGCTTAGATCCTTCAAGTTCCAAATCCTGAGATGCAAGTAACAGTGCACCCCTGAATTCAGGGCCAGTGGCAGCACAAGCTTTCCTCATCTCTCTAATCTAAATTTAGTCCGAATCTTGGTCCTTTTACCATGCTCCCTCCCATCCCTCTACCCCCGCCTCCCACATTCCCCTTCCCTCACTCACCCCCTCCCTCCCTCCTTCCCCAAACCCCTCTCTCCAATCCCACCATAACTCCCTTCAGTAATACCTCCATTGTTACCGCCAATGTCGATCCCTCCCCTCTCCCCTTCCCCCTCCCCCCCCTGCTTGCTTTCCAGGACGGTGGCGCTTACCTTTCGGCCAACGGGGGTATTCTTGCGAGGACGAAAGGTTTTAGCATCCCTGCAAGCATACATAAAGTTAGAAAAGAGGGTCTTATTCAAGCAGAAAGGCCTTGACGCCCGGCTGCGTAACGACTTCAAATACATAGAGTATTGCCGGTGGCTCACGCAACAATGATAAGCGGTCGACGAGTATAAACTAACTTTTGACTAATAAACAATTCAAGTAGCTAAAGATAAGTAGAGGGATGCGACCCGACCTGCCAAGTCCAAAAAGGCTCGCCATGGATGATCACATGGAACCTCGACAAAGTGTCCACCGCAAATGACTTCTGGCTCGAACAACGGGCATCAGAAGTTGCTATAGTTCAATTAGTAACTTCTTTTCCGCTGATTTTGTTTGCTGCAGGTGGCTTACCTGGTTGTACGACCTTCCCAGCTAGCGCCCCGGAAATGTACCATGAACTGAACCGTGACAGGGGCGCCTTCGGGCATTCGGGCCTCACTTGGCGCAGACATGAGAACTCTCCACCCACTTCTCCACCCCCTAGGACGGAAGGAATATTACATCTGGGACTAGCCACTAGGGCATATGATGTGATGTGCACAAGAAGACGAAGCTGCATCCCGTGTGCACAAGAAGACAAAGTTACATCACATGTGCACAGCAGACGAGGTTACCTCCCATGTTCACAGGAAGACGAAGCTACACCCCATCTCCACAAGAAGAAAAGTTACATCCCATGTGCACAGGAAGAAGAAGTTACATGCCATATGAAAAGGCAGAAGTTACATCCCATGTGCACAGGAAGAAGAAGTTACATGCCATATGAACAGGCAGAAGTTACATCCCATGTGCACAGGAAGAAGAAGTTACATGCAATATGAACAGGCAGAAGTTACATCCCATGCGCACAGGAAAAGGAAGTTACATCCCATGTGCATATGAAGAAGAAGTTACATCCAATCATGGGATTCCCATGTGCACAAGCACCAGGGGTAGCCTGATCAGAACTGAAAGGCGCCTGCGACGGCAGAAACGGCAACAAAAGTATGTATCAGAAGGGGCATGCCATGCCTGTGGCTGCGTAGCCAAGTCTGTGGCTGCAGCAGGTGATTGCACCTGACGATAGCTCTACAAACCTGGACGGCATCATAAAGGAATGAAACCTTTGCACGATATGTTGGGATATTGAACAAACACATGCATATCTTAGATACTTATTAGACATGTGGTGACATTTTAGAGTTACATGTTTGTGAGTCACAATCCAGTAATGGAGGAGTTAGAATACTCACAGGTGCTTATTTAAAGGTACAGCTGCAGGAGTTAATAAGGTATAGTTGTACAACATTAAGGGTACAATAAAATATGTACTAAGGTGAAGTCATGTTGACTTATAAGGTAATGGTTTACTCGCAAGGTAATGGTTATGGCCTTTCCTGGGCAGTAGGGGAGGTTCCATGTGATTTACGGACTTGTAGATGAGATCCGGGGTGCAGATACGGTTCTCATTGATAGATTCGAGGAAGGCAGTTGTAAATGAACGACGCATGTACGGTTTCACGATCTGCGCCCATCGATACGGAGCCTCAGATAGGAGCTCCGTTGCATAGATGTAGTGACATCAGAGCCGAGGGGAGGCAAGCCAAGTAAAAGGCCCTCAGCGGTAGCGTTTTAATTAAGTGGCATACTCATAAGTGGCATACTCAGAGGTGACTGGCAGTTCTGATGTGTCGTCTGAACTCCAGTCCGTGTGTGCCCTCCATGTTGATGAGGCTTTGACTGATTCCTGCCTCTGTGCTGTGATTGCCCAATGCTGCAGGTATTCCTAGCTCGTTACTTAGTTAAATGTGTGGCACTGTATCTAGTTTTGATATGTAAATAGTTCTGATGTGTCGTCTGAACTCCAGTCCGCGTGTGCCCTTCATGTTGATGAGGCTTTGACTGATTCCTGCCACTGAGCTGTGATT
>KV908417.1:155858-158358 GCA_002005505.1 Botryococcus braunii
TTCGGGAATCTTTTTGAAAGAAATGATGAATTTCTTGTTGGGATGCCAGGGAGATGTAGGAAATGTTCGAGGATTTCTGACTTGGATGTGGAGGCATGAAGGGGAGGCTTGGATACGCATTGGAGAGTCGGGAAATATTTGAGGATTGTTTTCTGAATTTCTGGAAAGGCCGATAAAGAAAAAGAAAATGAAGGGGGAAAAATAAAAAAAAGGAAAAAAAGGACAAAAAAAGGGGGGGGGGGGAGTGCAGGCATCAAGGAGAAGCTGGAATATGCCAGGGAGATTCGGGAAATGGTTCGAGACCTTCTGATATCTCGCTGGTGGGGGATGTGCAAGCATCAAGGAGAGAGATTGGAACATGCCAAGGAGATTGGGGAAATTTTCGAGAAAATTTTTGAATTTTGTGGTGGGGGATGTGCAGGGATCAAGGAGAGGTTGGAATATGCCAAGGAGATGCGGGAAATGTTTGAGAATTTCTGCAACACAAACATGGGGGACGCCCTCCAGAAGCTGCACAAGGTCTTCCAAACGTTGAAGGACCTCATGGGCATGGTTCCCCCCAGTCTCCCGGGGAGCCCTCCGCATCTGATCCGGGCCAACGTCCTCGACATCTTCAACAGGTTTGCAGCCCACCCACGTCGACCTCGTTTAAGCATCCCCGTTGAGAGAGGTTTGCAGATAGTTGTGTGTGTGTGTGTGTGTGTGTGTGTGTGTGTGTGTGTGTGTGTGAGAGAGAGAGAGAGAGAGAGAGAGAGAGAGAGAGAGAGAGAGAGAGAGAGAGAGAGAGAGAGAGAGAGAGAGAGAGAGAGAGAGAGAGAGAGAGAGAGAGAGAGAGAGAGAGAGAGAGAGAGAGAGAGAGAGAGAGAGAGAGAGAGAGAGAGAGAGAGAGAGGGGGGGGGGGAGGGAGGGAGGTAGATTTCGTAGAAACATTTCCGTTCCAACGCGTTTGGAGATAGTGTTGACTGCGTAGAAGGCAGAAGGCTGTACGAGGGAGGGCACATGACTGTACTCAGGAGGAGTCATGGCTGTACAAGGCCTGTACATGGCTTTACAAGGAAGCGCACCTGGCTGTACAAGGGGAGGCAAGTGGCTGTACAAGGGAGGGCACATGGCTGTATATGGGAGTGCACATGGCTGTACAAGGGAGGGTACATGGCTGTACAAGAGAGAAGTCATGGCTGTACAAGGGAGGGGCCGTGGCTGTACAAGGGAGGGGTCATGGCTGTGCAAGGGAGGGTATGCAGCTGTACAAGGGATGGCACCTGGCTGTACGAGGGGTCATTGCTGTACAAGGGAAGATTCATGGCTGTACAAGGGAGGAGCAAGGCTGTACATGGGAGGGCGCATGGCTGTATAAGGGAGGGCGCATGGCTGGATGAGGGGTCATGGGTGAATAAGGGAGGGCACATGGTGGTGCAAGGGAGGGCACATGGCGGTACAAGGGAGGGCACATGGCTGTACAAGGGGGTTCATGGCTGTACAAGGGAGGTTCATGGCTGTACAATTGATGGTACATAGCTGTAACAGGGGGGACACAGGTGTACAAGGCAGGCACAGGGTTGTACAAGGGAGCGTACATGGCTGTACAAGGGGGTTTCATGGCTGTACAAGTGATTTTACATGGCTGTACAAGGGATGGTACATGGCTGTACAAGGGATGGTACATGGCAAAGCTAGGCAGCAGTGTAACCAGCGGCGCGGGAAGTCGCTTCGGGCTCCCCTTACAGCCTCCCCCCCCCCTCTCTCTGTATGGGTGGATGTGTGTGTCTGCGCGCGGGTGCGCATGTGTGTGTGTGTGTGTGTGTGTGTGTGTGTGTGTGTGTGTGTGTGTGTGTGTGTGTGTGTGTGTGTGTGTGTGTGTGTGTGTGTGTGTGATGCGTGTGCGTGTGTCTCCCCCCTCAGTGCCAGCAGGTCTGAGGGGGCAGTGGCCCGATGATTGAATGATTTCGTATTCAATATCATCGTCCTCCGCGCGCAGGGTTCAGTGCAACAAGCAGCAGGGGGAAGGTGCTGAAGGGGCCGATGCTAATAAATAGGCTGAATAACATTACATTGAATATCACATTGTCCTGCGCGCGCAGGGTGCAGTGCAACGAGCAGCAGGGGAAGACGCTGATGGTGCCCCTCATAAACCTCATCCTCAAAAGTCTTCAAGAAGAGAATGAGGAGAACGGGATCCTGTGCTTGCGCATCGCTTTCGATCTGCAGAGAGCCTTCCGGGGCCATCTGGAGGAGCAGGCGGGGCAGTACTGCGAATTCACCTCCCAGGTGGAGCAGGGTTCAAGCCCTCCCCACTCCCTCCCCCCCCCCGGGGTCATTTTTTAGTTTGAGGTTGCGTGCGTGCGTGCGTGTGTGTGTGTGTGTGTGTGTGTGTGTGTGTGTGTGTGTGTGTGTGTGTGTGTGTGTGTGTGTGTGTGTGTGGTGTGTGTGTGTGTGTGTGTGTTCGCGCGCTCCCCCCCCCTTCTCTCTCTCTCTCTCTCTCTCTCTCTCTCTCTCTCTC
>KV908417.1:165858-183358 GCA_002005505.1 Botryococcus braunii
TTGGGATCTTGCTTCATCCCTCCTGTACTGCATACCTCTCGTACTGCATACCTCTCTACTGCATACCTCTCGTACTGCATACCTCTCGTACTGCATATCTTCTAGCAATCTCGAGCTCTGGGGCATTGAAGATGCGTGTGCACTCTCTCGGCGCGCTCGGGATCGTACCGCTTCCCGCCCTTCACCCACCCGAGCCCCGCTGCGGTACAGCGCCTCTCCGTTTCGGGCCAGGGTGGGTGGATTGGGTACTGCGAGGGGACCGAAAGCATGTGACGGGGGGCTAGGGACGGACCTTGGAGCGGCTCCATCCCTGGGCTCCTTCGGACCGGGGGGACCGCGGGGACCCGGTCCCCCGGGGAGTAGTCTGAGGGGCGAAGCTTCTGGGGAGGAGGGGCCCGAAAAGGCGGACGGCTCGACCTACGAGAGGCAGCGGATTATCTTCCACACGTTGGAGAAGAGCGAGAAGGAGCGCGAGGTGCCCGCACGTTCAAGCCCCGCTTTGTAAAATAAAAGCACCTGGGGACGAGTTGTGGGAGTAGTTGGAGATGGACGGGGGGGGGGGGTGGGCAACAAGGAGAGGGAGGGAGGGAGGGGGGGAAGGAGGGAGGGGGGAGGGAGGGAGGGAGGGAGGTAGGGAGGGAGGGAGGGAGGGAGGTAGGGAGGGAGGGAGAGAGGGAGGGGGGAGTCTCGAGCCCCAGGGAGGTGAGGGGGGGAGTGATGGAGGGAGGGAGCGATGGAGGGAGGGAGGAGGGTGTGTGAGGAGAGGACAAGGGGGATGGAGAAGAGCGAAAAGGATGAGGAGGTTTCGCACCTTGCAGACGGCAATACTTGTGCTGACAATTAGTAATGCCCTTCATGCATTTTCTTAGTAGTAGTATTAGTAATGGTAGGAGAGCAACGGCAGGAACTGACGGCGTTTCACTGCGGGGGGTATCGGCAGTTGCAAGAGGCGCTACTTGTACTGCAAACGCTGGTGGGCATGGGCCTCAAGTCGGTAGTAACGACATTAGTCATGGCCGGCAACCTTCGAAACCCTCCCGACCCCACCGCCCCGGTCCCTCTTTCGGTTCGCCCCTCCCCCTCCCTCTCTCTCTCTCTCTCTCTCTCTCTCTCTCTCTCTCTCTCTCTCTCTCTCTCTCTCTCTCTCTCTCTCTCTCTCTCTCTCTCGCTCTCTCTCTCTGTGTGTGTGTGTGTGTGTGTGTGTGTGTGTGTGTTTTGTGTGTGTGTGTGTCTGTGTGTGTGTGTGTGTGTGTGTGTGTGTGTGTGTGTGTGTGTGTGTGTGTGTGTGTGTGTGTCTGTCTCTCTCTCCTCCCCCTCTCTCCCCCTCTCTGTCTCTCTCTCTCCCCCTCTCTCTTCCCCCCCTTTTGTACCGCAATGTATTGGCCCAGACCGGGGAGTAAAGCACATGGGCCGCTTTGTGTGGCATCTCATGTCACGTGGCATTATTTATACCGCCCATGTCATGTTGCATTTTTTGTACTCGCATTATTTGGCTAACATCACGTGACATCATTTGTACCGCTCATATCACATGACATTGTAAGGTGTACATATGTACCGCAATGTAGCGGCTGGGAACGGGTCCAAGTTTTCGTTTTTGGTGATGTGACTTCACTTCGGAAAAAAAAAAGTATTTTATTCAGCTGAGGATTTCTCAAAATTCCTTAAAGAATTTTAAGTTTGTTTGTTTGTTTGTTTGTTTTTTTTTTTTGTTTTGTTTTTTTTTTGTTTTTTTTTTGGGTTTTTTTGTTTGTTTTTTTTTTTTTTTTTGGTTTTTTTTTTGTGTTTTTTTTTTTTTTTTTTTTTTTTTTTTTTTTTTTAATTTTCGTAAAATCCGCAGGGCTGCGGGAGGAGGAGATTCGGCTGCTGGGGAGGGCGCTGGAGGCGGGGCTGCCGTGCCTCCGCCTGCCCGACATCGTGAACCGCGGGGAGGCCCGCCTCGATATGCAGCCCGCCAAAGAGGCCTACGAGAGCTTTGCGGAGGTCTTCGGAGCCATCAACGTGCGCTGCCCCATCATCCTGTCCCCTCCCAAAATAAAAACTTCACAATAAACGCCACCTAAACGCCCCAAGAAAGTAAAATAAAATAATTGTAACAAAAATTTCCAAAACGCCCCCCCAAAATAAACGCCTCCCAAATGAAACACACACACACACACACACACACACACACACACACACACACACACACACACACACACACACACACACACGCGCGCGCGCGCACACACACACACGCACACACACACACACACACACACACACACACCGACACACACACACACACACACACACACACACACGCGCGCGCGAGCACTTGAGACCGTAAAACCTTTCAAAACCCTAAAATATGTGCCTGAGGATTGCCCGACATCGTGAAATCCCTGGCGGCAAGCCTCGCGGAGCCATCAATGCCTGCTGCCTCACCATTCTAACAAAGGACATTGAACATCAAACTTCGTTACCTTAACCTTTGGAACCCGAGAACTTAAAATTATGAAAACATGTGTATGTGTGTGTGTGTGTGTGTGTGTGTGTGGTGTGTGTGTGTGTGTGTGTGTGTGTGTGTGTGTGTGTGTGCACATGCGTGTGTGCACGTGTGTGTGTGTGTGTGTGTGCGCACGTGCGTGTGTGTATGTGTGTGTGTGCGCGTGTATTATGTGTGTGTGCACACGTGTCTGTATGTGTGTGTGCGCATGTGTCTGTATATGTGTGTGTGTGTGTGTGTGTGTGTGTGCGCGCGTGTGCGTGTATGTGTGTGTGTGTGTGCCCATGTGTCTGTATGTGTGCGCGCGCGCGCCCGTGCGGGCGTGCACGCTTGCTTGCATGCGTCCGACCGTGCGTGTGTGCGTACATGTATGTATGTATGTGTGCAAGCATGCGTCCCTGCGTGCACGTTTGCACATCCGCCCCCTGATCGGGCAGACGCCGCGGGGTGGGGGGGGGATCGGGGCTGATGGCCGGTCACGTGGGGCCCATGTGAGCAGGACGGCTGCCAGAACGTGATCGTGGAGATCTTCGGGCCCCGCATGGGGTTCCTGTTTGACGCCATCATCGCCGACCCTAAGCTGGAGCGATTTGTGGGCACGCTGCTAATGAATACCAACGTGAACAAGACCTTTGCGGATCTGCTGCTGCGAGATTTGATCAACGTGCAGTTCCCCAAGCTGGCCTTCCCCGACTCCGCGGTGAGCCCTGGGGTTTTCACAGTGAGCTTGGGGATTTTTGTGTAAGGGTTTTAGGGTTAGGGTTTGGAGTTCCCCAAGCTGGCCTTCCCCGACTCCGCGGTGAGCCCTGGGGTTTCCACGATGAGCCTGGGGTTTTTGTGTTAGGGTTTTGGTGTCAGGGTTTGCAGTTCCCCAAGCTGGCCATCCCCGACTCAGCGGTGAGCCCTGGGGTTTTCACAATGAGCTTGGGGATTTTTGTGTTAAGGTTTTGGTGTCAGGGTTTGCAGTTCCCCAAGCTGGCCTTCCCCGACACCGTCGTCATCCTCCCGGTGGCTTCAAAGCCCCCCCTTTTTTGGGGTGCGGTGGGGTTGGGCGCTAGGTGTCCACCCACGCCCTCTCTTTTTTTCCCCCTTGTCTTCTCTCCCCCCCCTTCTCTCTCTCTCCCTCTCTCCCTTTTTTTCTGGGAGAGGGGGTGCGCGCGGTGAGGGAGTACCCACTGCACGGGGGGTACCCGCTGTGAGGGAGTTCCCACGGTGTGGGGTACCAACTGGTCGGGAGTACCCGCCCGCGGGATTACACGCTGTGACGCGGGCGCGGGCGCCGCTGTGGGGCGGGTGCAGGAGGGGAAGCTGACGCTGAAGCTGCTGACGCTGTTCTTCGACGCGCTCGGCAAGATGCCGATCATGGAGAAGGTTCTGGAGCCGGTCTTCATCAAACTTGTGCAGGCCAGCCTCAAGCACGTTGTCGAAGCCAAGGTTCGAGCCCCATACCTCTCTCCTGATGTTTTTTTTTTTTTTTTTTTTTTTTTTTTTTTTTTTTTTTTTTTTTTTTTTGGTTTTTTCCCCTTTTTTTTTGTTTTTGTTTTTGTTTTTGTGTGTGTGTGTTTTTTTTTTTTTTTTTTTTTTTTTTTTTCGTTTTTTTGTTTCTTCTTTTTTATTTCTGTTGTTGTTGTTGTTGGTTGTTGTTGTCTGTTTTTTTCCTAAACCCTCTATGTAGGGTTTCGAAACCCATTCACTTTGGAAACAGGTTTTGATACCCTCGGCTGCAGGGCATTGTGGGTGAGGCACGTGTTTCTCGTGAGGGGTTGGTCTGGGTTCTCGATGATTCGGCGTTTGGGTGTTTTGGGTTTCATTGCTGGGGTGGTGGGTTTGCAGCTTGCTACGTGGCCTGCCTTTGTGTGGTGAAGAGTTCGGCTTCCCGCACTACTTAGGGCTGGGTCATAGGGCTGGGCTGGGTCATAGGGCTGGGCTGGGTCATGGGCTGGGCTGGGTCATAGGCTGGGCTGGGTCATAGGGCTGGGCTGGGTCATAGGGCTGGGCTGGGTCATAGGGCTGGGCTGGGTCATAGGGCTGGGCTGGGTCATAGGGCTGGCTGGGTCATAGGGCTGGGTCATAGGGGGCTGGGCTAGGTCATAGGGCTGGGTCATAGGGCTGGGTCATAGGGCTGGGTCATAGGGCTGGGTCATAGGGCTGGGTCATAGGGCTGGGTCATAGGGCGGTGTGGGGAACGGTTGTAATAGTTTTTTTTTTTTTTTTTGGGGGGGGGGAACCCTAAAGATGTAGGACATCGAAACCCATTTGTTTTCCGTTACAAGAAGAGGAAATCTGTTCCCAAGTGTGGGATCCATTCGTATGGAAACCCTAAGTGTGGGTATCATAAAACCCTAAATGTGGGTCGAAACCAGGTTTCGAAACCCTAAGTGTGGGTCTCAAAAAACCCACTCATATGGAGCCCAGTTTTGTGAAACCCTAACGTTAGGGTCTCGGCGAACAGGAGAAGCAAGGGTATCTGGAAATGATGGTGGCGCTGTTCCGAACCCTAAACGCGCCGTACTCGCCCACCCCTGCGAAGTTCGACCGCCTGTACATCTTGTTTGGGAGCGGTACCACGAATCCCTCCATGGTGGGACCCGTCCTCACGACGATGCGAGCCCTTCTGGACGGTCCCTGTGGGCCGCGGCACCACGCGGCCCTCCTGGAGCTCTGCCTCATCATGCCTGCTCGGTAAAACCCCAGACCCTAAACCTCAAACCCCTCTCTCTCTCTCTCTCTCTCTATCTCTCTCTCTCTCTATCTCTCTCTCTCTCTCTCTCTCTCTCTCTCTCTCTCTCTCTCTCTCTCTCTCTCTCATTTTATATCACAGCACACCTTATTAAAACCCCAAAAGAGACCTTTCCCCCTCCCAAAAAGGGGGGGGGGGGGGGGAAAACCCCCTTTTTCCTGTTGTGCGTGGTGGGCCCCCCTCCCGCAGGCTGCAGGACATTCTGCAGGACCCTGCCAGTAAAATACCCCGTAAAAACTATTTTCTAAAACCCTAAAAATCCCTAATTCTTGTGCGTGGTGGGGCCCCCCTCCTGCAGGCTGCAGGACATGCTGCAGTAGCCCGCCAGCAAAATACCCCGTAAAATGCGTTCAATAAAACTCTGACAACCCTAAATTTTTGTGGGTGTGGGGGGGCCCCGCTCCCGCAGGCTGCAGGACATGCTGCAGTACCTGCCGCTGATGATGAAGCCGGTGGTGGGGGCGCTGCGGGCGGGGGACGAGCTAGTGAGCCAGGCCCTGCGCAGCCTGGAGCACTGGGTGGACAGCTTGAACCCCGAGTTTTTAGAGCCTGCCATGCAGGCCGTGGCGCCTGACCTCATGCTGGCCCTCTGGGCACACCTGCGGCCGCCCCCAAGCAGCAACTTCGGGAACAAGGTGGGGCGCGGCGCGGACCGGACCCCCTCCCTCCCCCTCCTTCCGCACGCCGGGAGATTTTTTTAGGGGTTTTTCAAAAATTTTTGGGAAACCCTAAATCGGGGTTTCCGAAGAAAATGCTTAGGATTTTCGGATTTTTTAGGGTTTGCAGGGGTTTTGGGGTAATGGTTAGGGTTTGTTTAGGGTTTGGAGGGGTTTGGTTAGGGTTTTTCGGGAGTTGGCCCGGTGCGCTCTGTCATGCGGCCCTCCAGGCGCACCCGCGCCCCGCGGCATCGGCCAGCAGCTTTGGCGTCAAGGTGTGGGCGGACCCGCGATTTCTGTGCGCGCACAGGGGGCTTATCCCTTCCCCCCCCCCCCCAAGGTTTTAGTGCCTTTCCTTCAAACTTTGTTATTCGGGTTTTGGTAGGGTTTTTTTGGTTTGGATTTTTAAGGTTTATGTGAGAAATGTCAGAGCCCGACCTTATGCTGGCCCTTTGGGCGCACCTGCGGCCAGCGCTGTCCAGTAGCTTTGGCGTCAAGCTGGGCGTGGCGTACAAGCGTGCGTGTCTGTGTGTGTCTGTGTGTGTGTGTGTGTGTGTGTGTGTGTGTGTGTGTGTGTGTGTGATTGATGTGTGTGTGTGTGTGTGTGTGTGTGTGTGTGTGTGTGTGTGTGTGTGTGTTCGTTTGGTTCGCCCCACTTAGAGGGCGTCCGCACTTCCGCTCGCGCGCGAGCCTGAGGCCCGCCGCATAGCTTGTTGTGCGAATACTCCGCGGTGTTCGTTTTCCGCACCGCGAGCACGCATTCCGAGACCACGTGCGGATGCCCTCTCATACTTATTTTGAGGTCTCAGGACTTTTGGGTCTCAGGGCTTAGGTTTCAGTATTTTGAGGTTCCAGTTCTCTTTCCAACGAGATCGCAGGTTTTTGAGTCTGGGGCGGGCGCGGGTTGTTTTGCCCCACAGGTGTTGACCATCCTGGGGAAGCTGGGGGGCCGGAACCGGCGGTTCCTCAAGGTACCCCCGACACTTGAGTACCGCCCCCACGCGGAGCACGGTCTGCGGTACGTGATGACGTTCAAGCCGGGGACCAACTTCCTTCTCCCGCTGGACCGCCTTCTGCAGCTCGCCCGCAACGCCCTCATGCCCCGCCCGGGCCGCCACGACCACTTCCTCCGCGTGCACGCGCTCAAACTCCTGCAGGTGTCCCCACCCCCCACTCCTTTATTGGTGCCTTTTGTTTTTGCTGTATGTGTGTGTGTGTGTGTGTGTGTGTGTGTGTGTGTGTGTGTGTGTGTGTGTGTGTGTGTGTGTGTGTGTGTGTGTTTCTTTTAATTTTAAGGTTTTTTTTTTTCAAAAGTACTCTTCAAGTTCCTCGGATTGATTTTATTTATTTATTTATTTATTTATTTATTTGTTTATTTATTTATTTTTGGTTTGGTTAATCCCCCGCCCTGGCCGCCACGACCACTTCCTCCGCGTGTGCACGCGCTCAAACTCCTCCCGGTACAACCTGCACACCCTGTTCCCAACTCCATCTGGTACACCCTGTATCCGTCGTACATGAAGTACACCCCCATTCGAGCAGTACAAGAAGTACACCCCCGTTCCCACCCTACATCTGCGCACACCCCATTTTCCTCGTACAAGAAGTACACTCCCGTTGCCACCGCACGTCGGGTACACTCCGTTTCCACCTTACAGGAAGTAGACCCTGTTTCTGCCGTACACCCGCGTTCCCACCACACAAGAAGTGCACCCCGTTCCCAAAACCTTGTGCCAGAGGCAAGGAGTACGCTAAACCCTAATCTTGCAGTACAAGAAGTACACTCCCTTCCCAGAAGGTTGTGCAAGGCCGAGGAGTTCGCCCCTGTGTTCCCGCCGTGGCCCACAATTTGTTGCATTGTGTCCGCACGTTGGTGCGGCGCAGATCTGTTGCACGTCATACATGAACATACATGCATGATTTGTGATACGTGATCTGTCAGACATGATCATACATACATGATCTGCTGCACGTCATACATGAGCATACATACATGATCTGTCATACAGGATCTGTCAGACATGATCTGCTGCACGTCATACATGAATTGTTGGTGCGGCGCAGATATGCTGCACGTCATACATGAACATTCGCAGCCCAGAGGACTCGAACCTGTCGGGCACGGCAGCGGATAAGCTGACGAGTATGCTGTTCGGGTCGGAGGCGCCCCCGCCTATGATCGACGGTATGGGCATGAGCGCAGAGAACTACGGCGTCAAGACGAAGCCGCAGCTGCAGGCTCGATCCCCTCAGAACCCCTTTTCCCCCCAATAGTTTAACAGTTTTTTTAACAGTTTTTTTACCGTTGTTGTACCTTTGTTATTTTCCCAGTAAAATGAAGGAAATCAAGTATTCTTTACTAAAGTAGGTTAGAAATTGGCCGAAAGTATTCTTTTTTATTTTGTAGAATAGGTTGTCTATCTTGCGTGTTTTCTACTAAGATGAGCCATGTGTGGTCAGAATCTCATGTGGCAGCTTGAATGTTGTTGTTATCTCAAAAACGTGTAAAATCGAGCACAGCTCCGTGATCATTGATCAAATCGAAAGCACTCTTTTCGGGGTCGACTCTCTTTTGGCCTACCTCGAGTGGATTGACAATATCTCCAGTATTTCTTTGTTTCTTTGAAACTCTATCAAACCATTGACTCAGATGAATCGATATCTTTGTTTCGTGCTTGTCTTCTTCTTCTTTTCTTTTTCTCTTTTTTCATTTTGTGTGTGTGTGTGTGTGTGTGTGTGTGTGTGTGTGTGTGTGTGTGTGTGTGTGTGTGTGTGTGTGTGTGTGTGTGTGTGTGTGTGTGTGTTTCGCATTCCTCGGTGTTTCCTCCTTCAGAGCTTAAAACATGTTGTCATGCAGCTAAAACAATTTTACTGTGATTTGATTTTTTGAGGGAGAGGGGGCGGGGGTGCGCGCAAACGCGGGGGCGCGTGTGCGTGCATTTTGAATCGGAAATCTTCAGCTTCTTGTTTGATATTATTCCAAAGGGTCACCGTGGGAGTGCGGAGCGGCAGATCCTGCGGGAGCTGCTGGCGGCCACTCTCAAGGCCATGGGCGAGGAGGACATCTGATTATAAATTTTTTCTCTTTCTCTTTAACGAAAACTCGATTAAAAGTTTCGTTTCCCCTTAACTGAACAATTTTCGGTTTTAGTTTTTGTTGAGATTTTACTTAATTTTGTTTTGTAGTAATTCCAAAGGGTTGAATGTCCCTGTTGGACGGGCAGGCGGAGCGGCAGATCCTGCGGGAGCTGCTGGCGGGCTCGCTCAAGGCGATGGGCGAGGAGGACATCCGGCCCGAGGCCACCCCCTTCGGGCACGGCATCTGCCGCCACTTTGCGCTCCTGTTCGCCGCGGGTGAGCGCCCGCGCTGCCACCCCTCTCTTGCGGGAGATCCTAAGGGCGTCTGTTTTCAGGGTGGCCAGAGATGGTTAATTAGTAAGGCGTGACTTACTAAGTACCCTAGTAATCTTAGACCTTGTAAGGCGTGTCCAGGCGTCATAGTGGTTGCACATGAAGGTCTTCTTATGTGTTTTTTGTCGTGTAGGGGCCCGTCGACGTGGCGGCATTGTGCTTTGCCTCCTGAGCTGTCTCGTTTCTTTGGTTTTCTCTGCATTTAGAATAAGGAGTGAAGCCTATCCTAATATTATTCATTTTTTTTATCGCACACCTTAAATCGCAATCGCACATCATAAATCTTGCATGCGGGCACGCGAAAGTTTTTTCAATTGTTTCCTTTTTTTTGTTTTTAATTGTCTCCCCCCCCCTCTTATTTATGTGATTTTGGGAGAACCGTTTCTTGGATTCGGTTTTGCAACCTCTTCGAGCACGGCATCTGCCGTCACTTCGCACTCCCACTGGCTGCGGGTGGGGGCTGCCCCGGCGCTCGCACCCATCTTGTGCGGGATATGCCAAGGCGTGCCAGGAGGTGTCTGAGGTGGTTGAGATGGTTAAGGTGGTTGAGGTGTCTAAGGCGGTTAAGGTGGTTAAGATGGCAAAGGTGTTTATGATGTCTAAGGTGGTTAAGGCGGTTGAGGTGACATAAGGTGCTGATGGTGGTTAACGTTGTGAAGGGGTCTATTGTCTGCAAGTTGCCGAATCCAGTCGCAAAATAATCACATCACGCCACGCCACGTCGCGTCACGTCACGTCACGCCACGATACGTCACGCCATGCCATGTTGCGTCACACCATGCCACGCCACAATACGCCACGTCACACCATGCCACGCCACGTCACGCCACATCACGCCACGAAACGTCATGTCTTGTCAATGTCATATCATATCATATCATATAATATGTCTGTTTCACGCCTCTTTATACAGGACTGAAGGATTCAATGCCGAAATAGTAAACCCGGAGGGAGGGGGTAATGCAGGAGCGCAATCGCCCCCGCCAGCCCTTCCCAGCACTGCAAATGCAACAGAGCGGGCAAATGCGAGGACATGGCCCCTCCGGGAGTTGGATGTGTACCTCTTCCTGGACGCCGTCATCATGGTGAGGGGCGCGGGTTCAAATCCCGCAGATGCCATAGCACCTGGTGAAGAACGTTGACCACTTTTTTCCCCCATCAACACCTTGAGCCCGTGTGTGTGTGTGTGTGTGTGTGTGTGTGTGTGTGTGTGTGTGTGTGTGTGTGTGTGTGTGTGTGTGTGTGTGTGTGTGTCGGCGTGCCTCAAAAAATGCTGTTACGGGTTTGTGTGCCTGTAAAAAAACGGGGGGAGAAGGCTTGCTGGGCGACAGTTTGTCTGAATGACCGGAGATGAGTAATCTAGAAGTGATCTAGAAGTTTTATAGGGTTTTCTTAGATTTTTTTGGGAATCTCTGTGCGCGCAGGTGCTGGTGGATGAGAGCGGGGAGAAGGCTCGCCAGGCGGCTGTGGAGGCAATCACCATTTTCACAGAGACGCTCATGTTGGTCGTCAAGAAGCAGATTCAGCTTACTAAGGCACCCGAGGAGAAGATGGGGCCTCCCCCCTCCCTCCCGGTGAGGCCTGCGGGACCTCTAGGGTTTCGGACTAGGGTTTCATGGGTTGCCATGCTTTGATATGGGGTTTTTTTGGTCGTATTGTTTTCCTCTTCATGGTGTGTGTGTGTGTGTGTGTGTGTGTGTGTGTGTGTGTGTGTGTGTGTGTGTGTGTGTGTGTGTGTGTGTGTGTGCGCATGTGCGTGCCTGTATTTCCCTCTTCTTTTCTTCCTGCTATAGTAATCCTGGTTATTCGCATAAAATATATGTTCCGTCCTCGAGTCTTCGTTGGAGTCTCTGCTGATATGTTTTAGTGTTATTCCTTGCTTATTCATTTGATCTCTTCTCCAGGTAGCGAGTCTTTGCTGACATCCGGCAGTGTTGCAGTCCCTCATAGGGTACCCAGTCCCTGATGGGGTACCCAGCCTCTCTTGCCTCAAAACAAGAATCAACAGATAGTGCTCGCAAAGAAGGGCGCGTATGTCGCCCATGTGATTCACGTGGCCATGACTGTTCACGGGTACCGCAGGTGGGAGCCCGAGATGGAAAAGCCGCCTTCAAACCCAAAGTTCGCGCCAGAGTGCGTTTTCAGTGTCCCATTCCTTTCTGCAAAAGGGGATCAGTTTAGAGCGCATCCCCCTTCTCTCTCCCCCCCCCCAACCAATTTGTTTGTTTGGTTGGTTGGTTGTTGCTGTTGTTGTTGTTGCGGTGGTTGTTGTTGTTGTTGCAGTTACAACTGTGTACTTGTCTTGGCACACAGGGATTCAAAGGTTGTATGATAATTGTAAGTAACGTTATCATTAATTATTATGATATGAAACATCAACGGCGGCGGTGAGGGCAGGGGTGAAGGCCCGGGGGGCCGGGGGGTACGCGTGGGGTGGGGGTGGGGGTGCGGCCGTGGGCGTGAGTGGGGGTTGTGGGTGTTGAGAGGGGGGTGGGGGTGTGGGTGTGGGTGGGGTTGGGGGTGGTGGTAGGGGTGGGGTGGGGGCCTGCAATAAAAAATTATTTTATTAACGGAGGTGAGGGAGCGAGAAGGGGTTGACAGCGGCAGCAATGCAGTGGCAGTAGCAGTAGGACTAGATGATGATGATGATGATGATGATGATGATGATGATGATGATGATGTTGATTATGAGGATGGGTTTGGCGATGAGGATAGAATGGCTATGATGATGATGATAATGATGATGATGATGATGATGAGGAGGAGTATGACATTGATGATGATGTTGATGTTGACACCATTGGCGACAACGACTCCCAACAACAACAACAACAGCGAAAAACGATTATGATGAAAACCACCAACCAACAACCACCAACACCAACCACCAACGACCAACATTAATCACGAACCTCCAACAACAACACCAACCGCCAATCAACCAATCACGAAACACCAGCAACAACAACAACAAACCATAGTTTAAACAACAACGACGACGACAATAACAACAGCAACAAAATTTAAGGGAGCACTAACAGAAGCATTAAACAAAATGAAATCCTAATGGGGATGAGGGGGCCGGGGCGCGGCAGCTGACGGGGGACGGCAGCATCCCGCAAGTGGTGGAGGAGCTGCTGCTGAGGGCGCTGCACTGCTGCTTCCGAGACACTGGGCCGCCCGCCTGGGCGCCCTCCACGCCATCCGCGCCTTCATTTCCTTGTAACGCCTCCCCTCTCTCTTCCCCCCCCCCTCTCTCTCTCTCTCCCCTCTCTCTCCTCTCTCTCTCTCTCTCTCTCTCTCTCCTCTCTCTCTCCTCTCTCTCTCTCTCCTCTCTCCTCCTCTCTCTCTCTCTCTCCCCCCCCCCCTCTCTCCCCCCCCCCCCCCCCCCCTCCTCCCCCCCCCTCTCTCTCTCTCCCCTCCCCCCCCCCCCCCTCTCTCTCTCCTCTCTCTCCTCTCCCCTCTCTCTCCCCCCTCCCCCTCTCTCTCTCTCTCCTCCTCTCTCCTCCTCTCCTCTCTCTCTCTCTCCCCCCCCCCCCCCCCCCCCCCCCCCCCCCCCCCCCCCCCCCCCCCCCCCCCCCTCTCCTCCTCCTCTCTCCCTCCCTCTCTCTCTCTCCCCCCCCCCCCCCCTCCCTCTCTCTCTCTCTCTCTCCTCCCTCTCTCCCCCCCCCCCCCCCCCCCCCCCCCCCTCTCTCTCCCTCTCTCTGGGGGGGGGGGGGGGCCCCTCTTGTCTTTTCCTAAATCGGGGACATGGGGGAAACGGGAAGGGAAAAAGGAAAAAAGAAAAGTAGAAGTGAAAAAGGGGGAGAAAAAGGAGAAAAACTCCAGTAAAAATTTGACTCATGCTGGCCTTTTTTGGGGGGGGGGGGGGCAGGCTGCCGAAGGAGTACTTGCGGGCGCGCTCGCACCTCTTCCTGCGCGGCTTATTCGCCCTCCAGCGTGGACTCCCTGACCATGCCACTGCCGAGCGAGCCCAGGTCCAAACCCCTGAAAATCCCAAGTCTTAACCCTTACTTTTATGCTGTCAAAAACCCCACTCGCACCTCTTCCTGCGCGGCTTGTTCGCCCTCCAGCGTAGACTTACCGATCATGCCACTGCAGAGCGCAGCCAGGTTCGAGCCCTGGAAACTCCAAGTCTTACTTCCATCAAGAAGTGAAGCCCCTGCGCGCACCTCTCCCTGTGCGGCCTGCCCGACGGATAATTACTAAAGCACAATGTGGCATGACTAAAGCCGATGCCATAATGGGGGCCTCCAGCTAGTTCCGGCATTGGATGGTCTACTGGGCAAATATTTTAGTAAAGCATGACTAAAAGCATGACTAAAGGCCATGACACGGCCTTAGTCGTGGTTGCGGGGCCGGACAGCCTGCTGCGCAAGGTATTTCTAGGACATGACGAAGGCCATGACTAAAGTTGGTGTCACACTGGAGGCATTCAGGTAGTTGCGGCGCTGGACAGCCTGCTGAGAAATTATTACTAAGGCATGACTAAGGAATAACTAAAGCACGTGTCATAATGGGGCCCTTCAGGTAGTCGCTGCGCTGGACAGCCTGCTGGAAAAGATATTACTAAACGGAAGGCCGCCTCCATTCAAGATTCCGGAAACTGAGCCAGGCTCCCCTGAAACCGGTCCCGGAGTCCCCCCAGAGCCTTCTTCCATGGGTACCCTGGGGGCCAGCCCTCTACCCCAGCCATCAGCTTCAGCTGCTCCGGCGGCAGAGTCCCCTGCTCAGGTCCCCCCGCTCGGCCCCCCCCCCCCCCACACACACACTTCCTCTTCCCAATCTCAGCCAAGGAAGCCACTCCTCTGAACGTACAACACTTCCATGAACGTACAACACTTGTATGAACGTACAATATTTGTCTGCAGGTACAGGACCTCTATCAAAGTACAACACTTCCATAAACGTACAATGTTCTTTGAACATACAACAGTCATATGAACGTACAACAGTTCTATTAATTCACATCACTTTTATGAAGGTACAGCACTTTTATGAACGTACAAGGTTCAACGTTTTTTGTTCTGTGTTTATTGTCGTGAATGGTTAGAAAAGGAAGGAAAACTACAAATGTACCAGGGACGAATGACGGAATGATTTATTGGATGGATCAGTCATTGCACGACCGAGTGGGACTGAATGGCTGGAAAATTACAAATGTACGAGTGACAAATGACGGAATGATTTATTGGATGGATCTGTCATTGCACGACCGAGTAGGACTGAATGGCTGGAAAATTACAAATGTACGAGTGACGAATGAAGGAATGATTTATTGAATGGATCAGTCATTGCATGACCGAGTGAGTTTGAAATTGATGGTTGGATTGATCAAATGCCCCTTGTTGAGCAAATGAGCCATTGAAGCGGGTTATGTATGGCCTCCGCCAAAATCTCTCGGGCACCACAATCGCAATATCGCCCACACTCGCAATAACCCAAAACCCTAACCCTAACCCTAACCCGAATCCCGTAGACACGCCTTCCTTTCATTCAATTGGACGTCGGCGCTCGGAGAAAGTAATTGACTCTCTCTGACTTGGTTTCCAGGGTTCTGAACCCTAATTCAAACCGATCGAGGCGGGAACCAAGAACAAAGTCCGTACAAAATTCTTACAATACGCTACATTGAAGACTGAAAAAGTAAGGAGAGCAATCGTGAGAGTAAAGGGGGTTGGGCCGGAGCACAAGGGCTGTGGGTTTGCCCAAGTGCGCAAAACCCTAGTTCCCTACCGTCTGCCCAGCAGGTGAAACCTTTAACCCTAAAATAAAAATAATAAAAACCCTGAGTTTGCTCAGCAGGTCGTCGACGTGAAGGTGGTCACGGAGCCCGCGCCTGCAACCGCATCGGATGCGGGTCCCCAGGGTCCCGCACCGGGTCCCTCGTCTGTGTCCGCTCCAGCTCAGGCTCCCGCTGCAGGTCCCCCGCACCCACACACGGGGCAACCAGACGCCCCCGGGTCCGCGGGTCTCCCTCCCTTGAGCCCCATGGGCCCCGCGGGAGTTCGCCTGGGGGACCGGGGCCATCCCAAGTTCTCCCCCGCTGTCCCGACCGACCCCAAACAGCGCATGATACACATGATGGTCCAGGTTAGCTCCCCTCCCCCCCCCCCCCCCCCAAACCCCCGGGGGGCCCCCCCCCAACCCCCGGGGGGGCCCAAATCATACACATGATGGTCCAGGTCAGCTCCCCTCCCCCCCCCTCCGCCCCGGGGGGGTCTCTATCATACACATGATGGTCCAGGTCAGCTCCTCTCCCCCCCCCCCTCTCCCCCGGGGGTCTCTATCATACACATGGTGGTCCAGGTCAGCTCCCCTCCCCCCTCCCCCCCCCCCCTCGGGGGGGCAATCATACACATGATGGTCCAGGTCAGCTCCCCTCCCCCACCCCCCACCCCCCCCCCCGCGCGGGCCTCCATCTCCCCCATCCCTGGGGCTCCCGCATATATTGTTCAAGCCCCAATGGATACATTACACAAATGGATGAAATGTGCCATCCCCCCTTCCCCTATTTCAAAACTGATACCCTAAGCAATCGCAAATAAACTCTGACCAAAGAAGAATAAAGAGTAACCCCCCACCCCCCCCCCCGGCCCCTTTTCCCCCACATTGCCCCCACTTCTCCTACCAGCCCCGCATCCCATATTGGCCCCGTGGCGGGAGGGAGCGTGCCTTAACTGCAGCCTAACTTCTTGCGCGAGGGTGGATAAATGTATGCCCTTACCAATGTAGTCACTTAAATTTACCGGAATGCCGTTACTAAGGTAATTAGTAAATTGAAGGAATGATGAGAGATGTCCCGGGGGGTGGGGGGGGCAGATATCGTGCCAGGAGATGATGACGTCGCGCGGCCTCCCGCAAGTACGCTCGATGGCGGAGCGTGTACTGCGGGCGGTACGGCAGCTGACGGGGCAGACGGTGGCGGACCTCATGTCTCCGTTTTTGGAGAAAGTGCTGCCTTCGCTCGAAAAGCGTCGCTTTTGGCCCTTCCGCAACATCGACCAGCACTGCGGCGTGCTGACGGTCCTCACCTTCTGCTTGCGGCAGCGCCCCGCCCTCCTCACCCTCAACTCGGTGCGTGTACAAACCCAAAATAGAATTGAAAGCGTTTGGGATATCTCAAACTCTGAACATCTCAAACCTCTTATTATCAGAAACCGCGATTCGAAAACCCTACATGCATGGGTCTGAAACCCTAAACCGACCAGCACTGTGGGGTGATGACGGTTCTCACGTTCAGCGCCCGGCCCTCGTCACCCTCAACTTGGCGCGTGCAAACCCTAACACGCCACCCACCGCCCCACCTCCACCCACTCACTGCCCCAGCCATAAACTCAAACCCTCCCCCCCCCCCCCACACACACACAAAACTTGGGAAAACCCTGGTTGATACTTCGAGACCTTGTTGGGGTGGAGTTCTCAATATGTGACCCCACCCATGTGACAGACACGTGACCCATCCACGTGATGCATCCATGTGACCCCGTGCGGGGCGGGCGGGGGGCGTGCAGGAGCTGCTGACGTCAGCAGTGGACTGCCAGATGGTGGTGGACCATCTGGATCGACCGGCGGAGCTCCCTTTGGTGCTGCGGAGCGCCTCCCCAGACCAGCTGGCGGCCGTGCGCCTGGCCTGCCTCTCCTTCCTCTCCGCCCTCGTGCAGTGGAGCGCCTTCCGGTCAGCCCTCACGCCGACGTTGTTTTAGGGTTTACAAGTTATTTTTAGGGCTTATGGCTTCAGGGTTGAGAGCGTAGGCTCCTCTCTGCCCTCGTGCAGTGGAGCGCCTCACAGTCAACGCTCCCTGTTTTTTTTTTTTTTTTTTTTTTTTTTTTTTTTTTTTTTTTCACAGACAGTTTGGGGGGTTTATTTGGGGCGGTTTGGGGTTGGTAGGGATTGGCTAAGCCCTCGTGTAGTGGAGTCAGTGCCGCTGAGGCCTGAGAAGACCTTTTTTCAGGGTTTTGCATTGTTTGGGGGTTTGGGATTTGAGGGGTTTTGAAAAGGGTTTGGCCCCGGCACGGTGCAGTGGAGGCACTTCCTGTGAGGCTTCCAAGAACCTTTTTGGAGGGTCTTGAAGTTGAGGGAGGGGGGGAGGGAGGGAGGGGGGTGGAGGGGGAGGAGAAGGGGGGAGGGAGGGAGAGGGAGGGGGAAGGGGGCTGGAGGGAGGGAGGGGGGCTGGGAGCGAGCGCATGCGCGTGCGGGCGAGC
>KV908417.1:188358-195858 GCA_002005505.1 Botryococcus braunii
CCCCCCACCCCCAGTCTCCTCCCCTCCCCCCTCCCCTTCCTCCCGCTCTCAGTTCAGAGACCTGAGAGGCATGGTGCCGCCCCTCCCCTCCCCCCCCCTTCCTCCCTTCTCTGTTCAAACACGCGTGCGACCCCTCCCCTCCCCCAAACCTTCTTGTTCTTCCCTCACACGTGGGAGGCGTGGTGTGCCCGTCCCTCATACGTGGGCCGCACTTCCCTCCTCCTCCTCCTACTCTCTGTGTCTGGCAGCCCCCCCCCCCCAAAAAAAAAAACAAAAAAAAAACAAAACAAATTCCCCCGTTGGGGTTGGCATATTTCATGAGCACGCAGGGTTTGGATCCTGGGTGCACCATATACTGAGAGGACGCAAGGGTTGCATTCTGTTTGTCTCATGTATTGAAAGCACGCAAGGACAGATTCCTGGCTATGCCATTTTGTGAGAGGAGGCAAGGCTGGAATCCTCTTGGGTGTGCCGGTGCGTTGAGAGCGCGCAAGGGCGAGGGGCAGGATGGCGAGGGAGGCGGAAATGAACGGCGAGCAAGTAATGGAGAGCAAGAGGCTGATCACGTGCATGTTGTCGTACCTGGAGCGGAACCACGACCAGGTGGATGCTCTGTTCGACACCCTGGACGTGTTTTCGAGCCGTTCGCGCGTAAATTTCGGATTCCTGAAGGAGCACATGGCCCAAGCTGTTCTGAAGACTTACACGCTGGAGGAGAGGAAGAAGGTTCGACTCCCGGACTTGCCCTGCAGAACGCCCACCCCAGGAGTTTTTTTTTTTTTTTTTCTCCCCCGTCCCCCTATCGCTTGTCGACCATGAAGAGCCCACCCCAAGCATGTGCAGGCTCGTCTTCTCGCGTGTGTGTGTGTGTGTGTGTGTGTGTGTGTGTGTGTGTGTGTGTGTGTGTGTGTGTGTGTGTGTGTGTGTGTGTGCGTGCCTCCCTTTTGTGTGTGTGTATGTGTGTGTGTGTGCGTGTGTGTGCGTGCCTCCCTTTTGTGTGTGTGTGTGTGTGTGTGTGTGTGTGTGTGTGTGTATGTGTGTGTGTGTGTGTGTGTGTGTGTCTGTGTGTGTGTGTGTGTGTGTGCGCGTGTGTGTGTGCGTGCCTCCCTTTTGTGTGTGTGTGTATGTGTGTGTGTGTGTGTGCGTGCCTCCCTTTTGTGTGTGTGTGTGTGTATGTGTGTGTGTGTGTGTGTGTGTGTGTCTGTGTGTGTGTGTGTGTGTGTGTGTGTGTGGTGCGTGTGCGTGCGTGCGTACGTGTGCGTGTGCGCGCGCGCGCGCGCGCGCGCGTGTGTGTGTGTGTGTGTGTGTGTGTGTGTGTGTGTGTGTGTGTGTGTGTGTGTGTGTGTGTGTGCATGCGTGCCTTTCTGACGTGCTGAGGAAAAAATGACGTAGCAGTGCGGATGTTGAAGCACTTCCTGGCCTGCTTCGAGAATAAGAGCGAGGGCGAGGAGCACTTGGTCGCCATAATCAGGATGTTGATACACCCCCTTCTGGAGGGTGTTGTAAAAGTTTTGTTCTTTTGTTAGTTTTTCCCCTTAAAAGAGTCAGGGAGGGAGGAAAATGATGCGACATAACGAAAAGGCATAATATAATAAGAGATGGGACATAACATAATAAGAGATGGGACATAACAACAAGACATAACATAATAAGGGATGGAACATAACATAATAAGACATAGCATAATAAGAGATAGGACATAACATAACAAGACATAACATTATAAGTCATAACATAATGAGAGATGGGACATAACATAACAAGACATTACATAACAATACATAACATAATAAGAGATGGAACATAACCTAATGACATAGCATAATAAGAGATAGGACACAACATAACAAGACATAACATAATAAGCCATAACATAATAAGAGATGGGACATAACATAACAAGACATAACATAATAAGAGATGGGACACAAAAAAAAGACGTGGTTCCAATCCCCGGGCGCAGATTGTGAAGCACTTCCTGACTTGCTTCGAGAAGAAGAGCAAGAGCGAGGAGCACCTGGTCGCCATAATGAAGATGTTGATACACCCCCTTCTGGACGCGGCCCTGACCGCGGGGGAGGAGATCCTGGATGCTGAGACGGTTGCCTCCATGTTCGATACCATCTTCAACCCGAACGATGCCAACCTCAGTGAGACACCCCCCACCCATCATCACAAAAGAAAAGGGAGATCTCCCCTCTCTTTCCCTTTCCTCACCCCCACCCCTCTCTCTCTCTCCCTCTCTCTCTCTCTCTCTCTCTCTCTCTCTCTCTCTTTTTTTTTTTTTTCTTTTTTTTTTTTTTTTTTTTTTTTTTTTGTGTGTGTGGTGTGCATGTGTATTTGTGTATATATTTGCGTATATGTGTGCATATATATTTGCGTGTATGCGCGCACGCGCTCTTCACCCAATGTCCGCCACGCACTCGGCCCTACTATCCGCCACACGCCCACAGTGCTGCGCCAGCCTGGCCCCAAAACCTAGAGTGTCAGGATACCCTAGCAGTCCTCCCGCGGGGCTTGCCAAACCCCAACAGTCCTCCCCAGCCTTGGGACAAACCCTACCAATCCTCCCCGGGGCTTGCAAAACCCTAGCAGTCCTCCCGCGGGGCTTGCCAAACCCTAAACATCCTCCCCCAGGCGCTTCCACAAACCCTGAAGCCAATCCTCCCCCAGACTTTGACAAAACCCTAAAGAACCCTAACAAAGCCCTAACAACCCTGCTGACGTGGCAGACAACGACGACGTGGTCAACGTGGAGCTGCTCCAGCTGGCGACGCTGATCATTAAGAAGCAGCCGCCGCTGATGGAGGCCTGGAAGAAGGACCTCATTAAGTTCGGTTGGAACCACCTCAAGCAGGACGACACGTCAGCCAAGTTCTACGCCTTCCTCAACGTGTGCCACTTCCTGGAGGCCTACCACGCTCCTGACAAGGTCGCGCTGCAGGTGGGGCCCGGTCCCCTCGCCCCGGGTTCCCTTGGAGGTCCTGGTGGTCCCTTGAGGTTTCCGGTAGGGTTTCCCGGTAGGGTTTTCAGGGTTTCCCAGTAGGGTTTTTGGTAGGGGTTTCTTTCAGTGGGAACCCCATCAGGCTCTTCCGGCAGGGGGGCCGTGGTTGTTGTTGTTGTGGTGGTGGTTGTTGTTGTTGTGGTTGTCATTGTCGTTGTTGCTTGCGGTGTTGTTGTCATTATTGTCGTTGTTGTGGATGTAGCCGTTGTCGTTGTTGTTGGTATGGGTGTTGTCGTCCTCATCATCATCATCATCATCATCATCATCATCATCATCATCATCATCATTGTCATTGTTGGTTCTTCAAATCACACCTGACCTCTTCGGTGATGTTGAGTGGGAGGAGGGAGGGGGGGGGGGCTCACAGCCCCAGGAGCCAAAACTCGACGGCGGTATGCGGGGACGGGTCTTCGAGGTGGATTAGGGTTCCTTAGGGTTGCGCAGACTGAGGAACCAAAACTCGACGGTGGTATGCGGGGACGGGTCTTCGGGATGGATTAGGGTTCCTTAGGGTTGCGCAGACTGGGGAACCAAAACGCGACGGTGGCATGCGGGGACAGGTCTTCGGGATGGATTAGGGTTCCTTAGGGTTGCGCAGACTGGGGAACCAAAACGCGACGGTGGCATGCGGGGACGGGTCTTCGGGATGGATTAGGGTTCCTTAGGGTTGCGCAGACTCTGGTTGAATCCCGGCGGTGGTGGGTGGGTGCAAACAGGTTTTTGTTGCACTTTTGCGGACGACGCACAGCGACGCGCGGAAGATCCTGGTTAGGAACGCGCTGGACGTGCTGACGCCCGCGCTGATATACCGCATCCAAGTCCCGCCCGAAGACGGGAACAAGAATCCCATGTGGGTGCGGTACACGCGCAAGGTGCTGGCGGAGGAGAATTATGCCATGCCCACCCTCTTGCACACGTGGCAGCTCATCGTGCGGCACGCCGACATGTTCTTCTCCGGCAGGTCCGTGATGCCCCCCCCCCCCCACACACACACACACCACCCCACACACACCACCCCACCGAAACATTAATATTTTGGAAGAAACATCCTTGTTTGGGGAAACAGCCATGTTTGGGAGAAACAGCCACGTTTGAAAGAAACAGCCATGTTTGGGAGAAACATCCATGTTTGGAAGAAACATCCATGTTTGGAAGAAACATCCATGTTTGGGAGAAACATCAAATGTTTGGAAGGAATATCAGTGTTTGGAAGAAACATCCATGTTTGGAAGGAATATCAGTGTTTGGAAGAAACATCCATGTTTGGAAGAAACATCCTTGTTTGGAAGAAACATCCATGTTTGGAAGGAATTTCAGTGTTTGGAAGAAACATCAGCGTCTGGGAGTAACGGCAATTTGGAAGAAACATCAGTGTTTGGAAGAAGAACCAATGTTTTGAAAGAAAGATTGATGTTTTCTCCTGGCATGTTCGCCTTTGTGCCTGGCAGAAATCTGTCCTGCCTGTCTGACTGCCCCTCCGTCTGTCTGTACGGCAATATCCTGGGATTCTTGTTTCTTCTTTTTTTTTTTTTTTTTTTTTTTTTTTTCCAGATTGTTAATAGCGAGTGGCTATTTGCGAGGTAATAGGGAGGCTGCAGGGCAAAATGGCAGTTCTAGAGCCCATGGCTGACGAATTGCGTCCTCCAGGGAGAGGGTGTGTGTGTGTGTGTGTGTGTGTGTGTGTGTGTGTGTGTGTGTGTGTGTGTGTGTGTGTGTGTGTGTGTGGTGTGTGTGCAGAGCAAATTTTGACAACGACATGGTGAGCATCCTGGTGAAGAAAGGCCAACGTAAGTAAACCATTTGGCATATTGGTGATGGCAAAAAACTCGATTTGGTGGAATTTTCCCTTCACCGTTCCGTTCCTTCACAATAACTACCGTTGGCAAAATTGTATATGGCGAAATTTGGTTGTGGAAAATGGCGAAATGGGGAGTGCAGGGCGAATTTTGTGAACCAGATGGTGAGCATGATAATGAAGATAGGCCTTCATGCCAACACGGGGGTGGAGAACAAACGCCTCGCCCTCGACTTGGCGGGGCTGGTCATCTACTGGGAGGAGTGCCGTTTGGCTCCCCTAGCCCCTCAGGTCAGCATCAAACCCTAATCCCTTGCCATGTCTGGTCAGCATCAGTCCCTGATCCGTTGCCATATCTGGTCAGCATCAAACCCTAATCCCTTGCCATATCTGGTCAGCATCAAACCCTAATCCCTTGCCATATCTGGTCAGCATCAAACCCTAATCCCTTGCCATATCTGGTCAGCATCAAACCCTGTTCTCTTAGCATGTCAGGTCAGCTTCAAAACCCTAAGCTTTTACCTACTCAGGTCAGCATCAATTCCTTAGTTCTTTCCATGTCAGGTCAGCATTAAACCCTGATCTCTGAACACGTCAGGTAAGCGTCAAACCCTAATCCCTTGGCATCTCAGATTGGCATCGCACCCCAACCCTTTGGCATTTCAGACCAGCATCAACCCCTAATCTACCGTGTCGGGTTTCTTGGGGTTTTGTGGTCAAAAAACCCTTAGAATGGAGAGCTGCAGCGCTGTTGCTTTCTTTCCGGCCACTGACATTAGATTAAACTATTTCAGTGAAACGTGCTGTCGCTTTCTTGTAATTGTTTCTCGTGTGCTGGGACTGTAGGAGGAGACCGGTAAAAGTAGTAATATGGACATAGAGGAGGCCAGCGAGAATCGATCCGGCGACCGCAAACGGCCCCGCCCTGAAAGGACGGTGGGACTCCAATCCTCCCCTCCCCCCCTCCCCCCCGGAAGCTAAAAACGTTAACACACACATACACACACACACACACATACATACATACATACATACATACATACATACATACATACATACATACATACATACATACATACATACATACATACATACATACATACATACATACATGCATACATACAACCCTTCCTTTCTCTCCCTTCCTCGCTCCCCCCTCCCTATCTGAGTTACTCTCTCTCTCTCTCTCTCTTTTTTTTTTTTTTTTTTTTTTTTTTTTTTCTCTTCTCTTTGTGTGTGTGTGTGAGTGTGTGTGCGTGTGTGTGTGTGTGTGTGCGCGGCTAGGCGCAAAGCTTGAGCCCGGACCCTCGGCACAACTTTCCCGCCTGCAGATTCTGACACGTGGCCCAAGCCCTAGTGGCTGGTCCTGGATGTAATCTTCCTTCTTCCCCTTCCTCTTCTTCTCATGAGCGTCAACCCTAACTCAACAAAAAACCCTGAACCCTAGCGCGGACGGTGCAGGACTCCGAGGAGGGCCTGCCGTTGGCCAAGGCTCAGAAGACGGGAGAGGCAGCTGTTGGAATGGACACGGATACGGGAGACCCGAAGGGCGATTCCTCCACTGGTTCGCCTTCAAAAGTTTTCCTTTTATCTCTTTTTTTTTTTTTTTTTTTTTTTTTTTTAGGTTGGTTTGGGCCTTTACTCAGTCCATTCCTACCTTTTGCCTTCCTTTTCTTTCCTCGGGTACTTTTGGATCGTTCCCGTCGCTTCCTCTCTCCTTCCTTCAATCCCCCCCCCTCTCTCTCTCTCTCTCTCTCTCTCTCTCTCTCTCTCTCTCTCTCTCTCTCTCTCTCTCTCTCTCTCTCTCTCTCTCTGCGTGCGTGCATGTGTGTGTGTGTGTGTGTGTGTGTGTGTGTGTGTGTGTGTGTGTGTGGTGTGTGTGTGTGTGTGTTCTCCTGTCATACACTCTGTCTATTTCCCCTTACCCGTCCCTTGTCGCTCCTCCTGGCTTCCATCCTTTCTTCCCTCCCTCTCTCTCTTTCCAACCACAACCCATACCCTCCCCCAATTTCCAACATAAAGGTCGTCAGAGGCAAACAAACCAGCTGTGTTGGAGCGCGTCATGGCAATAATGCACATTGCATGTACATGTTGATGTACAGGTGAACAAGGGTACCCCTTCAGAGAGGTACAATTGCTGAGCGGTACAAATGCCATACATTGAATCAAGTGTTGTGCAATGATGCGCAGGTGAATCCGGTAAGCAGGACGAGGGCGGCTCTGCAGCAGTAGCGATCCAACCCAAGGATGCTCCGGCCGCTGCTCGGTACGCCCCGGGCGCTCTAGGATTTTTAGGTTTTTTTTGAACGATTACTAATGGTCTGAGCCACGAACTGGTTCTCCTGTGGGTCCATGGCTTTGGTTACGATCAGCTGAGGGGTTTTGCATGCCGGAACTCCCACATGTTTTAGGGTTTGGTGGTCAGCTATTGATTTCTTTGAGAGTTGTGTGTGTGTGTGTGTGTGTGTGTGTGTGTGTGTGTGTGTGTGTGTGTGTGTGTGCGTGTGTGCGTGTGCGTGTGTGTGCGGGAGTTTTGGGTGTGTGTGTGTGTGTGGTGTGTGTGTGTGTGTGTGTGTGTGTGTGTGTGTGTGTGTGTGTTTGTGTTTCTAGAAAGGATGCTCTACACATGGTAGGGTTTCCATGATGGTGCTCTTGCAGGGTTTGCAAACGTCATGCTTACAAATGGTTCTGACTCAGGGTC
>KV908417.1:213358-220858 GCA_002005505.1 Botryococcus braunii
TGATGAGGATGAGGGTGAGGTTGACGACGACGGCGACACTGATAATGATGATGATGATGGTGGTGATGATGATGATGATAACGATGACGACAACGACGACAAGGACGGCAATGATGACGATGACGATGACGATGATGATGATGATGAAGATGATGGTCAGCTCAACAGAATGAGTTTAAATGATCAGGAATGCGACGGAATCACTGTCAGTTCCTGATGGATCAAATCGTTGTGTGTGTGTGTGTGTGTGTCTGTGTGTGTGTGTGTGTGTGTGTGTGTGTGTGTGTGTGTGTGTGTGTGCGTGTACGCGCGCACAAGTGTGGAAGGGCGGAGCAGGGAAGACTGGGAGGGGCGCGGGGGGGTTGCGGCAGGTTGGGGAAGGTGGCCTTGCGGCTGGGGTGCCCGGACACCTGCATCCACCTCATCCAGACAATGTACGGCTACAACGCCATGGAGCTGATAGAAGCGTACAGCAAGACGCGCCTCATCGCCAAGGTGAGCCTCTTCCTGGCGCCTTCATGAGTCCTATTTAGCCCCCCCTCCCTCCCCCCCCCCCAATGTGTTCATCGCCAAGGTGAGCCTCCTTGTGACGCCTACATGAGTCCTATATAGCCCCCCCCCCCCCCATGTGTTCATCGCCAAGGTGAGCCGCTTCCTTGGGCCTTCATGAGTCCTATTTAGGCCCGCCCGCCCCCCCCCCCCCCCAAAGTGTGTTCATCGCCGAGGTGAGCCTCTTCCTGGCGCCTTGTTGAGTCCTATTTAGGCCCGCCTCCCCCCCCCCCCCCAAAAAAAAATTGTTCATCGCGAAGGTGAGCCTCCTTGTGACGCCTACATGAGTCCTATTTACGCCCGCCTCCCCCCCCCCCCCCGGGCGCTCCTGTGTGTTCATCACCAAGGTAAGCCTCTTTGTGGCGCCTACATGAGTCCTATTTAGGCCCCCCCCCCCCACATGTGTTCTCCGCGCACTGCTCATCCCTGCTCCGAATACTCATGAGTGGCTGGTACGAGCGGCCAGTGTGGATGCCCTTTTTAAAGGGTTGCTAGCAAAGGAAGTCCTTTTTGAGCGCTTTGAGAATGTCGCTAGAGGCCCCCGTGTGATGGGGGCCATGCGCCTCATCGCCTCATGGCCAAGGTGAGCCTCTTTGTGGCGCCTTCATGAGAGTCCTATTTTGGCCCAGCACCCCCCCCCCCCCCGCAAATGTGTTCATCGCGCACTTCTCATCTGTACTGCTAAACACTCGGGAGCGGCTCGTACGAGCGGCGAGCGCGGATGTCCCTCTTACATAAGAAGAAGAATAAAGCAAAGGGGAAAAAAAAGTCACGTTGAGAATTGGGAGCCCGCGCAAAGGCTGAGCCTATCTTTTTGGTAATTTCTCCATTTACATCTTGAGTTAGTAGTAAAATAATATTAGATCCGAGAAACGAAAGGTTCTTTCTATTACTTTGCCGCTTGCACGAGAGGCGGGTGCTCGTTCCAAGTACTCCGAACACACAAGCGGCTCGTGCGAGCGGGCAAGTGCGGATGACCTCGTTTGGCCAGCAGAGGAGGTCTTTTGAGCAGGACGAGAGCGTCACGCGAGACCCATCTGATGGGAAACTTCCGACTAGGCCGCTGATCTCGAAGACCGTGAACCCTAATCAGATAACGAGCACTGGGCGTTTTTCTTTTTTTTTTTCCCTGACAAGAGAAAAATCGAGCCTGTATTGTTTTTATAGTTTTGACTGTGTGCTGTAAAACTTAAAATCCGGTATAATTAGTGAGTCTGACCTCGGGGGGGGGGGGGTAAAAGGCATCAACAGTCAGGTGTTGCAGAACTTCAAGGCCGCCATGTGGGGTCCATGTGATGGGGCTCGAGGCGTACCTCGCTAGAGCGCCGGAGAAAGAGCAGATGATCAACGGCTTGAACACCGTCAACAGCCAGATGTTTGAGTCACCTCAAAGCTGACATGTGAGGTCCATGTGACGGGGCTGCAGGCGTACCTCGCCAAAGCGCCGGATAAAGAGCAGATGATCAACGGCTTGAACACCGTCAACAGCCAGATGTTTGAGTACTTCAAGGCTGACATGCACGCGGAGTTCTTCCGCCTCAAGGCCTTGTTCCACGAGGTACGCTGTACTTGCACTGTACTGCATGTACCAGGTGCAGTGCGCATGTTGCTGTCCTGTACGTGCACTGTGCTTCAAGTACCAGGTGCACTGTGAGTATTGCTGTACTGTACTTGCACTGTACTGCATGTACCAGGTGCAGTGCGCATGTTGTGCTGCTGTATGTAGACTGTACTTCAACTTCCAGGTGCACTGTGAGTATTGCTGTTCTGCACGCGCACACTACTTCAAGTACCACGTGCACTGTGCATATTACTGTATGCCGTAATGTACGTACAATGTACTTCAAGTACCAGGTGTACGTGCAATGTACTTCAAGCACCAGGTGCAGTGAAGGTCAAGGCTGACATGAACGCCGCGTTCCTCCGTCTCTGGGCCCTTTCCCCCGGAACTACGCTGTTCTTGTGCCTGTTCGTGTAGTTCTGGGAACATCCACGTAGTCGAATTTGTGTGGATTTCCAGAGGAAAGTTCTTCCCGCGCGGTCGAATTTGTGTGGATTTCCAGCAGAATTTTCTTCCCGCGAGGTCGAATTTGTGTGGATTTCCAGCAGAATTTTCTTCCCGCGAGGTCGAATTTGTGTGGATTTCCAGCAGAATTTTCTTCCTGCGAGGTCAAATTTGTGTGGATTTCCAGCAGAATTTTCTTCCCGCAAGGTTGAATTTGTGTGGATTTCAAGCAGAATTTTCTTCCCGCGAGGTCGAATTTGTGTGGATTTCCAGCAGAATTTTCTTCCCGCGAGGTCGAATTTGTGTGGATTTCCAGCAGAATTTTCTTCCTGCGAGGTCGAATTTGTGTGGATTTCCAGCAGAATTTTCTTCCCGCAAGGTTGAATTTGTGTGGATTTCCAGCAGAATTTTCTTCCCGCGCGGTTGAATTTGTGTGGATTTCCAGCAGAATTTTCTTCCCGCGAGGTCGAATTTGTGTGGATTTCCAGCAGAATTTTCTTCCCGCGAGGTCGAATTTGTGTGGATTTTCAGCGGAAATTTCTTCCTTTCGAGTCGGGACAGTCCCGGTCGTGGCAGATTTCGGGCTGAAATGTGATTTCGTGGGAGTTCCCGGTAGTGTTTATAAGATAAGACGTTCCTTATCATCTTGACTTTCCTTGACACATAACTTTCCTTCTCATCTTAATTTCCTTGACACATAACTTTCCTTAGCATCTTAACTTCCTTGACACATAACTTTCCTTGTCATCTCAACTTCCTTGACACATAAAATGAGGGACGAGTATGTACGGTGCAATGTACTTCACGATCAGCCTTAATTGATGCCGTCAAATGTATTTGGGGGTTTCAAGTCCATACGAGCTTTGCCCATCTTCTTGGGCTGTGTACACACACACACACACACACACACACACACACACACACACACACACACACACACACACACACACACACACAGAGAGAGAGAGAGAGAGAGAGAGAGAGAGAGAGAGAGAGAGAGAGAGAGAGAGAGAGAGAGAGAGAGAGAGACGGACAGGGACACGCACGCACGCACATAGGTGGAGGTGAGGGGCGCGGGGGTAGGCCGGTATAAACGCTCTCAGGAAAAAGGGGAAAAATTAAGAAATGTGGGGAAAATTAAAAAAGATGAACCGGGGAGCAGGAGCTTGGGGAGATGCATGATGCATCAGTTCTGTTCAGCGTTGCGCAGCGAGTCTTCCCACGATTGCCACGTGGCTGGGTTTCCTGGGGGGACTTTATGTACCGCCGGTACTGCGAATCGAAGCTGCAAGCAGGCAGTGTCCCGAATGGGGGAGCTGGCTCGCAAGCGCTCATACCGCACCGCCCCTTTGACGGTTCCGTCACGGACATAATGGTTTGTTA
This sequence comes from Botryococcus braunii, assembly GCA_002005505.1. Lineage (NCBI taxonomy): Eukaryota > Viridiplantae > Chlorophyta > Trebouxiophyceae > Botryococcus > Botryococcus braunii. The sequence continues at coordinate 217,296 of KV908417.1, forward strand.
TTTCCAGGTAGGATGTTAAATATGCATCTCTGTCGTACTTGTGCCCCTTAAATTGTGTGATTAAATTGTACCCACTTATTAGTATATCCCATTTGATTGTATGAAGATTTAATTGCATCCCCTATCTCATTGTATCCTTTTGTTTTTCTTTAAGAATAAAGAGTGAAGCCTATCCTAAGCGCACAACACAAATCCTTCATGCGGGTGAGCTCCCTCATCGCGTGGACCTCCTCATGACCTGGACACGCCGACTTGCGGATGTGGGGTGCCACGGCATTTAAGGGTTTTAAAACCCTTTTGCGGCCCCTCGCAGGCAATACGGTGGGGCAGCCGCACGGCGCGCCGCCGCATCCCGCGCATGCTGAACCTTGTCGCGTCGGACGTTGACGGAGACGCCGCGGCGAAGGCGGTACAGTCCAGCAGCGACCGCATCCCCTCGTGGGTGTGGCTGCCGTACCTCCCCAACCTCATGGCCACGCTGCTCCGCCCTAACCCCAACCTCTTCCGGAACATCCTCCTAGCCCTTGGCACCCACCACCCGCAGGTGCTCGCCCAATCATTAAAATGAAAATGAAAATGAAGGTGGAGGTGGAGGTGGAGTTGGAGGTGGAGGGCAAAGTGAAAGTGGCGGTGACGGTGACGATGACGGTGACGGAGAAGGTGACTGTGAAGGTGGATGTGGAGGTGGACGTGACGGTGAAGGTGAAGGTGACTGTGAAGGTGGATGTGGAGGTGGACGTGACGGTGAAGGTGAAGGTGACTGTGAAGGTGGATGTGGAGGTGGACGTGACGGAGAAGGTGACGGTGAAGGTGAAGGTGATGGTGCGGATGATGATGATGATAACGATAAGGACCAGGGAACCCTGAAAGTGTTTGTCAAGTGAAACCCCAAAAACTGGAGGAACCCTGTGGCATGCTTGGGGTTTTTGGGGGAGGGTATTGCGGTGAGACTGTGAGGGAGGGCCGAACGGCGCTGGGAGGGCGGTCGCGTCCCGCGGGGTTGAGGACGTGCGGGGTGACCGGGGGGATGGGGTTCGGGGTTGTACAGCCGCTGTACGTCCACCTGCGCTGCTTCCTGGTGACGGTACGCGACATGTGCGGCAAGCCGCGACCCAACTCGGCCGCGTCGGCGGGGAGTATCCAGCAGCAGGCAGGGGAGCCTGCTGGACAGGCCGCCCAGCCGAGTCCCCAGGGGACCCCGGCTACGCCAGGGCCCGCAGGGCCCCCGGCCCCGCCAGGCGCCCCTGGCGCCCATGCGGGCCCTGCCGGCACCCCGCCAGAAGCTGTCAGGAGCCCTCCGGGTCAGGCCGGTACGTTGTGTGTGTGTGTGTGTGTGTGTGTGTGTGTGTGTGTGTGTGTGTGTGTGTGTGTGTGTGTGTGTGTGTGTGTGTGTGTGTTTGTGTGTGTGTGTTGTTTTCCCCTTTTCACATGCGCTCTTCGTTTTTCCCTTCCAGTGCCCCTTTCCCTTATGGTCCACGGGGTACCGATTCGGTCCCCCCCCCCCTTCACTGATCTAGAGGTAAAGAGTAAATACATAAGTATCATGTGTCTGGGAGTCCGTCTGATCAACACTACTAACATTTCTGCTGTCGTCTTCCTCCTCTGCTGCCTCACCTCTTATTTGCTGTCCTCCTCATCCTCCTCCTCTCTGCTGTCCTCCTCATCCTCTCAGGCTTCTTCAAGGCAGTAGTACCTGCTGACTGCACTTTCTGGCCCCAAGGGGACTTTTGCAAAATATTATGTTATTTTGCAACGGTATTTCTTGCGAGGGAGTTCTGCAATGGATTTCTTGCAAGGGATTTCTTGCCAGATTAGCAGTTGAGATCGACAGTGGCTGTTGTTGTGGGGGGGGGGGGGGAGCAGGCGGAGTGCCTGGCGGGAGCAATCAAGGGCAAGGGCAAGAGGCCGAGCATCCGGTACCCCCGCAGGGTACCACGGAGAAATCGCCGGAAGCGATCGCGTTCGACATCGGGAAGGAGCTGATGGAGCACACGCGGCATCGTTACCCCGTCCGCATCTCCACGCTCGAGCTCTTCCTTAGCGAAATCGGTGTGCTTTGCCCCCCCCCCCCCCTCCTCCTTTCTTCATCATCTTCTTCCTTTTCCCCGGTACCTTTTTTCTTTCCCTGTACCTTCTTCTTTCCCCCGTACCATCTTTCTTCCCTGTACCTTCTTCTTCCTTCCGTCGTACCTTCTTTCTTCCCTGTACCTTCTTCTTCCTTCCGTCGTACCTTCTTTCTTCTCTGTACCTTCTTCTTCCTTCCGTCGTACCTTCTTTCTTCCCTGTACCTTCTTCTCCCTTCCCTCGTACCTTCTTTGTCTTCTTTTTGAACAACTTCTTTCTTTTCCCATACCTTGTTTCCTCTTCTTCTCCCTCCCACCATGCCTTCTTTTTCTTCCTTACCCATAACTTGTTGGCAACAACATTTTCTACGTGTTCCAGCTGGCAACAACATTTTCTACGTGTTCAAGCTGGCAACGACGCTTTCACGTTTGCAAGCTGGGATTTCTGATGTGATGGGCCACGTGGGTCCACGTGGGGCCCCGCAGGCTCGAAGTTCACGTCCCGTCCAGAGGAACGGCTGCTGGCGGTGGTGCACGCGCTGCTGCACCGCTGTTATAGACTGCCCCTCGGGCCTAATCAGGGCGTCCCGCCCAACCTCAAGAAGGAGCTGCTGGGTAGGGCTCCCCCTCCTCCCTCCCTCCCTCCCTCCCTCCCTCTGTCCCGCACTCGCATGCATTCAGGGCTTGGATCTAGGTTTTTGTATAGGGTTCCGGATTTGGGGTGGGACATCCCAAACCCTGGACCCGCAGCTGCTAGGTGGGTTGCCCCCCTCCCTCCCTCCTCCCCCTCCCTCCCTCCCTCCCTCCCCCCCCCCCCCTCCTCCCCCCCCTCCCTCCTCCCCCCCTCCCTCCCCCCCTCCCTCCCTCCCTCCCTCCCTCCCTCCCTGCCCCCCCTCCCTCCCTCCCTCCCCCCTCCCGTGCTCTCATCTGTTGGAGCCGACGGGGAAAACCCTAACTTGTGCACGGGGTGCCGGGCGGGGTTGGGCTACAAACCCTAAAGTTTAAGGGCGTGCTTCTCGCTTAGGAAGAAAAGGAAACGAATTTCCTAGCGCGGAAAAGATAGTTTGTTTTTAAACTGAAAAAATGTCTGCCCACACCCCCCCCCCCCAAAACAACCCTCCTTACGTGGCAGCCATGTTCCAGGCGTGCTTCAATCTAAGGGGGGAAAAAGAACAGAAAAAAAAGGGGAAAAATAATAATAAAAAATTAAAAAACATGCCCTTTTGTATCAGGAAGCAATCTTAGTTTCTTGCATGAAGAATAATTTCCCTTACCCCCCCCCCAACACACACACACACACACACACACACACACACACACACACACACACACACACACACACACACACACACACACACACATGATAATGATCCCCCCACTTTGTTTCTTGGGCGCAGGCGTGTGCCGGGCGTGCTTCACACTTGACAACGTGGCGCGGCACGGACGGACCATGGGGGAGTTCCGGGACGGCTTCCTGGCTGAGCTCAGCCCCGAGTCCCC
>KV908417.1:225858-228358 GCA_002005505.1 Botryococcus braunii
TGTGTCCCATCCGAATGTGACTCTTTCAAATGTGTCCCATTTGAATATGTGTCCCATCCGAGTGTGTGTCCCATTTGAATCCGTCCCAATCAAATGTGTCCCTTTTCGAATGTGTCCCATTCAAATGTGTCCATTTCGAATGTGTCCTATTGGAATGTGTGTCCCATTCAAATGTGTCCCATTCGACTGTGACTTTTTCGATGTGTGCATGAGGTAGTGCTCAGCCCGTGACAGGTACACAAACCCCTCATGCCACCCGCGAGCGACTGACTGTCTTTTCCAGACTCTGTTGGCCAGATATGCGCAGGCGGTACCAGTCTGCATGACATCACACACACACACACACACACACACACACACACACACACACACACACACACACACACACACACACACACACACACACACACACACACACACAGAGAGAGAGGGGGGGGGGAAGAGAGAGAGAGGGGGGGGGAGGTAGGGAGGTAGGGAGAGATAGAGAGGGAGGGGAGGGGGTGAGGGTGGGGGGAAAGGGGGGATGAAGCATGCATAAATGGGAAGTCCGGGGCGTTGGGCGCACAGCGGTGATGCAGTACTGCATGTACATCGGAGGCAGGACGCCGTACAAGATGCTGTTCAGTAGGTCGACGGGGCGCATCTTCCAGCAAGACTTCACGCCCCTGTACAGCCCGACCCTCGACCTCGACAAGCAGGAGGCGGTACCGTTCCGACTGACGCGGAATCTGGTCTCCTTCCTGAGCTCCTTCTCTATCGAGGGCAGCTTCATTGCGGTTCTCTCCCTCACTGCGCAGGTACACCGGCTCGATTCCCTCTCTCTCCCCCTTTTTTTAATTATTATGTTGTTTTCTTCCTCGGTGCCTCACTGAGCAGGTATGTCGGTTCGATTCCGTCCTTCTCTCTTTTTCCCCTCCCCCCCCCCTTTTTATTTTCTTGATTTTGTTCCATGGTGCCTTACTGCAAAAGTACGGCGGTTCGATTCCTTCTTCCTCCCCTCTTTTTGCACTTTTTTTAAATGTTTGAATTACTTGATTACGTTTTTCCTTTGGTACCGCGCGCCGCTGGTCCCGCAGTTCGATTCCCTGCGCTTCCTTAACTTCTGTATACATGCTTTTTGCCCCCCGTATACATATTTTTTGCCCCGACCCCTTTCTCGGCTCATTGGATGGAATTTTATCTTCCCCCTTTGAATATGTGCTGATTAAGACCTTTTCAATTGCTGTTCTGCACTATTACCTCACTGCAGTGTTCCAGCAGCTCAACTCTTGGCACCTCCGTTCCGTATTTCCCAAATTGTTCTCTGTTTTTCCGTTTCTTTTTCGAAATATTTCTCTGTTTTCTCGATCTCCCTCTTTTATTCTCACTCTGGCCCACGAGTCTGCCTTCCGTGCCTGATTGGAATCCAGAACTTTAAGAATAACGCTAACGCGCGAACACGCGCGTGCACACACACACACACACACACACACACACACACACACACACACACACACACACACACACACACACACACACGCACGCACACACATACACGCACGCACGCGCGTGCACACACACACACACACACACACACACACACACACACACATACACACACACACGCGCGCGCGCGCGTGTTCGGAGGACACCCGAAAAGAAGTAAATAAATAAAAATAAAAATAAACACAGACGTCTGAGATGGAGTGTGGGGGGTTGGTTTCGAACTCAGGCCTTGCTGCAGAGGGAAGACTTTCTGAAGGACTTGCTGACGTTCTACTTCAAGGAGGATATGAACGGCTGGGCCTTGCGAAGACCGAACACGGGAATGGTCACCCCAGGGGTCCCGGGGTACCCCGGCCTACACAGTCGCAGTTCCGCCACAATGAGATCCCCTGGCAGGCCATCGAAGCCAACGTCGAACGGTGCCTCGCGCATTTCCGCCAGGTCTCTTTCCCTGATGCCGAAACCCGAACCTGCTCTGTGGGGGACAAAGGGATGCAATTTGGGGGGTAAAAACGAAATGCCCCCCCCCCCTCTCTCTCTCTCTCTCTCTCTCTCTCTCTCTCCCCCCTCTCTCTCTCTCTCTCTCTCTCTCTCTCTCTCTCTCTCTCTCTCTCTCTCTCTCTCTCTCTCTCTCTCTCTCTCTCTCTCTCTCTCTCTCTCTCACACACACACACACACACACACACACACACACACACACACACACACACATACGCATACGCAAACGCAAACGCACACGCACGCATACACACAATGAGCCCGTTATCCTGTCCAACAGATGGTGTTGTACCCTTAACTCTCCAATTTGAACCGAAGATTGCATCGCGTCGGAAACCCTAGAACATAGTCCGTGATTCTGTCTTACAAATGGTGCCATACCCTAAATCCTCCAATTTCGAATTCCAGTACCCCAAGACCTGTGGGTCCGTGCTGGTGTCCCGCAGATTGCGCCCTCTACTGTTTGTGTACTGCAGATAGCGCCGTGTATTGCAAACCCTAGGCCCTCAAACCCTAC
>KV908417.1:233358-263358 GCA_002005505.1 Botryococcus braunii
TTTGGTTGTGTACAACAGTTTGAGATCCGAACTAGATTTGCCACTACCTGATCTTCACAGCACTCATATCGGTCCCATCCAGGGTGTCCTTGAAATTCGCGCCGGGGAGAAAACTTAGTGTGAATCTCCCAAGGAATTCAGTTTCAGCCGCTGGTGGGGACTCAGATGCTGGAGGAGGTGGAGATGCAATTTTGCGTGTCACTGGCACATAGAACACTGCCTGTACTGCTTTGGTAGTGTGTGTGGTGTGTGTGTGTGCGTGCGTGCGTGTGTGTGTGTGTGTGTGTGTGTGTGTGTGTGTGTGTGTGTGTGTGTGTGTGTGTGTGTTTGTGTGTGTGTGTGTTTCATTACTTCTTTTCTTTAATGCGAAAGGAGGTTGGGGTCAGACAATCTTCACTCTTTCCCCAAAAGGGTAGTACTACCTAGACTAGTCGGGTATGCATGCCTCTTCTCTTCCAGCAAATCACCAGAAGAAGTAATCGCCGACCAACGGCTGTATAAAGGATGCTCCATACACTATTGAGGTCCGTCGTGAGGCCAGAAGTGACTCAAAAGGGTGGAGCTCCTTCTCCATGGAGCTCCTTCTCCATTGGCCAAAAGGCACAGCTGGGGCTGTTCTTCAAAGGGCACAGCTGGGGCTCTTCTTCTGCGAGCTAACTATACAAAGAGTGGATAAATAGAACAATTTGTGCACAGCTGAATGAAAAAGTACATCAGTTGCACCATTTGAAAGTGCTAGAGGAGGTATGGAGGCCCTTTTGGTTTGCACAACACAGTCAGACAAGCTCAACACAACACAGTCAGACAAATTGGTTTATCCGTCTGCATCTCATCTAGGCTGGATTGATGTAATTCTTTTCCTTTTTCTCAACCAGCATGAATATGACTGGATGAAGCATCGCTTTTTGGCCGTTCTTTCTCACCTGTTTTCAACCTTCCCAGTCCGGACAGCGGTCAGGATGCGCTCTCAGGAGAGGGATGCCCCCTTTGAGGAGATACCCCACTGTTCGTATATTTTACTAACAGAGAGGAGGTTCACTTTAGCAGTAGCCTTCTTTCGAGCTTCGAGTCCTGGACCCGTCACGTGTACCCCCTTGCGGGAGACCTGCGGCCCTTCGGCCCGTTCATCGGTAAAACAACCCGGTCGACGGCTGTCACGTTTTTTGCCGTCGCCCGGACTGGGGGACGGCTGGAGATGAAAAGCCGAGCTAAAGATCGGAAACACAGAAAAACGAGGCCACTTTTCGGCTAGAAAGGTTCCGGCAGCAGGGCACGTTGCTCTCCATAACACCTGTCTCCCGCGTCAACAGGCAAGAAAATTGTCTCCCGTGACCCGAATTTTTCCGGGAAGCACCCGAGGGACAACTTCTTGAGGCCGATTATTACTCGGAGCTTCGCAATTTCAACTAAACCTGTGGATCTTTCCAGATCATCAGGCTTGAATGTTCATGAAAGTTGTCTAGTAGGACTGCCTCATCAAAATCAGGCAAGCTAGATCTCCTGATTGGGATACGCCTCTACGCGCCTTACTTCTTTCGGTAAATCAGCGGCTTCTTCACGACCATTGCAAACAAGTTACAGTTTATGACATACATACAGTGATACACAGAAAATCAACTGTTCCAACAAAGAGGGCCTTTGTATCATTTTACGAACCTGCACGGCAGACCGAAGGTTCGGCCGACTTCAGCGTTCACAGACATTTGCGAACACAACCTTCACAAGATATAAATTTAAAGCAATTTATAAATGGTGAGCAGTCATGTCTCTGAAGCATTTGTATCCCTGCCCCTAGAAAAAGAAAACCGTGGAATGTTTAGCCGCAAAATTTCGTTACTCTTCCTGCAAATACCTGCTCAACTTTTAAAACCTTTGCTGATTGAAACACACGTAAACTTCAATTTTAGAAATCATTTCATTAAGGTATCAATTCATACGTTCGTTCGAAGTGGTTCGATGTTGAAGCGACCCGATCACACGACCCACTTACAGGATCATCGTCAAGTGTTTGATTGTAAGTCTATACTCTCGAACTATATGATTAACATTCAAACTTGATTTCTTAATTATTTCTGTGAGTTTTCGTGTGCCCTTGTCCGATGGCTCACTCATGTACAAGGGATCAATAGAGCTTGCCGACGAGTGCCAAGCTTCCCAGAATTCAATCCCGTACAAGCAGACTTCAGTATCAAACCTTCCTCCACGATTTATATGGTTGTGTATGTCTGCCAACATCCGTTCATGAACCCTCGCGCAGGCATTGTCAACAAAGGTACCTCCATCGTGTGTGATGACCAGCGGGGCCCTGAACGTGAGGCGGCTTCGGGCGGTGGAGGTGACTGTTACATCTGGTTGTTCCCGCCCAGTAGTGCTGACCGTCTATGTGGACTTCTCGACCCCCATCCGGGGCCCGAGGCGGAGCAGCTCTCGGAGAGGAAAACCCAGACGTGAGTGCTGACCCAGCTGGTTTGCGATTGCTTGCAGTAACAGAGGCAGTACAGTTGGTTGAGTGGCACATGAATAGTATACGACCCTTCCCCTCCTTGCTTGTTGGTAGGACGTTTGCATCAGCTAGGGTTTTCCACTGGATCCCAAAATCCCCCCCCCCCCCCCTTGATAGGGTGTTTGTATTGCTTAGGGTGTTCCACTTGATCCCAAATCCTCTCCCCTCCCTGCTTGTTTGTAAAGTGTATGTATTGCTTAGGGTGTTCCACTTGATCCCAAATCCTCTCCCCTCCCTGCTTGTTTGTAGAGTGTTTGTATTGCTTAGGGTGTTCCACTTGCTTTTAAGATCCCTGCCCTTCCTCCCCTCTTGTGGGTTGGATGTTAGTATCAGCTGGGGCTTTCCACGTGGAAAGTGCTTTATCCAAATCCTCTCCCTCACTGCTGTTGGTAGGAGGGTTGCATCATCTGGGCTTGCATTTGAATCCGTTTAAAGCTCTCTTCAAGGTGGCCATTATGCTGTCTTCAGTTGTGTCTTTCAAGGAAGGGAGGACAATGCCTTGCCAATTTAGGTGTCTCTGTCAAGGGAGGGAGGAAAATGCCTTGCATATTTGGTATGTCTCTTTCAAGGGAGGGTGGAAAATGCCTAGCCTATTCGGTATGTCTCTTTCAAGGAATATAGATTGCTTGTCAATATGGCGCCAACCCGATCTGAAAACCCTTGGAGGTGAAAGTGTATTGTGCTGTACAGCAGTACTGCTCTCCCTCATATCCCATGCCTTTCATATTTCTGGCAATACAACTGATACTATTAGTACAGGCCTTAATGAGAGGGAGGTGAAGCAGGGGCCACAGCGGCTAAGAGCCATACCCTTTCCGGGAGTCGAAAAGAGGTTTTTACGATCCTGGAATTTGGAAATCTCAGAACTCAGCTTCCTGCTCAAATCCCTCAGCAGCATCAGCGAGCCTGTGTGTTTGTGTGTGTGGATGTGTGCCCGAGCGTGCGCACGCGCGGACACGTGTGTGTGTGTGTGTGTGTGTGTGTGTGTGTGTGTGTGTGTGTGTGTGTGTGTGTGTGTGTGTCACATGTCCCAAAAAAAAGTGCCAAACGGGTCCCCAAAAAAAGGGCCAAATCTCTGCTAGCTTCAGCAGGCCCAGTGCAGGTTCTGATCCTCCATGCGGTACAACGCAGGTGCATACCCAACGCTGGACCCCATCCCCGAGACCGTGCCCGAGGAGGAGTGCAGCCACGACACCGCGGCCTCCTCGCAGCTGCCCGAGCCTGATCAGGACTCCCTCTCCACCCCTGCCAAGGGCCCGGCCTCCGCCCTCTTCTGCGGCGCCACAAGAACGTTCTGTACATCCCTGACCACCGGTACATCGACGAGCAGATCCCGAGACGCCCCTTCGTCCCCATTCGAAGCTTCCCGCGCCCAACCCGCAGATCTGCGGTGCGAGGCTGACGCAGGGTCTCCGTCAGGGATGCATCTGGAGGCCCACACGGTTCGACCCGTCTCGAACCAGGCGTGCAGCGTCGATAGCCACCCGCTCTCGTCCCCGTGCTCCTCCACGTGCTCCTCGCCCTGCACATCACCCGCGAGGCGGCGCCCGTCGCTTTGGCAGACGCGGCTGCCATCGCCCAAGCGGGTGCGCGGGCAGCTTCTCTCCAGCTTCCTGCGGTCCCTGCAGTGGTCGCCTCTGCGGCTGCGGGTCTGATCCGGCGCGGCTGCGTGGGCAGGGGATGTGGGCTGGCTGGGCTTTTCAACAGGCTCATCACGTGCTGCAGCACGTGAATGATAGTGTTTCCTGCTGGCGCCGTGCTTCGTCCCTTGCTGCGGCCGCGTGTGGATCGGGACGGGTCAATCCCGGCTTGCAGTACTTATTAATCCGTTATGAACACCGTTGGTACAGCATTGTTGGCGAGGTGTGGGGAGGGGGAAAGTATTAGAGCAGGTGTGTTGTCCGCGAGATGGGAGGGTCGGGAGTGTTTAGAGACCAATTTGAGACCACGTGTGATTATGAGAAGAAGAACATGCAAAGTTTGAAGATAAACGCACACATGCAAAAGTTTGAAGACGATGCCGACTGGTGCCAAGCCTCATATACTTCATTGAGGTAGGCCAGCCGAGGGCTTTGCATATGATGCCACGTGATGGCCTCCCAGCTTCTGCAGAGAGCTACTATGTGGCTTTTTCTTCCACTTTCCCCTTTTTTGTCCCCTTTGTTCCCCTTTTTCCCCCTTTTCCCGTTGTTTATCTAACCTTCCAGTCTACATGCCTTCTTCCATTGAAGCTTTTTTTTCCCCTTTGGTGTTCGTACACATATATGCAGCTATAACATTCATGTGGCTTTCTTTGGAGCCGCAACGTGGCGGCTGTGCACAGAATTGAAAGCTGTCACAGCTTTTCCGACCTGATGGCCTTTTCCCAGGGATTTACGTCCCGCGAGCAAACGGTAACGTTTGCTCAGATCTAGCTACTACCGGGATCGTGCAGAGGCGCTTGTAGATGTCTTCGCTTCGATTTCACTTGCGTACAAGCTTCGACCACATCGTGCCCGCTTTCTTATGCTTCTAGAAGCACATACGCTCCGAGACTGCGTCAGGCAGTGTGGGCCACGTGGACCACGTTGTGCACACCCTTTCAATGGCTTGTTCATGTGACAGCATTGATAGGAAACCTTGAGAGTCTTGGGACATGCTCAACATCGGTGAAAAGTGCCGACGGGGCGGGTGTGTTGCCTGTCAGGATTGGTAGACGTGGAGGCTGCTGTCGTTTAGAAACGGTCGACGTGGACGGCGCCTTGTGAGTACGAGATTATATGTACGTGTATACGTGCCCCAATTGGCTAATCCAATTGGCTGAAAATCTGTGCTGTTCCTAGGATGCATTATAATGTGTCAGTTCATAAACATGAACTAACACCACCTGTTGCATTGCTTTCTTCGCAAATTGGGGGTGATTCGTTTGAAGTAGTTGTTTTGTTTCGGGTAGTCGTTTTGTTTTTAGTAATTGCAACATTTTTTGTTTTGTTTAAACACAGCGCCAATAAATTGTAGTACAAAAACAGCAGCTGATGGAGGGAAATTGTTCCCGCCATCAGCTGCTCTTTTGAGGCAGACACACCGACCGGCTGGCCTCGAATGCTTGTGTCCCCATCAGGGCATGCCTAGCACTCCTGTCTCGGACACAAGCATCGTCCATGGCCTGATTAGAATATAATTAGCAAGCCTGATCAGGTCCCATGCATTGGCCACGGCCCGATTAGGATAAGCACAGCTAGCCTAATTATGACACATGCATTGGCCATTTCTTGATTAGGAGATGTATATAATCCATAGCAAACCTGATTTAAGGACACGTCCTCTAACTGCACGCGATGTACGTATACGTACCATTACATAATGGTACATTTCGATTTCCGTAGCCAGCCCGTGCGCTATCCATTGGCTTTGAATGGGCTTTCAAGGAGAAACTTTTGTGGAAGTGACCGAGTGGTTGCCTTGATGCTTGACCATACGAAAAAAAAACCAAAAAAATGCCCCATAAAACAAAAGGTGTCCTGAAACGCTTCGAAGCGGAGTTCCCCTTCTGCGCGCACATAGCGCACAGAAACGTGGGGAAACGTATCCCCCAGGGAATATCTCAGGGGCCATTGATGGGGGCGATAGCTAGTGGGAGTGCCTGCCATTGCGGGGGAGTCCGGTACAATCCATTGATTGTACCGGGTGCGTTCATCATAATGAGCGCATTATACAATTAGCTAACTAGAGTGACTATCAGTCATACGAGTGGGAACCCCTGCCATTGTAGGGGAGCTCATACTCATTAGTCAGCATCAGTCATCGGCGTGAGAGAACCTGCCATTGTAGGGGAGCCAAGCGCCAGCACATTGGCTACGCTGGGTGAACTCATTGCTCGATGGGAAAAAATGCAACCAAGGCTTTTGACCCGGGTATCAGCTACGGAATCGCGCGTGTAGGATTAGACCACACACATTGACCTTCGATGCCAGCGTTTGGCAGCTAGATAGAAAGATTAAGGTTGCTCGACTTTGAAATGTTTAGATCAAGTAACAGATCTAGATCTCTAGGTCGAAGGATAGACCAGAGATGTGACAGCAAATCTTCTTCTTTTAATTTCTGTTGAGCTATTTAAAAGGGAAAATTGAGATGTGTCAGTCGCAGACATCCAATGCCGGAGCTACTTGCGGACTCTGTCCTGGGGGCCCCCTTGGATGTATGAGGGGCGATATATATTTACACGGGGTTCATGAAGAAAAAAGGGGTCCTAGGTACAATGCCTCACCATGCAAGGTGCACGTATATATATGCATCGGGTATAATATACCTACACATACGTAGGCGTGTATGGTGCGTACCTTGTTGAAGATGTCACTGGCCAAATGAGATTTTTCCATTGGCCCATGTTAGAATTCTAAGGTACAGGTTGAGGGGCCACGTTGTACCGGTATTACATAATTGAAAGTACCAATTTGGCATCTATGTTGGCAAGTTGCAATCCGTGGAAACGACAATGACAGGCAATGGCTGTCGCTGTAGAGCTACAATGAAGAAGTTTCCTTTGACCATGAAGAATATATTGTTGAACCAAATTTCGTTTGGCAATGAAGGATGCATTGATGAAGAAGCTTCATTTTAACTGGCAAGCTTGTGCTTATAAACAAGCAACGTGGATTAGCTATAGCGATCTACCAGCATATGATCAAGACAGTAACCAGAAGTGCCGTACAATGTTGCAAAGCGGGTGGGAGTATACTCTAGATGTATGCAACTGTGGGAGGGAGTAATGATCTTCAGGCATCACACGGATGCTCCGTTTTAACGAAGTATGTCGGACATAGTTATTAAAAGGAGAGCGTGGGAGCCTCTGGCTTTCTCATGCTCCCGGGTAGTTAAGGTACTTAAGTAAATTATGCAGTCCATGCATTCTGCAGACAGAGTACTGTTAAAAACATTATAGATATTTTCATTATAATCTCATATTTTCTTACGTGTGTACACCAAGCCTCGAGGGTTCTCGGGCCGGTTGCTCTCTCGAGACTGATCACTGAATTGAGTGGTGAAAAGTAGTGCAACGTGTACGAAGCTTCTTAAGCACCACTATAGCTGCTACTAGTGTAGCGACTCATTACCATAGTTGTGCATAGATCAGATTTAGGGACCCAAAGTGGTGTTATCACCATATAAATACATGCTCATTATGTGCCTACTAGCAGTACTCTACATATATGTAAACTGTGTACGTATACATAAAGACGGTTTTCGATGAGCCGGAAATATGTCTTATGGCCGCCCACAAACTTAGTTTGCTTGCTTCTGTTTGCTTGCTTGCTTTTTTGCATGCGTTATACATAATGTAAATATGTATTTATAACGTACCTTACGTACAATCAAGTAATTACGTACAGTTTATAGCAAGCCACATGTAGAAGACACCGGTAGCTTCCCCTTCTTCAGGAGCTTCCTCTTGTGTTCCTTGAAAGATCCACGACTACTAATACCATTTAGGTGCAATCAACTGAGATGTATGAAATTCACGACATCTGACCTTGGCAAGGAAGGAAGCTTAGAAAAAAGTGAAAGTGTGCATGACCCGGCATACGCGGAGTCAAGATTATAATATTATAGTCTTACATAATTATGTAAGCACCACCAATACTCCCCGTGGCCCCCATACATACACGGAGTGCCTTGCCCTCCACCCAGCATAACCAAGCCCTTGAAGAAAATCACAGATAGACCAATGTGCATACAATTAGTTCCTGGTTTGGGGTGGGCGACCCCGTCATCCGGATACGTATCCGGATGTATACATCCACAGCATCCCCAGCAACCTGTGGATGTACACGGAAACAGGGACGTGGTTGCTCCGCGGAAGGAAGGGAGGGAGGTCTCGAGGGAGGGAGGGAGGGAAGGAAGAACGGAAGGTAAGAAGGAAGGCCTTTATCAACGCTGGACAGGAGCTGACGCTACATATATCAACCATACACAAATATGTTCACGTGTGAATAATCAAACGAGGCTGGGAAAGAGACATGGCATGAGTTGGAACCCCGAGGTGAGCTCATGCTGGTAAATTATGAAAAGAGTGGATGAATACATAGATGCCGAGAAAAGTTCAACGTGTTTGGTTGGGATGCAATGACACGATCTTTTTGACTGCGATGAGAGTATCTATTTAGATTTAAAATGATTTAAAGCGCAATTGGAAAATGAAACTTCTTTCTGTGTTCACAGGAAGGACTTGAAAAGTTGGGGACGGTTTGACTAATGGGTAACTAATGGAGGTGAAATTGCCCATCATATGCTGTCGAGGCCCTAATTCTCTTATGGGAGAAACACACACACACACACACACACACACACACACACACACACACACACACACACACACACACACACACACACACACACACACACACACACACGCACTAACGCACGCACGGACGCACGGACACACGCACGCATGCACGCACGGACGCACGCACGCAGGCACGCACGCACGCACGCAGGCATGCGCATGCACGCACGCACCCACGCACGCACGCGCGCACACACACACACACACACACACACACACACACACACACACACACACACACACACACACGTAAGCACACAGAAAACATACACAGAAAAGAAAGAAAGGAAACAAAACAAAACAAAACAAAAGAACAAAACAAACAGAATCCAAAACAAAAACAACTTTGAAGAGCTCTCTTGTCCTTCTGCAGCCCAAACCCTTGACATCTTGTCATATGACAGCCAAGGTTCTTCCCTTGACCCCTTGACAGCCCCGGGGAGAAAAGAAGAAGTGGGCCCACTTCTTCTTTCCTCCTCTGACAGCCCAACTATCTCTGTTCTCTTATGACAGCCCAGTTTTTCAACTTCGTCCTGTAATAACGAAAAGTTCCTGTTCACTTCTGGCGGAACGTTCCTAAGTTAACTGGCTTTGGAAGAACTGGCCAGTTGTGAATTCTCTTCTCTCAAAGGATGTTTTTTTGGGGCATGGTGTGGGAATTTTTGGGGGGAGGGGGGGATTTTTTGATGAGGGGGGCTTCTCGTTCCTAAGGTTCTACATGGATACCTAAACGCGGCAAGGTCTATTGTTCCTTAATATCCGCGGCAAGGAGAAGAAAAGTCATGACAGCCCAACTTGTTCTTTTCTCCTACCATTAGCACAACGCCACTTCTCCCACGTCGGCCCAACTTCTTCCCTCTTCTCTTGTGGGAGCTCAACTTCTTGTGTTGACAGAAAGAACTTCAAAGTTGGGGAGGGTTGAGTAATGGGAAAGTAATTGCCTATCCCATGTTAGCCCAATTTCTTGTGTAGACAGATCGAACTTGAAAAGTAAGAGAAGTGAAATGAATTCAGGAGACTGACTGGATTCTGACGCGAGGGGCGAGGGGCCGGGATGAATCACAGGCCCAACCCGCCTACAAACCGTCCAACTGCCGCCTGCGGTACAGAGAGTATACTGTATGCAGGTCGGAGGGGGCATTACCCGCCTTGAAGCACATGGGGACGAGTCCACTTTGCAGCTACCAGGACGAGCTCCTCTTGGGTTGCCTGCACCGGCAGGGCTCGGAAGGCTCCCCCGCGGGGGCCCCGCCCTCGTGGTCACCCCGTCTTCCGTCGGTTTCCGAGGTCCGTTCCCGGTGTATTCGGGTACAATCTCCGAGCAGTGAATTCACGAGACCGCGTCAGGGGACCCAATCGCGCGACTTTTCAGCAGTACCGCCCTCGCTGAAAGACCGCAAGTTCGCGAAAAAGGACGGTTCGGGCAGTAGCACTGGACCGAGTTGGTCCGTACAGTAGGCTGGAACCGGGGGTCTCCAACGGGCAGTGAAACTGACGCCTTATGGGAAGGCCTTGCTTGAAAGGTTTTTAAAGTCTGTCGGTGAAAGGAAAGTACATGGATATGACTGTCAGAGAACGTTCAGACTTGTGACCAGAGTGCTTTCTGCTTCGCAAGTCGTCGACTTCCACCGCGATCGTTGAAGGGGGAGACCGGCCAGGTAAATTGCTGTAGGAACGTTGAACATGGAAGAAATATGATATTTTAACTTTGAATGAATTGCTACATTTCAGTCGAGGTTCGACTTCCCCTGTCCTAGGATGCACATGCAAAGACTCGAAATGTTTTCCGACAAAACAATTGTGCATTTGGAGGTTTTTGAAACTCTTTCGATGGAAAAAAATCGATTTCTGTTCATGAGAGGTTGAAGTGCGGGCCATGCTGTACCTTTGCGAGCAATCCCCGCCCAGAGTGAACACGCACATCTAGTCAGGCGTAGATGCGAAACTATGCACATCCACCCTTCTGAACCCAGCGATTCATTTGTATATTACATATAAATAATTTGCCATTTAAAGAGAGTTCGAGAGAAAATACGTCTTGCTGGTGCTTCCGGTTCATGCTCG
This sequence comes from Botryococcus braunii, assembly GCA_002005505.1. NCBI lineage: Eukaryota > Viridiplantae > Chlorophyta > Trebouxiophyceae > Botryococcus > Botryococcus braunii. Next base: position 244,248 of record KV908417.1, read on the forward strand.
GTCTGACATCCAACACCTGGTCACTTCCCACGGGTATTATTTGTTAAACCGGGGCACAAACCACATTTCATGACGTTTCCGACAGATTTAGAGGCTCAATAAGCCACCACATAAACGTCTTGGGGATCTCTAGACACATTTTTGTTGTTTTCACACTTTACCAGGCGATTCGAAGTTGGTCTTCCGTATTTGAGGTAGATCGAGGTGATCAAGATTAAACCTGATTACGTGAATGATTCACTTTGGGGAGAGGCCTGGGCGTGGGTGTCAAGTGCTTGCAACGTGTCAGTGGATTCTCAACTGTTACAGGGAGCAATGCCCATGTAAGAACACTGATGTACTGGGCAGTTGTACCGCATCAGAAATCATTCTGATTCAGAGTCCACATATGCCTACATAGGCTTGTCAAGGTTCCATTCATATGCTGAGAACTGCGTCTGCTGGGAACCGCAGGAGGACAGGCGATCTGCAACATAGTAAATTTTCCTCAAAGCTGCGACCGTTGGGAACTATCTGCGGACTGAAGATAGCTGTGAAGCATTCAAACGCCGCTTACTTGCCTCATATTCAGTTATAAGGACACTTTAGGGGCATCTGCAACTCCCATCATCATCTTTTGGACGTCAAATGTGCTATGCGGGCATGGACAGGGAGCTGCCAATCCTTTCGGGCTTTGAAAGGGCCATCCGCTGGGGTGCGCCCCCAGTCCCCACCAAATTTACCCCGAAAATTTCCCCATCGATGGGTCATGTCTAGGAATGTCCCCTGCCAATCATGCCTCTCCCCTTTTGACATACGGGTACTCAAGTGACCTAACAAAAACCCTGAGTACGGTAATCAAGTACCCTTTTGATTACCGTACTCAGGGTTTTTGGTAGGTTACCGGAGTTCCGGAGTTTCCTCCCCATACGCACCCATTCAAGCATAACATCCTTCTGCCTAGTTACCATCTCGGCTGTATATTCCTTGCGGCAGTGTATTCTCTCTCTCACTGTTTCCTTTCGACCGTTGAAGGCCACATTCTTGTTTGCTGCACAAGAATCCAAGTTGGATTATACCTTCTTGTGCATCCGTTGAATAGTATCTTCTTGTGACATAATCAATTGGTGTATTTATCCAACCACTAATTCTGCACACATGAGAGATAGCTAGGAGATGGCTATTGCGCTCCTACTTGCTTTGGATTTGTCCCCCCCTTATGGCTTGTGCAGGGAACAACCTTTTTCTGCTTGTCCAGAAATGTACAAGCCTGTGCACCATGTACAGTCTGTTGCAGACTGTGCAGATTTATTGTCTGTACTGTCTGTTGCAGCTGGTGCAGCATGTACAGCCTGTCCAGCTTGTGCAGCAAGCCCAGCATGTACTGCATGTGTAGTCCATTACAGCATGTACTGCCTGTACAATATGTAGAGCCTGTGCAGCTTGAACTGCCTGTGTAGCCCGTGCGAGGCATGCTGAGCGGACCCCGCTGTCGGCTGATCAGCTGTAGATCAAACTTATCAAGCTGTTATTGTATATATATTTGAGATGCAAGATGCTTTGGTTTATCAAACTGTTAATATATGTACGTAAGGTGAAAGAGACAATCTTTGCTCCCTCGAAGAGAAAGGCTTTCGTAACAACCACAAGCAGACGCGCTTGCGGACTTATGCACGCAGACGCACTTACACGCTTCCGTGCGTATGTGCTGTGCAGGCTGGAAACTGCTGCCAGTAGCCACCAAGGCGGCAAAAAAGTTGCCGCGGGCACGGTCGGCGGTACAACCCGCCCAGGTGCAGTACAGATCGGTTCGGAGGGCCATGACTCTGGAAACCATCCCCGAGGTGGATTACAACTTCCAGGAGGATGACGATGTCGACTGCCAGTGCGCAGCCTCCATAGTGGTACCGCCCACTGTACCACCAACTGTACCGCACACCACAAATACACTCGACGCTTGCGAGCAGGGCATATCACCCCTCGTCCCGGATATTCGTGGAGCCCTCCCTCTGGGGGGCAGCGACGAATCCTGGAGCGGGGCGGGACCTAATTGTACAGCGGGCTTTCCGGGACCCAGCGGGGCGGTACAGAGTCTGGAGCCTGGCAGTACAGGACACCATCCGGGACCAATCCGCACAGCGCAACGTCTGGGAGCCACCGACGCTGTGCGGTGTTTAGGACGGTGCGATGCAGTACGGTACCGGGAACCCGGCGGGGCGGTACAATGTCAAACAGCCTCTTGCGCCGGCATCAAGCTGTGGGACCCCGAACACTCCGGTGGTCCTGACAGCCCGACAGACCCCCATTTGTCGGGAATGTTCACACCGCATTCCGCATCCTGCTCGTCATCCGGAATGTTCACGCCCGACTCCACGTCCCGCTCATCGTCCGGAATGTTTACTCCACATTCCGCGTCCCGCTCGTCATCCGGAACGTTCACTCCCGACTCCGCGTCCCGCTCATCGTCCGGAATGTTCACTCCCGACTCCGCATCCCGCTCATCGTCCGGAATGTTCACGCCAGACTCCGAGGTCCCTTCATCCGGAATGTTCGCGCCGGACTGCGAACCCTGCCGCGTGGAGGTGTTTGTGAGATATGACGACATGGGACCAGGAGGGGGAGGTGAGGGGCCCCCCGGCGCGGCGATCGGGAGCCGGGACTCCAACCTGAAGCAGGGGCAGTACAGTTCCTTGTGTGGGGACGAGAGCGTGTGGGAACGGGGGCTAGCAGTTCCCGGGAGCTGCCACGCGGCTTTCGCCCCGCTGTTTGAGCTCCTGACCTCTATCATACCCCAAGAGGTCATGGGGCTGGGCTTGTCGTGTGCGTGCTATCCGCAGCACCTGTGATTGGGCACCGCCTGGGGCTGATACTTTCCTGGGGCTGATATAAGCAATTTTTAATGTATACGATGACGGCATTGATGACTTTGATAATGTTGGAATAAATGTTGACCAGGCGACTGACCTTGTCATTGCCGACGACACGGATATTGGTCACGGTATGAAACTACGTAATCGTAATTAGCAATATTAATATTAGCAACGTTGATGTAGCCTTATCCAGGAAGTTCTCCGAGGTGGTCTGCGCGCACACGACGCGTGTGTGTGTATGTGTGTGTGTGCGCGCGCGCGCGCGCGTGTGTGTGTGTGTGTGTGTGTGTGTGTGTGTGTGTGTGTGTGTGTGTGTGTGTGTTGTGTGCGTGTGTGTATTTGTGTGCGTGCGTGTGCGTGTGTGTGTGTTCGCGCGCGCGGGGGGGCGTGAGGGCGTGCGAGTGTGTATGCCAGGGGTTGGGGTGCTCACTTGGAGCTTTCGTACAATGCGTTTGTCAAAGCCTCAAGCAATCGTATACCCATCGCCTAAATAGAGTTTAAAATTTATAAATGGAGCTGGTACCAGCCGTGGTCATCTTCTCGGAATGATCGGACTTTTCACTATGTCGGACAACTGATGTCAGTGTACTGCTTGTACCGCAAGTGTTTGCTAGGACTGTTTCAGAGTTGCTATGCCTTTGGCGGCTGCTGAGTTGAAAGCTGCCTTTCTGCAACGGCAGTTTAAAGTTTCTAAAATGGCCAGTTAACCATGCGCACCGTGCACGTATAGTCAGTGTACAAAATGTTCCAGGCTTTAATCACGTGGTCTGAACCACGTGGCGACCTGGACTTAATATTCCGGCATGCTGTAAACCGCTGATGTGCGTCTGTGTCACAAGCGCTCGTCGTTCCTGATCTGCAGTTTATGTACTGCTCCCGCTAAGTTTTTGTACCACTGGCGCTGCATTATGTATTGCTACAGCAGATGGTGTTGACACATAGGCTAGGTATCGCTAGAGCTGATGGCATTGACGGATAGGCTGTGTACCGCTACACCTAATAGCATTGGCGGATAGGTTTTGTACCGCTAGAGCTTGATATCATTGACGTATAGCTTTTGTACCGCTATATCTGGCAGTAGTAATAGCGGACAGTTTATGTACCGCTACAGCTGATAGCCTTAACGGTGAGCTGAGGCTGATGCACTAGATTTAGGAATGCATGATGGGAGCAACGGCCTTGAATATATACACAAACATCAGCACCAGGAGTTCGTACCTTATCTTCCGATGTCTATGTACCGCCATACCGCTTGCGCAGGTTTCAGCTGAGAGACTCGAAAGTCGCCTTCTGAAAGGCTGACCTGGCGTGTGAGCACTATACCAGAAACTATATTCTGTGTACACTGAGTTGTGCACTGGGATAATCATGTATAATTATACTTATAAGCTTGTGTAGCTATACTTGATATCAAGCTTATCGAAGCAATCAAACATGTATACTTATACTAATATCAAGCGCTTATCGATAAGCTTGTAAGATGAGCTTGAGTGGATCCACACCCTAAGCTTACTTGGAGGAGCTGGTGTGTACGCTGGCTCCAAACCCTACGGGATTTAGGGGTTAGGGTTTCGGGTTACGGAGCTCCCCACCTTACGTGGAGGAGCTGGCTTGGAAGCTGGCCAGCCATGGCTCCTAAGCCAAGTGTCGTTCCAATTATGAAATTCGTCCCAACACTAAATGAGGAAGTATGTACTTCCTCACAATGGACGGCCATCTAGTGTTAAACACGACGACCGCATGCCGACCTCGCTGAAGCTTAAGGAGGTCGTGCATGACTGCCATGATGAAGAAGGCATGGCTGCACGTGCACAGGGTTAGGACATGTCTGTGTGCATGACTGCCATGATGAAGAAGCCACGGCTGCACGTGCACAGGTTTAGGACATGTCTGTGTGCATGTCCACTCAGGCCCATGCATCATGTATATGCGGGATTCTAGATACAAATCTTCAGATGTTCAAATCCCTACGGGATTTTTTTAGAAGCCTAGTTTGGAAACTTCGGCCGGACTCTAAGCATGCCATATATGTCGCCTGCGAAGGGAAGTCTCAAGGGGGTGTCACCCTACACGACATCATGGAGGTGCACGTGGGGCCCAGGGACAGGGGCACGTGGACCTGAAAAGACAGACTTGCGTAGTCTGCGTTTTTAAAGGAAAAAACGTAAATCTGAACTCCTATTGAAAATGAATCAGACCTCATGATCATCAAATAAGATAAGTAATTAGTTAGACCTCATATAAAAGCGTGACTACTTGAAGTTCAGTACGGGCTTGGTTTTGAAAAGACTGATCAGCGCAGACCGATTTAAGGCATGCCTGATCGGCATAGACCGCAGCCGCGTTATGACTTGAGTGATCAACACGGACCGGGTTATGACTCATCCTTAAGGGAGATGATCACTGTGAAGAGGCTGGACAATTCTCGCATGCCCTCCAATCTAAGCACCCGTTTGTACGTTTCCTGCCCATATGTGATCGAATTGGGAACTCCTGGTACTGTCCGGTTACTCACAGGCTGTTAGCCAGGCAATTGTCTAGATCATAGAGTGAGAAAGAAAGAAAGAAAGAATTACATCAACCCAGCCCAAAGGGCATGATGAGATGTTAACGAACAAACCAACGGTATATGAGAACCTAGTTGAAAGAATATTATGACACAGATAACCATACTAATATCTGGATACTGAAAATGAAAAAGAAAAAATGGCCAAGTCGCCGCCGCTGAGATCATAGAGTGAGGCCTATCCTAACCGCACACCATAAATCCTGCAGGCAGATGTTTGTGAGGAAGGGAATGGGGATTGCATTCCTGAAAAGGCAAGTGGTTGCCAAAAGTACTCACGTGAATACTCACGTGATCACGGGTTCTTGACCCCTTCTCAACAGATATGGAGCATTCGTGCGTCAGTTTGCACAGATGTATGCGGATGCGTATGCTGAATTGCGAGAGCAATGTGCCTGGAACATCAAGTTGAGGGCAATCTTCTTCTCGTGTTTGTTCTACTTAGCTAACTAGAACAGGAGAAGAAGCTTCTTAAGATTCCCTTCAACCTGATATAGGTTTCCTCCCCAACTATTCAAGTTCTTTTTAATTTTTTCTCCTCAACTATGTAAGCTCTTTTTTTTTGTCTCCCCAACTATTCAAGCTCTTTTCTTTTCCTCCCCAACTATTCAAGTTCTTTTTTTCTGCCCAACTACTCAAATTCTTTTTTCCTCCCCAACTACTCAAATTCTTCCTGTCAAGACAAGAGTGCAACATATGCGAGCCTAGCTAGGCCTGGCTTGAGACAGGGCAGATAGAAGCTTCTATCTAGCTTCCTTACACCAATCTAATTAGGTAAAGCATCAGGTAAATATGTCCCGTAGGCCATGCGTCATACAGGTCCTTTCTATACATGCACGTGGGTCATATGTCCTTTCCATGCATTACCCACGTGGCTTATACACGTCCTTTCCACTACACCACGTGCGCACGTGCGGCGAGTGGCTGCGAAGCCATTCCCAATCCATTTCCACAGGGGTCCCTGTACCACCGCAGTTCCACAGCTTGAGAAAACGCGCACCGGACCCACGTGGGGCAGCACATACGCGTTGTATGAGTCATGTTCGTCAGTACACGCGTCAAAGTAGACGAAGGAGAAGGCAAAGCGACACGACATTTATTTGTGATATTTGCCTCCGTTCGAGAGCAGTTGCCTGCGGGCTGGTATTGCATCTTGTTGGCCAGCTTCTGACCACGTGAAAAGCCTGCCTGGCGTACCTCATAAAGTGCGGGAGAAGACAGTGGGGTTGCACTGCAAACCGTGTGTGGTGCGTGATAGAAAGAGAGAAAGAGATGTGCCGTGCGTCAGAAAGCTGTTCTTTCGTTACTACTCACGCGCCCAGTCGGGTACTTACCTCCGTGGCTTGGCATAGAAGCCTCTGGTGCTATCCACGTTGACCCTGAGTGGGTGCATATTTCCTGGGCTTGACCGATCATCAGACGTGTCCGGGGCCCAAATCGCCGTTATTTCTGGACCTGTTCGGCGTTGTCCCACAAGGAAGTTGACTCGAGAGAATGCCCAGGATGTCGTACAGAAGGCTCGGTAGACTCACATACGCACACAGGGTGCTCAGTGAAAGATAAAAAAGCTTTTAAACTTCTATACTAGAGGATTTGATCACATAACGGATGCATGCTGCATGAACTTATGCCAGAAACTACCTTTCGTTGTACTACTCCTTTCCATCGGTCTTCCGTACGACTGGCTTGGCTATTTTGCTAAGTCCTGCGCAACATCAAAGATATTTAAAATCCATATTATTATAGTATTTTATAAATTTCATTCGCTATACTGGCAATCTGCGCTGATTATCCTTGCGTAGCTGATCCTGGGCAGACCTGTACTTCCAGGTTCTTCCCTGGTTAAAATGGTTTTGCGTATTGATTTTGATTACATTTTTTTCCAAGATACTGGATGAAAAAGGTCGGAAATCATGTCGTGGAAGGATAAGATAGCTTCAACGTGGCAGGTTCCGAAGGTTGCGTGCTCGGGCACAAGAAGTCTGATAAATACTCAGAAACTGTGTTTCTAACTTCCAAAAACACAACTATTGTTACACGACAAGCCCGGATGGATAAGATGGATAAACCGTACGCAGGTGGCCTAAAGATTCAAATATGAGACTCAGCAAGATCTGTGTTCAAACTGTAAGAGAGACACCAGTAATGGGCTTGAACTCTTTCGTCTCTTATACAAATCCCTAAAGATGATTGTCAAGATGATAGGCTGGTTGGGAGAGAATTAGAGTTCTGCGATTGGTCGCTTCCGTTTGGCTCGCCGGTGGAGACTCGACACTGGTAAAGCTTGCGAAGTACTAAGCAAACTCAATGGGCAACGCAGTTGAAGCCGGAGAGGCAGCCCAGGCGTGTCTTACGAACTTTCTCCCTCGTTGCTCGAGGGACACTGGCATCTGATCGGCCCTTCGCATCTCTCAGGGGTTCTTTGTCCTAGATGTGTTTTGTCAACCTTGAGGCTGTGAACCTCCCCATCCTCTCCGGGTTCCAGAAAATAAAGCAGTCAGGTACCTCCACTCCCCCTGTATTCCCCTCCCCTCTCCCACTTCCGCTGCATCCATCAATTCCCCACACCACCCCCCCTTTTCCTGGATCCCTCCCTTGTCCCGTTTCCCCTGCACCCATGCCTTTCCCACACCCCGCCCCCCTTCCTGGATCCCTCCATTTCCCACTTCCCCTGTATCCCTCCCTTTCCCACTTCCCTATCTCCCTCCCCTCCCCCCCCCCCCACCCCCCGCGGGGTATCCCTCCGTTTCCACAGTCTGGTTGTCTGTGGCCATGCAGCCAGGGGAGCAACTTGTGCTGTATTGTTACCAGATGCAGATTGTTGTTTTAAATGTGAGTATTGCTATCCGCACAAATTCATACCCCTGTGCCCGCTAGACTGCGACATATTTGTACCGCTATGCATGCGCGTGGTTGTACTGCTTAGCACGGCCGCAATTTGACCGATCTATGCAGGCCCTGCTGCACATGTGTACTGGTGTGCACTTCAGCAATTGTACTGCCTAGGCAGGGCTAGCAATACGAATGTACAGCAGTTCGGGCGCTGCACCAGAGTTTTAGGCCTATACAGAGTTTTAGCCCTATGCAGAGTTCTAACCCTATGCATGCCAGCGATTGTACTGTACAGACATGTTTTTATATATGGCTGCAACTCTGACTGTGCTCTTCAGGCACTGCCACACATCTGTAGTGCTGTGTTGCTTTAGCAATTCTATTGCTTAGGCACGGCTGCAAACCTTTAGGTGCTGGATAGGTACTGCCACATATTTGTAGGGCAATCATGCATACAAATCTATTGTGTAGGAGCGGCAGCACATCTGACCCTGCTGTTTTATGCACTACCATCTTGTACCGATATGCACTGCCATCCTTTTGTATCGCTATTCTATTGTGTGGGAGCGGCAGCAGATGTGACCATGCTGTTCAGGCACTGCCACCCATTTGTACCGCCATGCACGCTAGGAACTGTACTGTTCAGGCACTGCCACCCATTTGTACCGCCATGCGCGCTAGGAATTGAACTGTTCAGGCACTGCCACCCATTTGTACCGCCATGCGCGCTAGGAATTGAACTGTTCAGGACTAATGCAATATGAGGATGGCTGTTCAAAGCCGGATACGTTTAGGGGCAAGGCTGGGCATCCAGTCAAATTGTGCCACTCTGCAGTTGCGCATGCGTAGCTGCGCATTGCTGTGCATTTATACCAAGAAATTGAGTATGTCATGTGCAAGCATATGATATATATGCAGCTACGCCATGTAAAGTATATCGAGAGAGAGAGGGGGGGGGGGGACAGACAGAGACAGAGAGGGGGAGGGACGGAGGGGGTGATGTAAAACCTACAAGCTCTGATTTAAAACCTACAAGCATACCTGATCAGGGCTGTGGTTGGCTTTCGAGCCTTTTGTCAGCTGTTCAACGTTCCTTATTTCATATAAAATATCAGGATCCTATATTATTAAACTTAGGAATAAAACCATCCTCCTCCTCCTCCTCCTCCTCCTCCTCCTCCTCCTCCTCCTCCTCTTCCTCCTCCTCCTTAGGAGGGTCCTAGACTTTTGAGTGGCGACATGACGGACGGGCTCTGGTAAAAGCAGGTTCGAATCGGAAGCCACCCCGCCCCACGCGCATGAAGCGGGCCCGCTCCATCCCGAGCCTGGAGACAATCCCGGAGCTCCCGCAGCTTCAGGGGGAGGGCCAAGACGTAGAGGCGCCGCTCCTCCGGCCCTTTCGCTCCCTGGGGGCCGTTCCCGAGGCGCACGCGTCGAGCGACGCGCCAGCTCGCGCGATGCTCCGGTGCCCCTCGTTCTCCTGCCGGTCTCCGGTGCTTCCTCCGAACGCCGCGGAGAAAGTCCTCGGTTGTACCGCCGAACCCGACGGTGCGACCGATCGAATCGACTCGGAGGCTGTCGAAGCTGCCTGCCCCGATGCGTCGTCGACGGGGGCCCACGCGCCCGGTGAGGGACCCTGCGGGAAGAAGCTCGAGGACCTGCTGCTCGCGGGAGATGGATTCCAGAACGGGAAGCAGCTGCGGCAAGCTGGGCAGGTACAACAGTCGTGGTGCAGATACTTGTTCGGGAAGAGCTGCGAGGAGGGCGTGGGCGCATACTTGGGCGGTACAGAGGCAGTCCCCAGAAAGCAGCACCGCACGTCCTGCCTCCCCATATTCGAGCTCCTGACGGAAATCCTCCCGCGGGAAGTCAGGCTGCTGGCGGGGTCGTGTGCCTGTTGCCCAGACTCGCCTTAGGAGGAAGGAGAACAAGCGAAAGCCCCTCTCCAGCTAAGTAGAAGAATTGAGAAGAAGAAGTGTTCTAGTCAAGTAGAAGACCTGTTCTACTTAAGAGGGCATCCGCATGTGGCGCTCGAACGATTATTCGCGGTGTTCGTATACGTAGCACGTACAACGCGCACGGGCTGCTTGTCTAAAAGCGAAAGTTCAGCGTGCTCGGAATCGATCAACCACAAATGCGGGTGTGCCCTCTAAGTAGTAGTAGAAGGAGCTCCCTGCAGGGGGGTTCCTCCGCTGAATTCACTCCGAATTCACGCTGAATCCAACTGAATTCAGTAGAGGAATCCATGAAGTAGAAGAACTATTATACTTAATTGGTAGAAGAAATATCCCCCAGCTGGGGGCACCCCCTATGGGCCTGTAGCTATAAGCGCCTGGTTGTAACCAATTAGGTGGTCACGTGGTGCATCATGATGGGGGTTGGATGCATCATGATGGGGGTTGGATGCATCATGATAGGGGTTGGATGCATCATGATGGGGGTTGGATGCATCATGATGGGGGTTGGACGCATCATGATGGGGTTTGGACGCATCATGATGGGGGTTGAATGCATCATGATGGGTGTTGGATTCATCATGATGGGTGTTGGATTCATCATGATGGGTGTTGGATTCATCATGATGGGTGTTGGATGCATCATGATGGGGGTTGGATGCATCACGATGGGGGTTGGATGCATCATGACGTGGATGCATCATGATGGGGGTTGGGGGATCCCCCACCCCCCCTGCGGAGGAAGTCATGCGCTTCCGTCCGAAGACCAGCACAGGCCGACTCTATCTGCGCGTTCATAATATCCTGGCCGACAACGTTTGCTCCTCTCGCAACAGGCGCCAGCTGGATCTGCAGATGGATAATGATGGCTCATGGATAAAGATGGAGAATGATGGCACATGGATAATGATCATTAATTGTCATGACGGCCCTTTGCCCGAATGCTGTGCATGTCATCGTGCCTGAAAGTCATGGCAGAAAAGGTTGCTTTTTGTAGAATGGTGTGGGCTGCTTTTATAATTATCACCACATTAATAGTCATAAGCTTGCTTGATAGTCGTGGCGTGCACCTTCCTGCCCAGCTGCAGATAACCTATCGACGTCGTCTGAGATTTCCCATCGAGACGTCTGCAGACCGATACGCCAGCTAGTCCGCAGGCAAGGTGTTGTTGGACAAACCTAGCAAGGGAGGCCCCTGATTAGGATCCTGATTAGAATCATGCCTGATAGTCATGGCAGGTACTCGCTGTTTTTTTAGCAATGGTCCTGACTAGGGCGTTCATCCCTGAAAAATACATAGATGATGATTGGAGGCTTTTTTTTTTTTTTTTTGGTTTTTCATACCGGCGCCCGGGTAGAATGGTTATGCCGCTGACCAGGCATGGTACGCAGTCACCGGTGGACATATGTACATGTCCACATGGTATGCAGTCACGTGACTATCGATCGGCTTTTTCAAGGATGGTCGAGCTCAAGAGATCATATAAGATGTTTACAGATATCTATATCGTTCCTTATTGTCCTAGCAGCTAATCACTAGTGCCAATCACAAGTGCCAATCAGTACTGCCATTTAAGGGCAAAATCAAAGATGCTTTGATGGTAATCTATAATCTGTATCTAGCTATATCTGTGTTCTATAGCTATAGCTATATAGATATATCCCAGGCCTGGCACTCACTGTTCTTCGATGATGCTAAGGCATATGTACGTGCTAAGGCACATGTACACGAGCACGTGTCCATAGTGGTCCGTCATGCAAAGGCAACTTTGAACATGCAGGGTTCTGCTGGTATTATATCCCGGCAGTCACTGCTCTTCGATAATGCTAAGGCTTATGTAAGTGCACATGGTGGCTGTCACGTCAGTTTTGCAAAGATGAATAGGAAGATCATGCGTACGCGTCGATGATCATGTCATATGACTCTGGAGGCCTACGATGTCACACAAGTTGGCCAGCTTCTGCCCCTGCGTGTGAGTAAAAGTTTGAAAACAATATGTCGGTTTCTGTCCCGTCATGTTGGGTAAAATCCAGTAGTAGTATGTACGAGTTGTACAGTACGACACGTGCTTTTCAGGTGGGTTGAGCTAACAATTCGTCAGTTTCTGTCCCGTCATGTTGGGTAAAATCCAGTATGTACGACACGTGGTTTTCAGGTGGGTTGAGCTAACAGTATGGAGGGTTGATCAGCGCTACATTAGCTGCAGAGCATCATAGCCATGTGTACGCGTACGTCCATGAACCCATGGAGGAGAATAGTCGCAAAGTGCCAATCCTTCCCTGCCCTCACATGAAACGGTACATTAGCTACATATGTACACGTAGTGTCCAGCTGTCACGTGCATGTGCCCTACATGGACGTACATGTACATGTACGTACCTCCCGTGAGGCAGCTGGATTGTACTGATGTACAAAAGACGCGTATGCATTCAGTACCAACCGGTCCTGATCCGTCCTCATGAGGACCTGATCAGAAGTGTAAAGGTTACGTACCCCATACCCGCGGGCTAGCTTAAGGTACGTAACTTATAGGCAGTTTCACAGTTTACGTACCTCATACCAGCGGGCTAGCTGAAGGTACGTAACTTACAGGTGGTTAAGAGGTACAGCTCTGACCTTGTCGGTGATTTCCGCAGTTGTGGTTGTCATGAGTGATCACGTGCAGATGTGCAGGGGGCCGGTGTATATCCACAACTGTGTAGGACATCCTCGATGTGCAATTGCAGTTACTTTGCAGCTTTTCGCGAAGTAAATGGAGATATATATCTACTATATATATACTATATCTATTATATATCTACTATGTATAGCTATCCACGTGGTGCACTTTCGCGGGTGTTAGGAACTTAAGGAGTCCTAAAAGTACTACAAGCTTGCTTGCAGCGGCAATATAGTATATAGTTATCAGTGCGTGGATCATGATACAGCTACCTACGATGATGGTCATGCATACAGCTACCTACGTAGTTGCCTACTTATATACCCCGGACAGATGCTGCCACTGGGCCAGGGTATACGGGATAGATGTGTAATAACATATTACAGTATGAACTGGCTTCTGTGACAAGTGGAACGAGCGCATATATATGCATATGTGCACTGATCCGGAGAGAGCCCTGCATTTGGGTGTTACAAGTCCAGCACGCACCGCTTACAGAGTAAACAGAACATACACGTGTGCACACAGATGGTTAGCTACAGGTGCATTAAACAGGGTCCTGGATTCGGGCGTTACCCCAGGCGTGCACACAAACAGTAATGCTTATTTCCGCGATGACAGAGTCCTGGATCGAAGTAGTATATATGATTATACATAATCATCGCACGTGTGCACGCAAATGCTTATTTATGAGAGGACAGGCCTGGATTCGGGCATTTTCGCACGTGCCCCTTTTCGTAGTTTTGAGTTGACAGGCTTGGATTGGGACGATATGGGCACGTGCCCACACGTGCTTGTTTTTGGGATGACAGGCCTGGATTGGGGCATTACAGCACGTGTCCACACATGGTTAAATATGGGATGCCGGCCTGGATTGGGGCATTGCCGCACGTGTGCACGGGCGCGGTCCGACCTGCATATGCACGGTCTAATTTAGAGACTCTTAAGCACCTTAGAATCGAGCCTGGTTTGGAGAATGTGAGCACGTGCACGTTAGATGGACAAACATATATGTTCTGCATATGCATACACTAGAGAGTCCTGCACGGTGCTGAAAGCTTTCAAGGGAAGAGAATACAGTTTCATGAATGTGATCACAGGAAGAGACCTTAAAGTGATTTTCAGGAGAAGAGAGTGCATCTTCACAGGAAGGGACCGGGGAGCAGCCATTACCAGATCCGTGCTTAGGAGTTTTTTGACATGTGCACGTTGGTTAAGGAACGTCAATATGACTGAAGTACACGCAGCAGAATAGCCTACGGGATTAGGGCTGCCCCAACCCGTACAATTTATTATTCACGGATTAGGTATCCGTCACTGGAGTACCCTTACCCCAGATTATGCGTACGACGGCGTCTACGCATATGCATAAGCCCAAGGTCGCCACGTGCAGGCACGTGCCTCAGCTTCACGCGCTGACCACGGCAGACTGGCTGGCCATATGCATACGGACATGAGGAAATTACATGAATGTTACTTAAGCTTACAAGCCCCTCTTTCTTGAGACGTTTTTGATACTATATAACATTATGATTGTATACATATACGTGTACTTGAAATGGGTTTTCCAGGAAGATTAGGGTTTTAAGAGAGGATCATAAGTTTTTACAGAAGGGGCGCGGGTGCCTGTGCAGGAAAGGCGCAGAAGCCTTTACACATGTGTGTACGTGCATGTGCTCCTTTTTTCTATTTCCAGCTTGGACGCTGTGTGGTTCGTTAAGCTTAATTAATTACGCTCAAGTAGCGTAACTTCGATACGGACGCACCCGTATGCATGTACAAATTGGGTTACGGACAGATGTGGCATTGTGTTGTACAACACAGCGCCACTTGCCCAGCACTGTTTAATGTTGCAACATTAAACAGTTGGAGAAATCCAATTGGAGAAAGTAATCAATATTGCACGCCAGCGCAAGAGACGATTACTTTTTTCAATATTGCAAAAAAGCCAGAATGTAAATTGTTACTTTAAAATCGCAACAGATTTGCCATAAACTTGCAAGTGTTTCTGTCGATCGCCATTCAGCACGTGCTATAAAGTTGTCCTACATATACATCACTGCAAGTGTTTATGTCGATCGCCGTTCAGCATGTGTTATCATCATACGATTACATAATCCATTACAAAACTTGAATGTGTGTCCACGTGCACGGGCGTCCATGGCCCCGTCGGCTCCGCGTGCCAGCGTGTAGGACACGTGGTCCATGGTTATAAATACGCTCACAGGATCCCCTGCAAGATCAGCTGAACCCTAATCCCGTGTCATAAGACTGTTTCTTGACTGACATGCATGACTCCTGATCAGTGTCGAGACAGTCCCACAGAGGGTGGGTGCTAGCTATAGCTAAAGTACACGTACTGTCACGCTAGCGCTGCACATACACGCAGCTGGAAGTACGCGTACTTGAGCGCACACCACACAAGCACAACGCTGTGCTCTTCTTGTCCTGCAAATACCAGTACTGCAGCTAGCTGGAAGTACTACCCCTGCATCTTGGCCGCACGCACACACAACGCTGGCGTTGTCGTCCTGCCAGTACCGCAGCTGGAAGTACGTACTTGTGCGTATACGCGTCCTTGTGCGTACCACACCCCTACAATTCTGCCTCTTGTCGTCCTGCCAGTACCGCAGCTGTAAGTACACGTACTTGTGCGTACCAGTGGCACTACCACACCCCAACAGCTCTGCTCTTTTCGTCCTGCCAACTCTGCAGCTGGAGGGAACGTGCACCTGCATGCTGTGCTGCAATGCTGCAGCTGGAGGAACGTGCGTCCACATGCATGCATGTGTGCAAACAACACAGACACACACACACACACACACACACACACACACACACACACACACACACACACACACACACACACACACACACACACACACAACTCTGCGCTTCATGCGTTCTTCCTGCTGTCCTGCCAATATTGCAGCTGGAAGTACACGTACTTGTGCAGTACAATAGGCACACAACTCTGCTCTTCCTGTGTCCAGGTTGCTGTCCTGCCAACATTCAAAGGTAAAGTTGAAATATATAAGTCCTGCAGATATTGCAGCTTGAATACACGTACTTGTGCGTCCAACAGACACACAACACACCGCCTCTGCTTGCCCTCCCAAAATCGCAGCTGGAAGTACCGCACGTGCATCAACGTACCACACCCAAACTTGGTTTTAAGCAACTCTGCCCCGGCCGTCCTGCCAACACCACTGCAGCCGGAGGCACGTGCATGTGTGCACAAATCACGCCCTTGAAAACAACGCCCAGCAAAAAGCTGCTCCGCGGCTGGCGCTGTTTGTTCTTGCGGCGAATTTTCGCTCGAGCGACACACCCGTCTCTCGGTCCTGGCTGTAACGTTCCTTTCCTTTCCTTTCCTTTCTGCCATTTTAACGTTCCTTGCGGCATTGTGTGCTCGTGTACCACACCCGTTTGTGCCGTTGTGCGCTCTCGGCATCTTGGAGCTCGCGCATCACACCCGTCTCTGCCATCTGGTGCGTGCAGCGTTCTTTGCTCGCGTACCCCCCTCGTCACTGCCGTTGCAATCCTTCATTACAAGTGGACTATCGAAGATATATTGATCCCCAACGAGAATATCCCAGAATGGGAGCCCCCCCCCCCCCCCGGGGGCAGGGGTTCGGGGGGGTGGAGGGTTAGCAAAAGCCGTATTGCCATTTGCCCAGCCCAATTCCATGGCCTGGTGCAAAAGCCTCAATGAGTCCCACACCCAGTCTTTCGAGGATCACGCTCTTCCTATACGAAGGGCTGGAGCAAAAACGCCTCACTGAGTCCCACACCCACCCTTCAATAAAGTAGGAAGAGCGTCATACTCACGCTCTTCCTCTCCCAGTGCCCTTCACATACGCGATTCCCCTTCCTTCCTCTCCCTTCCTTCCCTTCCCTTCCCTTTTCTTCCCTTCCCTTTCCTTTTCCTCCCTTTCTTTTTTTCTTCCTTTCCTCTCCTCTCCTCTCCTTTCCTTCGCTCCCCTTCCTTTCCTTGCTTTCCTATTTCTTTTCCTTTTCCTTCCCTTCCCTCCCTTCCCTTCCCTCCCCTCCGCTCCCCTCCCCTCTCCTCTCCTTCCATCCGTTTTCCTTTTCATTTCCTCCCCCTCTCCTTAGAAGGTTCCGTCCCATAACTGCGAAGCGTGCCCCGTCTCCGCGTACTCGTCCCAGCCCGGAATCGCGGCTGATGCTTCGTTGATAGCATTTATCAAGTACCGCACCTGCAAGACGCCCCGAAAGCATTGTTAGGGGTTTATCCCCACCACCCTTAACCCCACATAAAGTGTTAGGGTTTCATCCCCACCCCCACCCCCAAAAAGGTGTCAGGGGTTTATCCTCACCCCCAACCCCAAAAAGGTATTGGGTTTTTGCCCCCACAGGTTCATCAAACGCCGCGCTTTCAAAAAACCCAACCTCACAAAACGGCGTTAGGGTTTCATCACCACTGGTTTATCAGGCGCTGCACCTTCAAAACCGCCTAAAGTTTACCCTAATAATTAAATAAGGCATACCCCCCGTTCAGGTTCATGGTTCAATTACAACTTCCATTTTGAGGTTACAAACCGCTCACATCAGCTGAATCCACAACTAAAGATTCTTCTTTTTTCCCGCTCCATCCTTTCCTCCACCCTCCCTCACACCCCTTCCCGACAGATTTTCGATTTCATTTCTTCCCCCTGTCCCAGCCTTTTGCTTTGTTCCCCTTTCCCTCCCCCCATTTTCTCCTCTCCCCTCCTCTCCTCTCCCCTCCTCTCCTCTCCTCTCCTCCCGTCTCCTCTCCTCTCCGTCACGTCCCTTCCCACCCGCCTTTCCATTTCTATTCAGTACACTTTGTTCCAATCTGCTTCTCTGCTAATTCCTGAGGCCTCCACTGCTTCATTGAAAGAAGGGGCCTCAGGGTCTGGGGCTCGCACTGCCCATTCAAAATGGTGTGGAGGGGGGGGGGTGTCTTTAAAACAATAAAAATAAAAAAAATAAAAAACGACACAAACAATCACACACACGCAAACAAGCACAGACACACACACACACACACACACACACACACACACACACACACACACACACACACACACACACACACACACACACACACACACACACACACCCACACACACAATTTATGTACTACATCCACTGCTTTCAAATTTGAGTTACGACTCATATGGATAAACATGAAAATTTTTATGATGAAGACGTGAATATACCATTTCAATGGCCTTTGATAAACATATGAATAGCATCTTAATAGTCTTTTCTTGTGGGGGGCAGGGGGGGGGGGGGAGAGGAGTCAATTCTTCGCGTTTTGTGAGAGCGCCGTCACATGTTCATGTATTCACTTGCATGGCGAGGGGAGTCAACCCAATGCCAAAATAGCCGCTGAAAATAATAACCCTGAGAGAGGACAATGTGAGCAGGGAGTCGCGTGTGGGCGGTAGCGTACCAGATCGTTCTTCATATTTTTGGGAGGCTGGCTCAGATTTCGGGGAGGAGGTCGCGAAGCATAGGTCCGCTTGTCGAAGCGCCACTCCCCAAACTTGCCCGGCGTGAAGACCCCGTCCAGAGTGTAATCCATCCCGTACGTGTAATGGAGGATGTAGTACGGGTCCATGTCCTTGTCCCAGGGCGGTTGGCACATCATCTTTAAATGGAGGTCTATTTTGCCAATGCCCACGTTGTAGCAGCCGATTGTGAAGCCGTACATCTCCAGCACCCAGCCCCACTCCTGCGGAGACCGCCCCGGGGTTCGATTCCCGCAAAACGGGGCAGGCGAAGAAAAAAAAAAAAAAAAAAAAAAAAAAAAAAAAGGGGGGGGGAAACGGATTTTGCATCATTTGTGTTTTGGCACATTCCCTGGCTTTAACTGCCTTGGCCTGTCTGCATGCTCGGATTCTCGAAGCCAGCCAAGATAACGATGCCCATTTATAGCTATTCCCGACATCATCGTCATCATCATCATCATCACCGTCATCATCATCATTGCCATCGTCATCACCGTCATCATCATTATCATCGTCATCGTCACCATCTTCATCACCATCATCCAGGTGCTCTTAACAGCCGCCCCCCCCCCCCCGCGGGGCCAACCACAGAAAAAAACCCGGGAAAAAAAAAAAAAAAAAAAAAAAAAAAAAGGGGGGGGGGGGGCGGGGCTATCCCTGGTGGGGACATATGTTTTTTTCTTGTCAACCCTTTAAGCCTTTCTTTTCACCCCTTCTCTTATCACCCCTTCTCTTGTCACCCCTTCTC
>KV908417.1:268358-273358 GCA_002005505.1 Botryococcus braunii
CGAGATTCAAAGATTAACGTTGGAGACCTTATGAGAACGGAGTGTTGTGGCAGGCAAGGTTGGAGAATGGATGTCAGAGAGGTTTGGGAGAAAGGAGTTCTCGAGGATGGGGCATGTAATAAAAATTGGTTTGACAGATGAAAGGTTCAAGCATGGGCGTTAGAGACATGTGGAGAACGGAGCGCGTGGCAGACAGGCAGGGGCAGTATTGCAAAACTGGAAAAGACAATCTCCGAGGGAGCACACGAGAGAAACAGGTTCAAAACACCGAAAAGGGGGGCACGCCGGTGGAGGTAAACGAATCTTCCATTGAGCCATTAGGTACCACTGTACTTTTTCTTTAAGGTACCACTGCCATTTTACTATGTGTATCAGACTCTGTGTGTGTGTGTGTGTGTGTGTGTGTGTGTGTGTGTGTGTGTGTGTGTGTGTGTGTGTGTGTGTGTGAGAGAGAGAGAGAGAGAGAGAGAGAGAGAGAGAGAGAGAGAGAGAGAGAGAGAGAGAGAGAGAGAGAGAGAGAGAGAGAGAGAGAGAGAGAGACTATCTTTATGAGACAGACTGAGTTTCCAGCTTAGAATGGAGAGGTCCAAGATACTCCAATTGGAAACTTGTCATTTGTTTTAAATAAATTGTGAAGTGTGAAGTGCTTTGCAGCCAAGGACTGTTGCCTCAGGTCGTGTTGCTGTGAAGTTCTCCCCCCCCCCCCACCATGCGTCTGTCCATCGGATGGGTACCCCATAACAGAACATGCATGAACAATTTATGTTGGTGGAGATGCTGACTTTGATATCAGTTTGAATGTACAATTTATGTTGGAGATGTGGACTCTTCAAGGCAAAGTACTGCTGGACACTCGCCTTTTTGCCAGGCTTTATTTGAGAACGATGCAAAAACTGTAATAAAACAATGGAATAAAGGAGTTTGTTGTGAGAAGCAAGCAGGGGAGGCGCAACCCCTAAATGCATCGCAAGCACAGTCCATGGATGTTTCTGAACCAATGTCCAAATTTCTAGGCCCTTCCATTTTAAGTTCTCTCTGACAGAACGATTGAAGGCCAAGGATATATGCAGGAACCGCAGATTCATGGTTCACACAAACAATCTGTATGACTCATCCGTCTAAATAAGTGACTTGAACCCCTTTTCAATAATCCTTTATCCACATTTTACTTGCCATACAACCAGAGGCGTGCCTGGTTGCAGAGACGCCCCTCCCCCTGGCCCTTTTTCCTTGTGCAGCCAGGATGGAAGGTGTAGCTCTATGTTCTCCTCCGCGCGATCAATCACTTCGTGCCATTCCGCGTGTCCAGAGAACTCATAGGTATGCTTGTTCGTTAGATGGGCCGCGTGCTGCTGTGCAATCAGAGTCGCCAAGTACTTTACTGAAGACAATGTCGCAAAGAACGTAGCGCAGGCCACGCCCATGGCCATGAGCTTCACCGAGTTCATCCTCATAGCTGCCATTAAGTATCAATAGGTTTGAGCTTGTCGTCAGCCCTTACTTCTGCGCAGAATTTAATGTCTCGCCCATGGCAACAGCGACTTCCGACAGCGCCTCCAGACGATGCTTCCCACCGCGGCGACTGGCCATGCCAGCAGCGACAACTGTTGCAGAGACAACTTCTGATACCTAAATTTGTACAACCCAATATAAAATAGCCTTTCACGGCCAAGCCTTGCCGTTTGGCGCTGGAGTCGGAGCGCGGGACTCCGTTGATCACATCCCACGTGACTCTTGCTGTGAATACTTTGAATTCATTTCTCGCATCGCCTGTTCAGGCCGCGTCTCTCACCACAAGAACCGATGTACCTCACATTTTTACGACGAAGAGATGGGAGTGGTCATGTATGCTTCTCGCTGATTACTACTTGAAGGTTCGGGTCACGAGTACCATCATTACACAATACTTATTCACTAGGAGGATCCCGAAGGATCCCCTGCTTCCGTAAGGGAGTTGCTGTTCAGGTTCTGTCTGTCAAAACCAGAAAGACCTATGGTGTGCGGTTGGGATAGGCTTCACTCTTTATTTTAAGAAAGACAAAATAAAGACGTACATGGAGGGAATAACGGAGGGGCATGGCTGTTTCTGGACGTTTTGTTTCCTTCCATCCTTCCTTCCTTCTAGAAGGTAAGCTTACCTCCTTAACATCGATGACGCAACTTACCTTCCTCCTTTCCGTTGTTCCCAATCCTTCCCTTCCTCAATAGGATGTCGTAAGCCCTCCCCTCCACCCTTCCAACCTTGCTTCCTTCCTTTCTAAATCCCTCCCACCCTTCCAACCTCGCTTCCTTCCTCCTTTCTCAATCCCTCCCTTCCACCCTTCCAACACTGCTTCCTTCCTCCTTTCTAGTTCCCTCCCTTTACCCTTCCAACCTTGCTTCCTTCCTCGTCACCAAATCCCTTCCTTCCACCCTTGCAACCCTTGCAACCTTTACCCTTCCAAGCTTGCTTCCTCCTGTCTGAATCCCTACCTCCCTCCCGTCCAACCTCGCTTCCTTCCTTTCTACGATAGGAGGGAGAAGTTCTATTAGGAAGTCCAGCGAGGTCAGAATTTGTGTGGCTTTTTTGCACAACTTTCTTCCCTTTCGGGTCGGGATGGTCCCGATCGTGGCAAATTTCGGGGTGAAATGTGACTTCGCTGGGGTTCCCAGTTCTATTGCCCCCCCCCCCTCCTCCCATCGGCTCCCCCTTCCCATCCTTCCTGCCTTCCTTTTGTCTGCCCACCAACATATCATGGTCGGTGCCGTAGCAGCCGTTAACCTTGATGGTAATAATAGCCTTTTATGAAGGGTATTGGCCTTAAACAAACGGTAACACCCGTAGATGAAAGGCAACCGCCTTAATGAATGGTGATCGCCTTAAATGAAAGGTGACGGCCTAGAATGAAAGGTGACTGCATTGAATGAACGGTAACGCCCTTATATGAACCGTAATCGCCTTAAATGAAAGGTGGCGGCCTTAAATGAAAGGTGGCGGCCTTAAATGAAGGTGAAGGCCTTAAATGAAAGGTGACGGCCTTAAGTGAACGGCAAGGGCCATGAACATTAAACGGTAACTCCGGGCGGATATTCTCTTCTAACAATGGCGTTGTCTATCGCATTTGTGTGTCTTCCACAACCGATGTGAAGTACGACTTGTACTTGAGACACAATTGTGAGGAGTCTGCGACACATGCAAATTGTATGCATAGGCATATGCAAATACACGTCACAACTGAAGTGAAGTACATCTTACACTTGTACTTCACAAGTACTGTGAGTACATCTTACATTTCCGGGGAAGTCTCCTCTTCTCCTCATATTGTCTCCTCATTGATGTCCAGTTGGCACTGCGAATGGTACTGGAAAACTACCCTTGAGGATGTGGCATGACAGTAATGTTCCGAGAGGTACTGGCAGTACCCTAAGGGATGCGGCACTGCGAATGATACTGGAAAACTACCCTTGAGGATGTGGCATTGAGACAATGTTCTCAGTCGTACTGGCAATACCCTAAGGGATGTGGCCATGGCACTGCGAATGATGCTGGCAAACTACACTAAAGGATGTCGCATTAAAGAAATGCACCGAGAGGTATCGGCAATACCCTATAGGATGTGTCACTGCGAATGATACTGGCAATGTACCCTACGTAGGGTATACATGACGTGTCACTGCGATTGACCATGATATGGGCAGTACCGTCACGACGACCATACGCAGTCAATGTGCCCATCGTCCTTTTCCTAAACCATCGGCAATTAATGTCATTAGTCATCCTGATTAGTAACGACCTCTTAAGAGTCCCCACACCAACAGTCACCGGAGGGAGCGACGATTGCCCTCAAACCCTAAGTGATACGCTTCACATGAAAAGTGAAGCAAAACCTAACTCCGAACCCCGGCAACCCCTCCACCCGGATACGTGAGGTCCTACCCCTGCCCTTGTGGGATGTACATTGGTACTTCCCCGATGTACCGCTGCAATTGAAAATCAGCCTGCAAGCTACCACGGCAAATCAGGCCAGGTGCACTCTTCTCAAACAGCTCGCTACATGCCGTTGCAGTACACCAACTCTCCAATATATTTCTGTACTTCACTGTACCTCAGTAGTTCCGACTCACGGAAACTTCCTGCGCCTGCAGAGGCACTCTACATCAAAGGGAGAGGACGGTTGGGGCAATAACTTAGGGTTTTTAAAACCCCTAAACTCCCACCCCAACACCGCCGGCAATCTGAGTGCTCGTTCCCATGTACAAGCCATGCACGGCAGTTCCCATGACCCTGCGATGTACCTCTGTTCTTCTCCAGTGTACTGCTGTACCGTAAACACTGTGCTCTCTTGCACTCTCTGGCACCCGCTTCTTTTTTGCAACTCAAGATAACAAAGATGCAGTCTTGTTTCAAAGGCACGACATGCTTTTCAACGGCAGACACCATCACGTGCCTAGAACAGAACAACCCTATGGCATCATGTGCTTATAAAGGCGCAACTCCTCCCAACGGCGCCTGCTCGCTCGCGCTCTCCATCCATCCCCCCCCCCCCTCTCTCTCTCTCTCTCTCTCTCTCTCTCTCTCTCTCTCTCTCTCTCTCTCTCTCTCTCTCTCTCTCTCTCTCTCTCTCTCTCTCTCTCTCTCTCTCTCTCTCTCTCTCTCTCTCTCTCTCTCTCTCTCTCTCTCACACACACACACA
The DNA here is from genome assembly GCA_002005505.1 of Botryococcus braunii. Lineage (NCBI taxonomy): Eukaryota > Viridiplantae > Chlorophyta > Trebouxiophyceae > Botryococcus > Botryococcus braunii. Next base: position 273,032 of record KV908417.1, read on the forward strand.
CACACACACACACACACACACACACACACACACACACACACACAATCCAGCCACCCAAGCCTCCATGGCCTCACAGGGCCTCTCTCACCTACTCACCCTTCTCTCATGCTCCCACAGGGCCTCCCCCAATCCACCCAGCCCTTTCCCATCCTCCCACAGGGCCTCTCTCAATCCACCCTCCCCCCCCCCCTCTCTCATGCTCTCACACAGCCTCCAACAGGGACTCCCTCACTCCTCCCAGCCCTTTCCCATGCTCCAACAGAGCCTCTCTCAATCCACCCCCCCCCCCTTTCTCTCAAGCTCCTACACAGCCTCCCTCAATCCACC
>KV908417.1:280858-283358 GCA_002005505.1 Botryococcus braunii
GCGCGGCAGGGGTTGGAACATAACTGACACGCATACAAGTGACGCACCCTGCAAGCTGCGCGGTAAAAATGGCCGTACGGTATGCGAACCGCGACGCAGGGCCCGTGGCCACAGCTCCCATTCGCCATAGGCAAAGGCACATTGCTCTCCCTTTCTGCAGTGTCCTTTGAGGTAGAATTTACACAGTACAGTTTTGCATAGCGATGTGCCTCCTTTGCAAGCAGTGCTGCTTGCAAAGTATCCTCCCTCTCCCACAGCCCCCCGGGCAGGTGGGAGATGTCTCAAGCGGTGTTCCCAGGGACACAGCGTCTCACGTAGAATACCAGCTGGGCAGCAATGGGATGCGCACCGGTTGAGGATCACCAGCTAGGCCCGGGTGAGGAGCCGTGGGGGGAGTGGCATGCGCTGCAAACTATACGAAAGTGACTCAAAACCAAGTTCCAAGGCACAAATTTTCTACATGCCAGAAGGAAGATGCTATGATCAGAAGCTACACGGGTTTTACAACCTCTTTCATCACAACCCTGTAGACAGGGACGTTGGCGTAACATGGAGTGCTGACTGTAACTTCTACCACGAAATCCATCCAACCTTTTTTCCGTCGCTTGCAAACGAGGGAGATGCGTCATATCCCTCAACGGCAGGTAGAATGTACAGCGAAGGGCCTTGCGGCATGCACCATCGGATTCAGCCATCCACTTGGTCAAGAAATGAGAAGTCTGGATGATCCTTCGGTCTGGATGGTCTTGATAAGTCAGCTTGATCAGTCAGATGATTCAGTCTGGATGGTCTTGAAAGTCATCTTGATCAGTCAAATGATTCAGTCTGGATGGTCTTGATATGGTCATGTCTGTTGACCAGCAAGACAACGACCAATGTCACGTCACCGTTCCACTGCTATGACAGACGAGCCGCTCACATTTGCTTCGTCTCAGCCGGTAGCACCTTTTATTTCCATTCCCATTTCTATTTCAGTTTTTTATTTGGGGTGGGGGTGGAGCGCCAGGCCCGGGTGAAGGGCCGTTGGAGCAGCGGCATGCACTGCAAACGATAAGAAAATGCCCGTAGGGCCGTTTCTAGGGGAAAGTCTGGGGAAGGGGGGGGGGGGCAGCAGCCTGATAAGACTCGCACAAGACAGCTCCGTTTTAAAATTTCGACAGCGACGGGCAGATCTTCGTGTACATTGCTCACATCATCACCGCTCAGCAATGTCTGGGAGGACCCAGATGCGCCCCAGACGGTGCGTGGGCACCAACACATGGAGGGTAGGGGGGCGCGCGCGCACACTCACGCGCGAGCGCGCACACACACAAACACCACACACGCACACGCACACGCACACGCATGCACACGCACACTATACACACACACACACACCACACACACACACACACACGCACGCACACGCACACGCACACGCACACAAAAGCTAAAGGGGGGTGGAAGACACATCGTATCATACCAGGTGCTTGAGCCAGCAATCCTGATACTGGTCGCCGCATTTTTCTTTGTCCCCGCACCACACCCACACTGCATCGCCCCCGAAGCACCCGGCCCCGTTCACAAGCTGCTGCTGAAAACCCTGGCCTTTCCTAATACGATTTGTAGCCTTTTTATAAACGCAAAATTGTGGTCATGATTCTGGAAGTCGATTATTTGGCTTTCTTGAAATACGACTTGTGGCCAGTTGGAGTTTGTCATGCAGCCTTCCCAATGCGATATGAGAAAGAGGCCGCCACACAATCCAATACCAACCAGGCCCCCTCCGCCCCCCCCCCTCCCTCGCTCTCTCCCTCCCTCCTCCCTCCCTCCCTCCCTCCCTCCTCCCTCCCTCTCTCTCTCTCTCTCTCTCTCTCTCTCTCTCTCTCTCTCTCTCTCTCTCTCTCTCTCTCTCTCTCTCTCTTCTCTCTCTCTCTCTCTCTCTCTCTCTCTCTCTCTCTCTCTCTCTCTCTCTCTCTCGCTCCCTCCCTCCCTCCCTCCCTCTCTCTCCCTCTCCCTCCCTCTCCTCTCCTCTCTTGAGAGGACCACATGCGGCAGAACCTATGCTGCAAAAGAGAGACAGGAAGAGTGGGCGCGCACAGGCGAGAGAGAGGGGGGGGGGGGGAGGGAGGGAGGGGGAGGGAGGGAGGGAGGGAGGAGAGAGAGGAGAGAGAGAGAGAGAGAGAGAGAGGAGAGAGAGAGAGAGAGAGAGAGAGAGAGAGAGAGAGAGAGAGAGAGAGAGAGAGGAGAGAGAGAGAGAGAGAGAGAGAGAGAGAGGGGGGAAGTAGACAGGCAGGCAGGCAGGCAGAGAGCGAGAGAAAAAAGGAGTGGAGGGTGAGAGGGAGAGGGCCCGGCCGCGTGAGAGCGCCCCTGCAACTCAGACAGACAGACGGGCGGACGGACAGACAGATAGACAGACAGAGACTGAGAAAAAGGGGCAGGAGAATCTGGGAAGAGCGCCCGCCCGTGCAAGACAGGCATGCAGACAGACTGACAGACACACGGACGAACAAAAGCAGAG
>KV908417.1:285858-298358 GCA_002005505.1 Botryococcus braunii
GATTCGTTTCTTACGAGCGAAGGATGAATTAAAGGCCTCTTGCGCCTTTTTCGCCAAAAGGAACAAACCACACCAAGTGTTGTCTATCCTACTTTCAGGATGGGTGAGGTCATCTCTGCACAGTGGGGGGGCTGTGTCACTCCAAGGGGCACGTGCTCACAAATTGAGCCTTCAAGAATGCCATAAGATGGGCTTCACCAGGCAACTGTGTTTCAGAGCTAAGGTATACCGGTTACTGCGACGTCCTGAATGGACGTCGGTGTTCTTTGTCTTCAGACGCGGGGCCCAGAGTATCCGGCACAAACGTTCAAACAATGCATTAAGGCATACATGAAAGCCCGGGAACACCCTCACACGTATGATACGATCGAAAGCGGCGGGTTTGGGTCATCCAAGAGAATCAAGGACGGGCAGTTACGGAACCAGCTACGGGAGAAAGGACAACACCGTGCCAATTCTGCTATACTTGCCACGTTCGAACACAAGATGGCAGGGGGCCTTGCAGTGAATCACCTGATTGACGAGGACTCGGCTCCCAACGGCCCTCATCTTTTCTCAACCAGGACGGAAGGTTGTGCTCGATGTTTTCTTCCGCTCTATCTATTACTTCAGACCATTCTGTGCGTCCCGTCGCTTCGATCCTATGCTTGCTCCTTAAGGACGCAGACTGCTGCTGCTCGATCAAGTTTGCCAACTGCCTAACAGAAGACAAGGTTGCGAAGAACGTGGCGCAAAGCACGCACAGTCCAACCAGCCTGAAGGTTTCCATTCCTTAACTAGCGCCACTAGTAACGCATGGCAACCAGGGCATCGACGTACAGAAGGCTAGCAGCAGCTTATCGCCTTTGCATATGTCGTCGAACCATAACGTAAGCTTCTCCTTTTGTATCAGGATTGCATTCCAACATACTTGACCACGGATCGAGGTTCATAACGCCTCGGTTGATGGTGCAAGCAAAGACTAAGTAGATCATCTGATACGTAGATGCAGGAATTCAAAGTTCGTCTCGGGTTCCGTCACACCCGATCTTCCAGGTACACTACTAGATATGTACTGCCACTGTACAGCATCCGATATGGCCGATGTGGATAACCCGACGAGCACCGGATGACGATCGATCCGTTTCCGCTGCAAGTCACGAACGTCCTATCCTACCTGCACTGAAGGCCGAAGCTTTACCTCCTTTGTGTCATTGAATTGTCTAAATTATACTTGTTGCCTCTGTTGCGGCTGTCGTCTGGGTGTGCGAGTCGCGTGCACGGCGGAGTGCCGAAACTCTGCGAGCTAGAAGACTTTTGGGTGGGGTTGAAGCGACTTCATTTAGACTATTAGACTTATATAAATGCTCAGATAGGCGGCTGCCAGGCATTCGTCTGAAGAAAACGTGTTCACAACTCCAACGTCTTAAAAGAAAGAGATTCTTCATCGGTCATGCGGGTTTCTAGCACGACGACTTGCCTGCAGCAAATGCACGTGCACGTACTGGCGAACAGCGTGAATCGCTTATCATGTAGAAGTCTCAGCGCCGGGGGAGTGAGGCGCGACAGGTGCGCTCGGCGTTGCCGCCGTTAAGTATTTCATTACAAAGTTGTTTACTGGGCAACGCCGCCGTAAATTATTTCATTAATAAATGCTTTAATTGGCAAGGTATATCGATAAAAATAAATCCTGGCATGTGGGAAAGAAGGCAGGGACCACTTGCAATCTGACGGGCAGTGCAAACTGATTGTCATGGGCATAGAGTCCTCAGTCTTGTACAGAACGTGTTTGAAGCCCCTTTTGAATGCAAATGATCACGGGCTAAAATGGCCAGGGGACGTTTTCCTGTTTGAATGTAAGGGCTGCGTGCTGTTTAAATGTAAGGGCTGTTCAAGGCAAAGGGAAGTATATACTAACCCTTTAACCACGGTGTACATTGTGAAAGCCAGGAGGCCAGGTTTGCCTTCCAATCGCAGAGAAGCCGGTGCAAAACAAATTAGGGGAAGATTGATCCAAGTGGATGTAAGAAAATCGGGGGTGGGAGAAGAGAATCACACGCACGTGCACACACACACACAAACAAACACACACACACACACACACACACACACACACACACACACACACACACACACACACACACACACACACACACACACACACACACACACGCGCGCGCGCGTGCACGCGCGCGCGCACGCACGCACGCACACGCACACCACACGCACACGCACACGCACACGCACACGCACACGCACGCACGCACGCACGCACGCACCGGAACACGGCCATGGCCACGCACACGCGCGCGCGCGGTGTGCAAAGCACTACCCGCAAGGGAAAGGTTGAAAAAAAGCTCAAGTTTTTGTACCTCCACGCGTGAACCTCTGTGGCTGTGTTGCAGGAGTCGGGGCAGCGCAAAGGGGATAAACCAATATAGAAGGGAGCGGCGGGCCTGCATCTGTACCGCTGGCCTGGTGGGGATCCTTCTGCGGTACCCCAACCCATCAACCCACCCAACCCACCCAAGCCATCAATCGACCTAACCCATTAACCAACCCCAGCCAATAACCCACCCAACCCATTAACCAACCCCAGCCAATAACCCACCCAACCCATCAACCCATCCAAGGCACGAATGCACCCAATGGCGCGATGTCCCACCGCAACCCAACATTTACAGCACAAGGTTTTAACTTGTTTGATATTATTCACTTCTTTCCTAATCCCGATGACTGGGCTCCCCGGCGTTTCTCATAAAGCCGTCTGACACAGAATCCTCTCATGTCCAGAAACAGAGTCCTCTCTCTCTCTCTCTCTCCTCTTCTCTCTCTCTCTCTCTCTCTCTCTCTCTCTCTCTCTCTCTCCTCTCTCTCTCCTCTCTCCTCTCTCTCTCTCTCCTCTCTCTCTCTCCTCTCCTCTCTCTCTCTCTCCTCTCTCTCTCTCTCTCTCTCTCTCTCTCTCTCTCTCTCTCTCTCTCTCTCTCTCTCTCTCTCTCTCTCTCTCTTCTCTCTCTCTCTCTCTCTCTCTCTCTCTCTCTCTCTCTCTCTCTCTCTCTCTCTCTCTCTCTCTCTCTCTCTCTCTCTCTCTCTCTCTCTCTCTCTCTCTCTCTCTCTCTCTCTCTCTCTCTCTCTCTCTCTCTCTCTTCTCTCCTTCTCTCCTCCTCTCTCTCTTCTCCTCTCTCTCTCTCTCTCTCTCTCTCCTCTCTCTCTCTCTTCTCTCTCTCCTCTTCTCTTCTCTCTCTCCTCTCTCTCTCTCTCTCTTCTCTCTCTCTCTCTCCTCTCTCTCTTCTCTCTCTCTCTCCCCCCCCCTCTCCCTCCCTCTCTCCCTCCCCCTCCCCCTCCCCTCCCCTCCCCTCGCCCTCTCCCTCCCCCTCGCCCTCTCTCCCTCTCCCTTCCTCCCTCCCTCCCTCCCTCCCTCCCTCCCTCCCTCTCTCTCTCTCCTCGTGTGTGTGTGTGTGTGTGTGTGTGTGTGTGTGTGTGTGTGTTGTGTGTGTGTGTGTGTATGTGTGTGGGTGGGTGGCTGGGTGGGTGGCTGGGTGGGCGCGCGCGCGCGCGCACACGCACTGGCATGCATGTGTATGATTGTATGGTTGTATTGGGGTCTGTGTCAGATCATTGTTTGAAACAAAGCGGGGGTGGGGAGAAATGCAGGACGCATTTTTTGAAACGCCCCCCTGGACTCTGGACCAAATAGCTGGACTGGTTTTTGGGGTGCGGCCCAGCATGCGCCTGCTACCTGTGTGCTACTTTTAAAAACAATTTAAAAAAGTAATAATTTAAAAATAAATGTATCAGTCTCAGGCAACCGGTGTGCTTCTCACAATACTTGATATGGGAGAAGAGCTGCCTCCAAACCCCCCCCCCCTCGCCCCCCGCGTGCGGAATATCCGGAGAATTTGCGGGGATGCGGAGGTTGGCCTCAAAGGACCACCTCAAAGAATGGGTACAAATTCCAAAGAACACAGTTTTGGTCCGAGTTTCGGGGTGGGCGAATATCCAATGGAAGGCAGCGAGCGGATGCGAGGACTGGGCTGCTTCTTCCAGCATTTGTTGGGATTTCTGTGCGTGGTGATGCGAGGCCTGGGCTGCTTTTTCCAACATTTGTTGGGATTTCCGGGTGTGTCGGTTGGTTGTTCAGAGGCCCCTGGAGATGTAATCGGTCGTCGCTCGGATGACACTGAAAACGAAGGGTAAGCATGAGTATGGGGTGCGGATATAAAATTAAATAATAACTACAAACGTTCAAATGTACAAGAGGGGTCGAGGGGATGCCCCCCCCCCTCCCCCCCCCCCCCCCGGGTCGGGGTCTGAATATCAACAAAAATCTCCAAGTTAATATCTCCAAGTTAATATCAACAAAAATTTCCAACTTAATACCGGTATCTCCAAGTTAATATCAACAAAAATCTCCAAGTTATTATCTCCAAGTTAACATCAACAAAAATTTCCAAGTTAATATCAACAAAAATCTCCCAGTTCAATGCCCCTTGAGAGTATTCAAAATGTCTATCTCTATTACATAAGCGGGTCAAATATGCAAGGGTGTCAGATATGCACCGGGGCCAAATGTGCACGGGGGTCAAATGTGCACGGGGGTCAAATGTGCACGGGGGTCAAATATGCACGGGGGTCAAAGCTGTCGTAAGGGGGGGTCATAGGTGTAAAGGGGTGGGAATGTATAAGCAGTCCAAGACGTGTGACGGGGGTTGAGGGATGGGCAGGGGATTGATGGTGGCAACTTTTGGGCGGGAAATATTAAACACTGCAAGACATGAAAGGTGTCCTATGATCGGGGTTGAGTGGCGGGCAGGGGGTTATAATCCAATGTCCATGCGCTCCGAGACGTGTGACCGAGGTTGAAGGAATAGACAAGGGGGGATTGTGGCAGAAAAGGTTGTGGATGGGAGTATCCAAGCACTCCGAGACCTGTAAGCGCCGTTGAGGGGTGGGGGAGGGGGGGAGTGATGGTGGCAAATGTCAGGCGGGAAATATTTAAGCACTCCGAGACCGGGGTAACCGGGGTTGAGGGGTGGGCAGGGGGTATAATCCAATATCCATGAACTCCGAGATGTGTGACCGGGGTTGAGGGGTGCGCAGGGAGTGATGGCGGCGAGCTATTTTGGGGCGGGCGTTGTGGACATGTGGGTGGGCAGGGGGCAGAGGGAAGAGCTGGGCATCTGCCAGTTGTGCAGCGGGCTGAACGACGAGACCTCCTGCGCAGAGGCCAAGTGCCCACGCCGCAACCCTAATTTGTGATGCGACGCCGCCGGAAACCCTAATCTACGACAAGGCGTTGGCGGAGACCCTTTTTGTGACGCGACGTCGCCGGAACCCTAACTTGTGACGCGGCATCGCCGGCCCCGCAATCTGCGCTGAGGCATTGGCGGAAACCCCTAATACTTAATTTAAGGAGTGAAGCCTATCCTAACCGCATACCATACATCCGTAATATTTGTGACGAGACGTCGCCAGACACTTCAAATTTTTATAAGAAAGAGTGAAGCCTTCAAATTTTTGTGACGAGACGTGGGCAGAACTGTCATCATCTTTGAGATCAGACGCAGGGGCTTGCACGTGACCCGTGAGAACCCCAAGAGGTTTAGTGTAAGTAAGGTCAGGGTTGTAGAGTCATGAGACCTCGTGCACAGAGGCTTGCACTGCCCCGTCGGAACCCTAAGAAGTTAATTTTAAGCAAAGTTAGGGTTGGATTCGATCAGCACAGGGCAACCTCGGCACAGTCGCCCCGCCCTAGAGAACGCTCTGCACTGCCATAGTAGCCAAGGGGGACAAAACGACCTACAAAACGACATTTGGGTTGCATCACTGGACTGCCAGCCAGCCATCTGGGTCTGTAGTGGGTGGGTCAAGCCACCCCATGGGACGGGGGCGAGGGGGAGGGGGGGGGGAGAGCAGGCTGCAAGCACGTTGAGCCCGTTGATGAATGTTTTCACTCTTGATTATGAATGTTTTTAGAAAGTATCAAGCCCCCCGGATATTAATATTTCCATTAAAGGAACAGGGTTTTCCAGGCATGAACCGCTTTGCTAAATTTTTAGCACCTTTTTGGTTCGCCCAGACAACACATGAGGACGGGACGGACGGACCCACACACGCTTGCACAAGCATTCACGCTCGCGCACGAATACGCACGTGCAAACATCACTCTTAATTCTAAGCACTCGCACGCACACAGGCACAGCATCAGCAGCACCAACAACGACCAATAGCAGCCTCAACTTACGGGCAGTACAGCGGAGCTCCACACAGCACGGGAGACCCGGGAGTTACGCGGGCAAAGTGGGGTCTAACAGGAGGCTGTGTAGGACGGGCGTTTCTCAGACATCTGCCCCTGAGTGGTCTGCGGAGTGCTGCATATCACCAAAGCCTGCCACATGTGCAGGTGCACCAGAACACGTGCATGCTTTAATATTAATGGTATGCGCTCCGCAGACCACTCAGGGGCAAATGTCTGAGAAAATCTCATTTATGGATATCCTACACAGCCTGCTGTTAGACTCAACTTGTACGTGACTCCTGGGTTTCCTATACAAGCTCCTGATAACGACAACACACCAACACATGTTCACATGTTCGGGCACATATGCCAGCGTTGCTGCAAACCTACCTCCACTTGCCAGCGTGTTTGTGGACGAATTCAAGCCCGTTGGGCTTGAAAGATGTATAAATCTTTTCCTTTACAAGAGCGGGATGAAAAAGGCCAGCCCAACCTTCAACCTCCCCAACCCAAATGTTTCAAGCTGCAAGGCACACCCGGCAAGCAGCCAGTTGGCGACTTTCAAGTGGCCACGGTAATGAAACTGACAAACGCATAACAAAAACTCCCTTCACATCTTGTTGTCCAATGACGGCCAGGTTCAGAAGCCCCTTCATCTCCGTCTAACTCGAGTTCCCCACGACCGACATGGGTGAGGCTTCCAGAATAAATCTCCAGCCCCTTGAAGCAAACGGCCCGGTTCAAGTGCCTCAACTGGGCGTCAGATAGACCACTCCACAGCCCGCAGCCGCCCTATAGAAGAACCTCCACAGAAAAACTACCCCCCCCCCCAATCTCTCTCCCTCCCTCCCTCTCTCCCTCACCCCTCCCTCCCTCCGTCTCCCGTTCCCCAACCCCCTCCCTCCCTCCCTCTCTCTCTCCCTCTGGGGGGAGGTGGGAGCCACGCCCCACCGAAAACCTTCACAGCACAACCTCTGTGAAAACTGTGTTATCACCCGAGGTACATCGGGGCTGCCGGCAATAAGCATCCACCATAGAGGATGTGAGTGGCCATCCAAAACTGGGAGAACTCATGAAGAATGGCACGAGCGAAGCACCCCCTCTGCACTGGGCCAACAAGATCGGTGCAGCCGATATATTTGTCGCCATAAACACGGCTGCAACATCGACCCTCGCGGCCGCTTGAAGCTCAAGAGGTTATCAGCATTTGTGCTCGGCCGAGCAATCGCGGCGCTCGAAGAAACGGAAAACGAGCACCCGAGTACGAACACGAGCAGTCATTTCAGTGTGCTCGCAACCACCATCAATTATTTGAAGGTTTGCCCAACATGTTTTGCAGCTGGAGCCTAAACCTGAAAAGTGTAGCTCTTCTAGAATTTCGAACATCTAGAAACCCCGAGCACAAAATGCGGATGCCCTCTTAAGGAGGTTGAAACTGGCCGGGGGCCTCACAACAGATGAGGTGCGCCTGGAAGGCAATGCGCTCCCGCAGGTCTGTGGGCAGCCGAGCCATTGCGCCACACAGAGCCAGGAACCGGGGATGGCCTCTCCCCCTGGCCAGCCTGCCCGCCTTGAAAAAGACTCCCGCCAGTGCAGCGGCCCTCTCCCGCCTCACCGCAACCAGCTCGCTGAGCGGCGCGGGCAAGCGCTGCTTCAGCTTCCGCCCCAGGTACAGCACCATCGGCCACTCCACTCCAACTCTGCCGTACTGGTGCCAAAGGATCCCCTCTGCCATCCTCCACCTTTCACAACCCAGCCTGCCAGTTTTTCGGCTGTGGACTTCAGCAGCGGGGTGGCCCATGCGGGACCCATGTGATCGCACACGTACCGCAGCACCGCCAGGGTCGGTCCCGAGGACTCTCCCCAGGAGCGGCCGGAAAAGGCTCCTTTCGAAGGCCGCCTGCACCTTTTTGGAAAGCCGGCCGCGAGGGCATGCTCATGGAGACACCTCAGGCACTCCAGCCAGTCGGGGCACATCTCCGTATTGACTTGAGAGGGCCTGCAGGTGACAGCCATCACGGCCTGGAATGTCGATGCATCCCAAGGGGCTCCGTTCTTGAGTGCGTACCGCAGCGCGCCCACGTCGCCCTCCCTGGCCGCGGTGTTGGTCGTCCTGATGGAAAAGGGAGCGCCCAGCTCCCGCACACACCGCAACATGTCCTCGCCCCACCGCACCGCACCTGCGGTGTCCAGGAGCTGCGCATCGGGCGCGCCGCTCAGGCTGACTGCAAGCGATAAGCATGCCCGGGCCGTATGACGCGAAACCGATTCCTCCCCCTTCTTCATGAGGTACACGGCTGGGTGGCATCTCGCTTGGCGGGATCTGTGCTCCTCATACCCCGCGTTGTACAACAGCTGCATACATTCCAAGCTGCCTCCAGTAATCGCATAAAACATTGCTCTGTCCCAGCGCCGGACCCGCACGTGCTCAAGGCAGTACCGCAGGACCTCGGGCGTGCGTGCAGAGAAAGTCACCTCGCTGCCTTCGGCGCTCCACTGGCAGCCGCGGTGCTGCAGAAACTCCAAGCAGGCGATCTGGGCCTCCGGCTTGCCTTCACTTCGGCACACTGCGTCCATCAGCAAAGGCTCGTGCACCAGACCAGGGTCCAGATCCATGAGATACTGCAGACATTCCAGACGGGCTCCCCGAGCTACGCCAGCGGCTGCCAGTTCCACACGCAAGCAGCCCGCCCTGCTTGCCCGCCGGCTTCAGTGAACTGTGGAACGTCAACTTTCCAAGCCAAGTCGCCCTCATCTTTGCGACCTAAAAAACATTTTTTTGGGGGGGGGGGGGCGGAGGGGGGGAGTTTATTCCCCCTGCCCCCCCCCCCCTTCCAAAAAAATAAAAAAGGTGGGGGGGGTCCAAATGCTTGATGTGGTCCAACAAATTCAAATGCAGGACGTCTTATTCTCCTCACGCCCCACTCTTGCCCCATAGACACCACCCAAAAACAAATAAACGAGCACATCAAACAAGATGGATACATTTTACGCTCACAGCAAAGTTCTGGCGCCGCACCTTTGCAAAGTCTGAAGGCAGTTCAGGTCGAGCCTTTCCACGATGCATAAAAACTGCCCATAGCCCACAGCCTTTTCCCCAAACCAGCCCAGAAGGGCCCCCAGGCATGCTGAATGGCCCTCGCTTGCAGCAAGGCGTGCTGCATGCATGATGTGGTCCCGTTCAACCACACCCAGGCTTCCCATATCGCAATAGAAGGGTCCATTGCAGATCAGCGCAGCAATCAGGGTAGCCATCAGCCGGTCGCCGGACGGTCCCGCATGCGTGATGTGGTCCGATTCAACCACACCCAGGCTTCCCACAGTGCGAAAGAGGGGCCCATTTGGGAGCAGAGTGGCACCCATGGCAGCCCACAGCAGGGGAATGTCGCCAGAGCGTGCCGCAAACTTCAATGCGATCAGGTCGCAGGGGCATCCGCGAAATGCGGCAAGGGCAAGGAAAGCTCCTTTACCCTCCAGGGCGGCGAGCCGGCAGATCCACACGGAGCGGCACCCCGCCTCAAGCAGTACCTCCAAACACTCCGGCGTGGCCTTCCGCAGGGCGTGACGGTACAGATCCAGCTCCAGCAAGAAAGGCGTTTCCGAACCGCACACCTCTGAGATGACTCTGTCCTCTCTGCCAGGTCGCGCCTGTCCATGAGCTCATGCAAGTCGACCGAATCGCAGGTCTGCCAGGTGAGCGCTGCGTCAATGCTGGAGGGCCACCCGCTCGCAAACAGCCAAGACAGCGTGGGCCGCCGGCCTGCTCTGCAGGTTGTGATTGCTGCTTGCCAAACCTCCAGCCTGCGGAGTTCCCCAGCCGCGGCTCTGTCGGGGCTGCCCAGGGGTAGGAAGCGCCCCGCCTCCGCCAGGCCCTGCAGGCATTGTGTGTGACCTGCCCTTGCTGCAGCCAGGTGGTCTCCGCAGCACTGGCCAGGCACACGACAACTCCAAGTCGGACAAAATTCTCAACAAGAAGCAGATGCGTTGCTCAAAACCCACTGCCTGACCCTTTCTGCAATGTATGTACGTTTTCTCCCTCTCTCTCCCCCCTCCCTCCCTGTGTGTATGTGTGTGTGTGTGTGTGTGTGTGTGTGTGTGTGTGTGTGTGTGTGTGTGTGTGTGTGTGTGTACATGTGTGCGTGTGTGTGCGTGTGCGTGTGCGTGTGCGTGTGCGTGTGTGTGTGCACGCGTGCGTGCGTGCGTGTGTGTGTGTGTGTGTGTGTGTGTGTGTGTGTGTGTGTGTGTGTGTGTGTGTGTGTGTGTGTGTGTGTGTGTGTGTTTGTTTTTGAACAACCTGGACTTCACAGCGTGCGATTTTGGGTATTTGCCGAAGAGCGACTTAAGGATGCACCGATATAGATCCAAAGACGTTCAATTCCCGTCCTCCTTCCCTAAAACATATTCAACAGTGGAGACTGTGAATAAGCCATCAGCTGAGTGCACAAACAATCGAACTGTCTTACAGTCATCATATGTTTTGGTCGTTAAGGCAAGACTAGCCGACGTTTACCCTCAGAGGTTACCAACCTACGATTGACTTGTCAAACAATGGGAAGAAGCAGATGTCAATATTTGAAGCAGAATCTATCAAACTCAATTACCGATAGTTGGAAGTGTCAGTTTACCACTGTTAAAGCTTCCGCAAATCAGTGACTTCATTGTTCGCCTACCTGAACCTTTCCTGTTGAACCTGTCATCGCTAACTCACAAACTCAATCATTCAAGAACTCCCGGGGCTCTCGAGAAAGCACGGCTCCTCCTGTGGCAGGATCGATTGGGCCGTGCCCACGGTGCACTTACGACAGTAAACAATAGCCCCTTGGCTTGGTTTCAGTTTCCACACACGCAGCGAAGTCTTCAATCATGAGGAACTTAGTACCCCTCTCCCGATAAGCGACTGAGGGGGCGGCCGCAGCTTCTAGCAGCTTAGTGACCATTGGTGACCACGGGTGTCCCTGTAGCGGGACTCCCGACTGGAGTCACGAGAGGGTGTCCCCGGCAGGGTACGGAAGAAGGGAACCCAACACTTTCCGGCTTTTCATGTGTTTTTCAACATTTCCCCCTGTCATCCTGTGTTTTTCAACACATATACTGTGTTTCTGAACATACTATCGTGTCAATGATTGGCCAGTCTTTCTGCGGGACCGACTGCTTCGCCATCTTCTATCAGTGTTCCTGTGTTTTCCAACACTTAATCTTGTTTTTCTTGACACACAATCTGCTTGGCCAGCCTTTGCAGGCTGCGGGGGCTGGGTTTCCCAGCTGGTGATTCCATGTCCACAGTTCCTCTTTTTGACCCAACCTGCCCTTGGAAGGCTTCCTGCAGGGGTCGTCGGATCACGACGAGCAGTGGGCTTCTGCGTCATTTGCAGAGGTTCCACAATCTCGGCGATTCCGGTCGGGCTGAGTGGGTGTCTCAACTCAGATGCCCAGCAGAATATGGGAAGCTTGAAGCAAAACTTGTCAAAGAATGGGAAAAGGCCGATATGAATATTTGGAGCGGGTTCTATCAAACTCGATTACCGACGGCTGGAATGTCACTTTTCAAGCTTCCACAAATTAGTAACTTGATTGTTCGCCTACCTGACCCTTTCTTGTTAAATCTGTCATCGCTTCCTCGCAAATTCAGTCATTCAAGAACACTTCCGGACCTCTTGAAGAAAGCACGGCTCCTCTCACTGGGAGAACGAAATTATCCCACATTGATCCCATGTGGATCCCACTGTCCCAGATTGATCCCACGGCAATCCCACATCGATCCCACCAGAATCCCACATCGATCCCACATTCGGTGGGATTTCGTAGTCGCAATCCCACCTCGATTCCACGTTCCCACGTCAATCCCACATTGTTCCCAAAACCATCCCAGCCAAAAAAGTACCATTGCAAGGATGAGTGTCACCTCATGACAGCTGACCAAGGGTCACAGCCATCTGGACATCATGCAAAATGCATGTCCAACCTGTTTCCCATCCCCCTGTCTGCAAAGACCACTAAAAGTCATATATATACTCCTCCCCTAGGGTGCCAGAGGCGTCCCACAACCCCTCTCTGCCATGGCAGCAAATTTGAGCCACCATCTCCAAAAGTTTAATCTGCAGCCACACCCAGCTACAGCCACACACACCCAGCCACACACACACACACACACACACACACACACACACACACACACACACACACACACACACACACACACACACACACACACACACGCACACACACACACACACACACGCACACACACACACACAGAGCCACACACAAAGCCCCCCCCACACAC
>KV908417.1:300858-302063 GCA_002005505.1 Botryococcus braunii
AGTGAAGCCTGTCCTAACCGCATACCATAAATCCGTAATATTTGTGTAAGACGTCGCCGGAAACTTCAAGTTTTTATACAAAAGAGTGGAGCCTTCAAATTTTTGTGACGAGACGTACGGGAAACTGTAAACTTCTTTGAGATCAGACGTCGTGCGCAGAGGCTTGCACGTGACCCGCGGGAACCCTAAGTGGTTAAGTGTAAGTAAGATCAGGGTTGTAGAGTCATGAGAGCTCGTGCACAGAGGCTGTCGGAACCTTAAGAAGTTAATTTCAAGTAAAGTAGGGTTGGAGTCGATCAGCACAGGGCAACCTCCGCACAGTCGCCCCGCCCTAGAGCACGTTCTGCCGTGCCAGAGTAGCCAAGGGGGACAAAACGACATTTGGGTTGTATCAGTGATACTATCACTGGACTGCCAAAATCTGGGTCCGTGGTGGGTGGGTCAAGCCACCCCATGGGAAGGGGGCGGGGGGGAGGGGGGGGAGTACGTTGCAAGCACGTTGAGCCCGTTGATGAGTGTTTTCACTCTTGATTATGATTGTGTTTAGAAGTATCAAGCCCTCCGAATATTAATATTTCCATTAAAGGAACAGGGTTTTCCAGGCATGAACGCCTAGAGAAGGGACGAAGACGGGACGGACGGACGCACGCACACATGCACAAACACGCACGCGCGCGCAAACACTCGCACGCACGCACGCAGGCACAGCACCAACAACGACCAATAGCAGCCTCGACTTCCGGGCAGTAAAGCGGAGCTCCACACAGCACGGGAGGAGACCCGGGAGTTACGCGGGCAAAGTGGAGTCTAACAGGAGGCTGTGTAGGACGGCCTTTTCTCAGACATCTGCCCCTGAGTGGTCTGAGGAGTGCTGCATATCATTAAAGCATGCCACATGTGCAGGTGCACCAGAACACGTGCATGCTTTAATATTAATTATATGCACTCCGCAGACCACTCGGGGGCAAATTCCTGAGAAAATCCCATCGATGGATATCCTACACAGCCTGGAGTTAGACTCCACTTGTCCGTAACTCCTGGGTTTCCTATACAAGCTCCTGATCCCGTCAACACACCAACACATGTTCACATGTTCGGGCACATATGCTAGCGCTAGTGCAAACCTACCTCCACTTGCCAGCGTGTTGCGGACAAATTCAAGCCCGTTGGGCTTGAAAGATGTAACTTCTTTTCGTTTACAAGAG
>KV908417.1:306285-343785 GCA_002005505.1 Botryococcus braunii
TTTGGTATGCGGTTAGAATAGGCTTCACTCTTAATTTCAAACAGGCCTTACTTTGTGGTACCATGAACAAGACGCCGCCAGATGGGACCGTGCCGTGCTTCACTCCCTCAAACAGCCGGGAGCTTCTGATTGGTTAACCAACGTTGTTAGCTCTGCCTGTCCTCACCCCGCAGCAGACCAAGGCCCCTGAGGCCATTCCGCTGCCGCCTTCAGGAACAGCTTCTAGTCCCCATCTTACAAGGAGGACCCCAGTGCCCATATATAGTTATACTGTTTGAGATGTATTTGGTTGAGGATCCTGGGCGTCTGGGGCGACTATCCCGTCCACTGGCCGTCTGGAGGAGATGGGGCGACTGTCCGCCTGGGATTACTCGACTCGCAATGGCCTTGACGGATTCTTCACCTCAGCTTGGCAGCATGATATGTGCGAAGCAGCACAGATGCTGAGGTTGCCTTGTGCTGAGCTTGCCCTGTGCACAGAGGCTTGGAGGCACACTCGCCAGTACCTAAGGAGCTGGTTGTAACTGGTATTGGTTTTGCATAGTGATGAGACCGCCTACACGGAGGCTTGCAAGCGCCCTCGCTGGAGCCCTGAGGAGCTGGTTACAACGCGCGCGCCCTCTCCCTCCCTCCCCCCTCTTCCACCCCCCTTCCCTCCCTCCCTCCCCCCTTCCCCCCCCCCTCCCTCCCCCCTCCCCCCACGTATAACATTTGAGAGCCTTGTTTAAAAGCACAGGTCAAGGGGTCACGTGATTGACTCCCACATCCTACCACCTTTGTGTGTCTGGTGGTGTGGCGTCATTGTACTTCTGGGCGGACGGGTGCGCGGAGATCGGAGAGAGAGAGGGGGGGGGGGGGGAGTTAGGGCTTGGAATCTGCGTGTTTCAAGTCTATTTTCTGGACAGGATTAGGGATGGATTACGTGCACACAGCCAAACCGCCAGCAAGTCAAGTCGCATATCAAGATCAAACGTGAGGCATTAACTCAAGTGGCATTTTAATGTCAAATACGTGAAACCCGAATCTTCAACACCCAGTCAACCCAACCAGCAAGTCAACTCGCACTTCCGTGTCAAATGCACGCTGACGGAAAGATTGATTGAGGCATGCAAACAGTCGTACAGATTGAGTGACGCATGCAAACAGTCAGACAGATTGAGTGACGCAAGCAAACAATCCGACACATTGAAAGACATTCGGTTCATATAAGAAAAGTCAGTACAGTCAGCAAGTCAACTTAAGATAAAGAGTGAAGCCTATCCTAACCGCACACCATAAATCTGGCATGCGGGAACGCGGAATCTAGGGGCCAGTGACAAAAAAGGGGTTTAGTGAAAAATTCCAGGGGGAGAGAGGGAGAGGGAGAGGGAGAGGGGGAGAGAGAGGAGGGAGGGGGAGGGGGAGGGAGGGAGGGAGGGAGGGAGGGAGAGGGAGAGGGAGAGGGAGAGGGAGAGGGGGAGGGGGAGGGGGAGGGAGGGAGGGAGGGAGGGAGAGAGAGCGAGAGAGCGAGAGAGAGAGAGAGAGAGAGAGAGAGAGAGAGAGAGAGAGAGAGAGAGAGAGAGAGAGAGAGAGAGAGAGAGAGAGAGAGAGAGAGAGAGAGAGAGAGAGAGAGGGAGAGAGAGGGAGAGAGAGGTAGAGAGGGAGAGAGAGAGAGAGAGAGAGAGAGAGAGAGAGAGAGAGAGAGAGAGAGAGAGAGAGAGAGAGAGAGAGAGAGAGAGAGAGAGAGAGAGAGAGAGAGAGAGAGAGAGAGAGAGAGAAGGGGGGGGGGAGCAGGGGAGGAATGGGGGAGGGAGGGAAAAAGAGAGAGAGGGAGAAGTCAATTTGCACTCAACATTTTCGACGCAAAGAGAAGCGCATCCTAACTCCCAAAGTCTGTTTTACGTACACTTTTCAGTTGGCATGCATGGCATGCCATTGACCACTGGACCAATACCCTCCACGGCGGAGGGGCCTAACCGGGACAACTGCTTCATCACGTGCAAGGCAAAGTGAATGCAAGCTTCATCACGTTCAAGGCAAAGTGAATGCAAGCTTTATCACGTGCAAGGCAAAGTGAATGAAAGCTTTATCACGTGCAAGGCAAAGTGAATGCAAGCTTCACCACGTGCAAGGCAAAGTGAATGCAAGCTGTATCACTTGAGAGGAAAAGTTACACCAAAAAAACATCACCGGCAAAAATGCTTCACTTCCAAGTCTACATGCTTCCCCACTTGCCTGTACAACCGAGACAACACCATGGCTTAAATTGTCTAGACGTGCCGATGCACAGCGGAGATTTGATCTTCAACAAAAGATCATATCTCCTCACACAGGGCTAGACGTGCAGACCTTACTCCGATAAAATCGTGTCAGATCATTTTGGGGGTCCCTGACCCAGATGCCCCAAAAAAAGATAAAACAAAGAAACGATGCCCACCACCCACTGCACGCCGGCTGCTCTCCCGGTGTACTGTATTCACATTAGTAAAATACTACTAACATATTTCCTTCCTTCCTCCCTTCTTTGCTTCCACGTGTTCGGAAATCACCCAGGGGCAGTGCGGGTGCCAGGTGAACGTGAGCGTGATTTCGGCATGCCGCACCGACACAACCCCCCCGACCCCTCTTTTCAAATTCGAGCTCTACCTCACACTCAATTTGCTCACACAAAATTGGCTTGGGCAAAATAAAACTCAGCAGAAACGCTTGGGGGATTGTTTTTCTTTAGGGCACAGCTAGGCCGCAACGTTCGAGAGGAGCATGTCCCAAAAAAGACGCTGCTCGACTCAGCATCCCATATTTCACGTCGCTCTCTTCAAAGTGAAATGTGAAATGTATCAATTACAGACGCCCTGCGCTCCTGACTGGCATCGTCCATTGTTAACTTCAGGAGGGCCTCCCCCGCCCATTATCAGGACGGACTCTCCCTTCAATTCAGGAGGGCCTTGCCCGCCAACTCAGGCAAGACTCTCCCGCCAAAAACACCCCGAAAACAGCCAGTGCACAACATATTGGCACCAAGCTTTCTCTCGTTATCCTAACTGGGTCACATGCGGAACTCAGAAGGGGACTCTCCCGCCAAAAACACCTCGAAAAAGGCCAGTGCACAACATAATGGCCGAGCTTCCTCTCATTCTCCCAAATCACATGCGCCTCACTAAGGGAACGACCTCTGCCGACTGCCCCCTCTTCAAATCGGACAGCGCATTTGAAATCAAATTTTAATCCATTGCCTAAACAACAACCCATGCTTCGCCTAAATGGAACACAACACAACAACGTTCAACGAAAAAGGGCTGGCGGGCTGCGTAGACGAAAGAGCAGCCGAGCCAACAAGCGTAGACGAAAGAGCAGCCCCCCACTTTCGTTCTGAACATCCGCCTAAATGAAGACGAGGGTTGCATTACATCGATACAATTTGTCCACGTAGGACGGCTCTGTTGTGTGATATAATACGGAGCGAGCCGTCCTACTTTATTACATCACACAAACAGAGTGGCTGTCCTACTGCCTCAGCCACAGCCAAAATGCGGCCGCGGGCAAAACGCAGCCGCGGGAGAAATTCAGCTGCCGCCAAAAATCAACCGCCGCTAAAATGCCAGAAAGAACCCCTTGGCGTGAAAGACGCCCGGGGAGCCGATACACTATGGAAAGCGATACGTGTTCCTCTTTCACATCAATGCAGAAGAAGAAAGGCTCAACGCAGCAGTAGAAATGCCCAACACAGACGTAAAAAGGCTCAACGCAGAAGTAGCACGGACCAACGCAGAGGTAGAAAGCCTCAACACACAAATGGAAAAACTCAACGCACAAGCAGAAAGGCCCGACGCAGAAGTAGAAAGGCCCATCGTGCCACACTATCCACACATCCCAGTGATGCGAAGGGCCAAACGCTCCGTGACCAATCACGTACCCTGGGCTCTCTGATTAGCTTGCAGGTCACGCTTCCTTCAAAGACGAATCACATGACTCGGCGTGTGGGCCTCAGCCTTCGAAGCAACATTTCCTCGAAATCTGGCACCCTTCTCGCCTTGCAGCACGGGGCAAGCAGAAGCCACGTGTCCTTTCAATTACCTTGAACTACGGCACATTTCCCGCCTTGCAGCACCGGGCACTGAAAGCAGCATTTCTCTACCAATTTCACTACTCTATGGCACATTTTCCGCCTTTGCAGCACTGGACAAGCAAAGCGACAATTCCTTTCAATCTCCCCGACCCAGGGCGGATTTCTCGCCTTGCAGCACAGGGCAAGCAAAAGCGGCATTCTCTTTCCAAACTGTTTCACTTTTACGGCACATTTCCCGCCTTCCCGACCAAAGCCTTCACAGTGTTGAGGGCTTCGCTGCTGCTGCCGATCCCATCCCTGAGACATGGTCCTTGCAACGATGCCCAACATAACATCATGGCTTTTATGAAATCATGAAGACGATTGGGGCATCTCCCCGCCCCCCAAAAAAAGGCCTTCCCCACAAACAAAAAAAAAGAAGAGGGAAATAGAAAAGAGAACCTGCCTAAAGGACAGGGGAATACAAATCCCCTGGCCCCCTACAATGCCCTTGGCTATGTAGGGGCATGACCCCCGTGTATTTCTCCGCTAAGGGATCGGAAGGGACCTTTGACGCGAAGGCGACCAACCCGTGTTCGTCGCTGGTTCGATTCTGGGAACCCCCCCCCCCCCCCCTTCAAAATACAATTCCCCCCAACCTTTTCCTGACCAGAATACTGACGTATGGTCAACTGCCCTTGGGTATCCTTGACATAGTCCTGCTTGCATATAAAAACAAAAGTCAAATATAAGAGATCGTTACACTGCCTGAACTGATGCCAACAAAGAACACTTCCGTGGTGCATGCGCCAAACAGCAGCCCCAACTTCCAGAAAACGTCTGCACATCAATAGATGCACCTCAATAAATGGCCCTCCGAAAAGTGTACATGCAAAACAACCTGACCTGAAGTACAAAGAGAACCAGTACTGCCACAGCGCCCCCTGCCTTTGCAGCACACCCACTGGAGGTGGCAAACAACCAAGACCGAGCTTGCCAGGCTGCTTCCCACTCCCTCCGGAATAAGAAGTGAAAAACCGCACACCGGGCCTGAGGGCGGGTTCGAACCCTCGCGCACGCCAGGATCCTCCGGACTGCTGCACGACACACAAACACATAACCTGCTCCTATAAAAAAATGGGCAACGGACACAATACGTATAATGGGGCGGGCAACGGAGATACACACATACACGACCAAAGAGCCCCGCAAGAGGGCTCCCTGCTTTTAATCGCACAACTCACACACGCTCAGCGATGTGGAACCTGACCAGGGCCGCCGTCATGGCTGAGGCCCCCTTCAGGATGGCTCAAATACAAAAGTGTCGAAAACAAATGTCATTTCAAAAGGATGCAGAGACCCGGGAGAATCCCTCCCCTGGGCCTCCCACACTTCCTACCCTTTGCCTGGCGCTCCGAAGAGAGAGCCAGCTCGAATCCCCCCCCCCTCTTCCACTCTCTCTCCCAGCCCCTCCCCTGAGGGTCTAAGGAGGGAGCCCCTGACCCAGAAACACCACTGCAGTGCCCAACCACTCAGAACCTCCGGCATTCAACCCACAACCTTGCACCGATCCTAACATGGCAGAGCAGCGTAGTAGCTTGTATGTAGACCTGAGTATGATTGAATCCAGAAACCCGGACCACCCAGACTAACAAGGCAGAGCAGTGCAGCATGTACCGAGCCCCGAGTGTGATTTGAACCCAGGAGCACGGGACGGGCTGCACAGACCACCCCGCACGATCGAAACCGCGGAAACTCGGGAGCTTTCCAACCCACACAATCCCGAAAAAGATTTCGACCCCAAACACAGAGAGAAACCCAGGGGCGCAGGTCTACGCCGGCTGCAGATGGTACACAACTGCAGGTACAGAGATTGTCCCTTCCCAATCTACACCACTTCCAAATGACCCTGGAAAAACGCATCGCACTGACACAATGTCAGAACATATACATGTGTGGCAGCGAAGTCTCTGCTTCGTTACCACTTGACCGAGGACAGGCGCACGGTGAGCGGCCGCAAATGGCGCGGGCTGCAGGTACGCAGACCGTCCTCGGAGGTACGCTTCCCAGGACAAGTACATGCTTCAAGTGAGAACGGGAACTCCCGTCCTCGGACGTGAGTTCTCGTACGGGGCGCGCGGAGCGGCGGTGAATGTACAGCCGCAGGGTACAAGAACAGCCCATCGAAGTACAATTCCAAGGAGATGTCCCTAATGTTCCCCCATCCCCACCAGGATCCGCCCAAGCTCCGCCCCGACAGACGTTTGCGGTGCGGCGGACGCCGCCGCTCGTCGTAAGGAGCGCGGATGGGGACAGACTCCTTGGAAGGCGGGAGCCTGCGAAGCCAAGGCCTGGGGGGCCGCGGGACTGGAGCCCCTCGGCAGGTTAATCTTCCAGGAGGCAGGCGCCATCAAAGGACATGCTGGACGCCCCGCTGTTGAGGTAGAACAGCGCAGACGGGGAGCCATGGACGCGGTTCTCCGTCGAGGGGTCGTCCCAGCTGCAAACGCGGCCAGACTGCGACTTCACAAGCCCGCTGTAGACGTGCAAGAGGGCCGAGGGAGCGCCATGGACGCGGTGCTCGGTGGAGGGATCGTCGAGGCTGCAGGCGCTGCACAGGGAGCCGACAAGGAGGTCGTCCGAGCTCCTGGAGGCTACCTCAGGGTACCGAGGCGGTACCTTGGTGCCCCCGGCGGATTCGGGGACCCCACGGGGGGCCGCTGGAGGCGCCTCTGGCTGGAACTCCGGACAGCTCGAGGTGGACTTCAGGGTGCTCTCCGAGGAGCCCGTGGACGCCAGCCCCGGGGAGGTGTGCGGGCGCCCGTTGCGCACGCAGCCCTCCCAATTTGTGCCGTCCGAGGACTGCGAGTCCCCTGTAGCTGCGCGGGCCTCCAGGATCTGCATCGGCGTGAGCACCTCGCTGTCCGAAAACTCGCTGCTGCTGCGGCAGTCGTCCCCCGAGGGCGTCTCCGCAAAGCGGACACGCGCGAACTCGCTAGCCGGGGGCTCCGCTGGGGACTCGGACTCCCTGCAGGACCCGGCGCACCCACCATCACAATGAGGCATTGAAGGCAGAGGGGAACAGCAGCTTTTAGCACACAGAACCCCCCCCCCCCCCTTTTTTTTTTTTTTTTTTTTTTTTTGGGGGGGGGGGGGGGGCGGGGGAACGGCGCTAGCTGCCCGTCCAACTCTGAAGCTACCAGATGAGACATATTTGCGCTCAGAATTGAGCCGTGGAATACCGGTACTATTACTCTTACTTCTACTCCCTCCCCCCCCCCCAACACACACACACACGCACACATACACACACACACACAAATGCACACGCATGCGCGCGCGTGCACAAGGCCAATTCCCGCAAAGTTCTCCAAAATTTTCCAGAATAATTCATAAAATATATAGATTTAATTCGGTTCTTAAAAACCCCAAACAAAAGAGCGAAAACAAAGGCCCTTCACTCAAATAATCCGTGGTGTCTTTTGGGTCCGTAAACTTATAAACTAGATCTCCGCAGAATGTCTACACAGGTGGGGGGAAGGGGTGGCTCACATGGCCTGGGCCTGGAGGAGGCGCTGCCGCCTCTCCTGCTCCGCCTTGGGGATGACCTGCAGCACCGGCACCCGCCCTATCACTCCCAGAGCAGCAATTCCCCTCTATCACTCCCAGAGCAGCATTCCTCTATCACTCCCAGAGCTGCACCACCTCTATCACTCCCAGAGCACAATTACTCTTGAAGGAACAGTGAAAACGGGCTGCTCCCCTGGGTAAGGCTGCCACCTGGGTGCCATTGGCACCCAGGTTGCAGTGGCAGTGCCAGGCATACCGCGCTGCCAGTGGGACCCGCGTGCCTCGGTACGACTGGCACGCGGGTCCCAGCAGCACCCCGGTATGCCCCGCGCTCAGGGTACGACTGGCATCTGGGTACCAATGGCACCTCGGTACAAGTGGTTCCTGGGTACCACTGGCACACCATTATGATCAGCACTTGGGTACCACTGGCATCTGGGTACCAATGGCACCTCGGTACAGCTGGCACGCAGGTCCCACTGGCACCTGGGTACGGCAGGCACCTGGGAACTACTGGAACTCAGCGTGAGAGCAGCGTCTTGACAGCCGAGTGATGATGGAGGTCAGAGAACAAGGATACCAGCTCTTTCAGCTGTATTCTGCCTAAATACGGGTACGATCTGTTCGGCCTGCATAACCTGCAAGATGCACAAAAAAAAGGGAGAAAAAGAAAAAGGCGGGTGGCTTTTAAAAAAAAAAGGGAAAACAGAAAAAAAGGGGGGGGGGGAGAGAAACGGGAAAACAAGAACCCAGGAAAAGCACACTACAAGAAGCAGGAGGGAATTTGAAGGGCGCACAGTGATGATGGGCGGGATCTTGCGCAGGAGCCAGTGGTTGCCCAGGCCGATGTCCGTGATGAGGTCCGCGGGCGCATCTTCCGGGATCACTTCCTGGTACACGTCAGCAGCACTGGGGGCACAAGAGCGCGACTTGGACATGCCCACCTTGCTCCTCCCCTGCTTTGCGCCCGGGAACGGTGCGGGGACGCTCCTGGCCCTGTTTAGGCAACCCCTGCACCACCTGCCCCTGATTAGCAAACCCCTGCATCACCTGGCCCTGTTTAGGCAACTCCCCACCACCTGGCCCTGTCTAGGCAACCTCGGCATTGTACTGCAAAGCTGACGAGGCGATGAACGGAGGAGTGTATCGGTGGAACTGCCATTGCGATGAATAGAAGAGGGGCGTGGTGGGATGACGAGAGGGCAGCCGGGGGGGGGGGGGGGGGGGACTGGTGGATTAGTGAAGATTCAGTCATGAAGTGCACTTCAAAGTCTCAAAGTTCTTAAGAAGGTCTCCCCCCCATCCCCCCCCCCCCCCCCAAGCAGGACCCGGGGTGGAGGGAATAGGAGAGGGGGGCACCTAGTGAACTCGGAAAAATCAATCAAGAAGTCCACGGGGAGTGATCAAGTTCACTTCCCTCGGGGGGGGGGGGGGTAGGGGGGAACACTTGATGAGCTCTGACAAACGAAGTTCACAGACACGAGTTACTGAGAACTACCAAGAGAGAGTTCCCGAGATTTACTGAGAACTACAAGGAACCCTAATGAAACGGGGGGTTTGTGTGGAGCCCGTAAGGAGTGGAGTGGATGAATCTCACTTTTTAGATTGGCGGGCAAGCACATTTGGGCTTTGCGACGGGACATGGTATGGCATTGAAATTCACAAAAACTTTATGGGAGTCCTCCATTGGCTGACGAGCACATCCGGTCATCGCAATGCGTAACGGTGAAACATTCAAACTCACTGAAGAACTATGAGAGTCCTCCCCCCGTCTTTGAAAAGGGGGGGGGAGGGGGCATCTGGTGAGTTCATTCTGACGTTCACTGACGATAACGAGCCTTTTCTGATATCTTGGTAAGTGTTTCAAAGTTCACTGAGATTTATGAAGTTCATGGAGGGTACGAGACAGGAAGGGAGCGGAGGAGAGGTGAAGGGAGCGGAGGGGAGGTGAAGGGAGCGGAGGGGAGGTGAAGGGAGCGGAGGGGAGGTGAAGGGAGAGGAGGGGAGGGGCGCACTTTGTGAAATCTGACAGGCCGACCGTCTTGAGACCTTGAGGAGGAGGAACCGCCTCTCCCCGCCCCTACATGCCCAACCACCGTCTCAGCACCCTCTCGTATTCAACCACAGGGCACGGCAAAGTGGGTCCCGCCTCCTGTTGGAAGCCGCAAAACTTCAACATGTAATGACAAAGCAAGGGGAGAGCCTCCACGGTCACAAGGCACGGCAAAGTGGCCCCCACCTCCTGTCAGGAAGCCGCAAAAGTTAAATATACCAAAAAAAAGCACAGGGAGAGCCTGCACAACCACAAGGCATGGGGGACTGCCGCCCACCTCCTGATGGAAGTGGCAGAAGTCGATGTTGGGCGGCAGCATGAGCAGCGTGCGAGCTTGCTTGAGGACCTCGGGGGTGTTGGCCTCCGCATTGCAGCTGGCGCAAGAGTCCGTAATGACCTTGAAGCTGACGACCCCGTCCTCCGGCTCGGGGTTTTCGGCAAACGCGGGCAACGGAATAATGACTGCGGCGATGTCGTCGATCTTGCTCTGCCACCGGAAGTCCGCCTTCAAGCCCGGCTTGCTTAAAGCCCCCCCAAACCCCCCCCCCCCCCAAAAAAAAAAAAGAAATAAAAATAAAAAATGCGGACACCACCACTCGTCACACAACAGATCCAAATGCGTCATGCGCACGATGACACACACTTCACACTTTTCCCCCCCTTTCCCCCTCCTCTCTCCCTCCTCCCTTCCCCCCCCTCGCGAGCGCGCGCGCGCGCTCTCTCTCTCTCTCTCTCTCTCTCTCTCTCGCGCGCGCGCGCGCGCCCAAGCTCGCAAGCACGCCCACCCACCCGCTCTCCCTTCCCGGCACAGAGGGGAACGCACCGGCATGCGAGGCCTGCCCTTCCAGCGGGACAGGGCCTCCAGAGTGAGGGCCTGCGCGGGGCTCAGGCCTCCTGATGGTTTCCGGGAGAAGTAGTGCACGAAGTCCACCACCTCTTCTGGCTCCATCACATCCCAGACTCCATCCGTCGCCAAGACCTGAGGCATCCCAACCACACCAATCATGCCTCCGCCCACGAGGTATCCGGTCTCGAAGCCCCTGGGTCAGTAACGTCAGTAACGTCCCCCACCCCACGTGTCGCACGTGTCCCCAAAAGAAAACAACGCAGGGGGAACACACACAAAACACACAGAAAAGCAAGGGAGCGGGGGGTTCCCGCCAAACCGACAACAGCAGAGTACAGACATGCTTGGGGTACAGGGCGAGACTGCCACCTGGGACTGGATTTTTACGAAGCTGCTCGGTGTTACTGAAGCCACTAATCCAAATGCTAACACGGAAACGCCTCAACAGAGAAAGGGGGGGGGGGGGAGGGCGTATGTGCAAGGGACACAAAGGAACTGAGGGAGGCATGAAGGCAAACAAGGGGTCTGCATGTGTGTGTGTGTGTGTGTGTGTGTGTGTGTGTGTGTGTGTGTGTGTGTGTGTGTGTGTGTGTGTGTGTGAGTGAGTGAATTTTTTCTGGGCGGGAGAAGTAAACATCGCCATGTAAATGCAGTTTGCAACCCCTAATCACTGCCACACACCAGGAACGCATCGCTGTCTTCGACGACGTGGTAAAATGAGGAGGGGAGGCTGTTGACGCCCACGGCATGCGCCTGCAGGTCCCCCAGGGAGCGGGACATGGCCAGCCCCGGCACAGGGATGGTGCGGGCGCCCTCCCGTCGAAACACGCGGTACGGGCCGTACGCGCTGCCGTCAATGTGGGACCGCTCCTGCTGTACTCGGCCCCCTGACCTCTGAATCCGATCCATTTCCTGCTCCCCCATATCCACCCCAGACCTCGTTAGAAGGACTCGAACCCAATGAACAAGGGTGCTAAAACCTCGTTGACATCAACGGACAAACACAACCCCTGAACTGCAACAAATCTCCTGCTCCCTCCACTACCCACCTCAGACCCCATAAATCCTCAACCTACAACCTACAAAATGAGCAGCAGAAGAGGATTCAGACCTCAGAAAAGCACAGGCGCACGCAACCTCAACAAAACACAGGTTCAGGCAACCCCCAACTTCGGTTTCCTTGTCACATTCTTACTTCCATGACCATATCATCTATGCACAAACGCACGCACACCCCTGGAAATATGCACATGCATACACCACACGCACGCCCACATACACACTCTGCCATTGCACGCACACAGACACATTATTATAAGGCCAAAAGACCTGTCTCATATGTCCCTTCTCCCAAACAAGACATCAGGAGCAGTCAGACGGTACGCGGGGCAACCATCACTGAGGCTGCTTAGGATAGAAGGGGGAGGATTTGTGGTTTTACATAATATCTCCGCGTGTGCCGAGTCATGCACACTCCAGCACTTTTCTAGACGGGGGCAAGGGGGGGGGGGAGGTTGGGGGGTGGGGTTTAGGGGCCCACAGTACGATGTTCAGGCTTGTGCGGCGTGGACGCCCATAACAGATCGACATCTCCATCAGCACGCTTGCGTGCAAGGACAGCCCGCGAGTCACCTGCCATGCCCCGACACCAGAAGCAATAAGTACCAGAAGCGATGAGTACCGACAGGACATGAATACCTCCTAAACCCTCTTTGCAAAGACCAGAAGCAAGAGTACCAGGAAGCCATGAACCCACACACTATCAAGTACTTCCTCCCAAAGTACATCCCCTCGTTGGAAATCGTTCAAGAAGCAAGCCCAGATTGTGGCCCGACATGCAAAGCATAGACCCTCATGCATGAAACCCTCCTATGCTTCCCAAGCAAAGCATAGACCCTCATGCATGAAACCCTCCCATGCTGCCCAAGCAAAGCATAGACCCTCATGCATGAAACCCTCCCATGCTGCCCAAGCTCCAGATGCCGAAGACTAAAGAGGATTTTGGTGCTTTCCTTTTCCTCCCCCCCCCCCCCCGGGGGTTCACCTCCCCCTTATATTTTACATATATACTTCTTTTCCCCCCCCCCATTTTTTTGGGGGGGGGGGGGGGGGGCTCTGGGGGAACCCCCCTCTTTTCGTGCCCCTTTCTCTTCCTCGCTCCTTATGCCCCCTTTTCTTTCCTCCTTTATGGGTTAAGGTTTGGGGGGGGGGGGGGGGGGGGGCGGGGGGTGGTTTTGATTATATCGATGGATCCCCCCAGGGTTGGGGGAGGGGTGGGGGACTGGAAGGTTGGCGCACCAACGTTGGCCACGAAGAGGCGCTTGGTGGGCTCATGCACGAGCGCAAAGCAGGCCGTAGTCCCCGAAAGCTCGGCCGAAGGGATGTGTTCACACAACTTCTCCTGGAGCTGCACATGAAGGCACCAAATGAAGATAAGCCCCCAAGCTCCCCGAGCAAAAGGATGAGCCCACAGTGAAGATAGGCCGAACCTTTTCTCTCCAAGGCAGCAACAAGCCCCCTTGAGCACCAAGAGAAGAAATGCGCCTCTTCAAAAGAGCACCAAGAGAAGAAGTGCGCCTCTTAAAAGAGCACCAAGAGAAGAAGTGCACCTCTTAAAAAGAGCACCAAGAGAAGAAGTGCGCCTCTTCAAAAGGGCACCAAGAGAAGAAGTGCACCACTTCAAAGAAGCACCACCCCACAACAGAGAACTCCACCCCACAACAACGAGCGTCAAGAGAAGGCCCTCATGTCAGCCCCCTTTCTGACTGTTTCACAGGGAGAAGAAAGCGCCGGCGCTGAGAAACCCCGGGCAGCGAAACAAAGAGCACACAGAGAAGTGCACCTCACAACACAGAGCACCAAGAGAAGCCCACCTCACAACAAAGAGCTTCAGCGGCATGCTCCAGGTCGTTGCGACACAGAGTCGGGCTGCTGAGCAGCGAGCGGACGTCCGCCCGGTCCGCCACGGAATCGAACAGAAAGTTGGCAGCCAACCGGGCTGCTGCGCCTCCGTGCGTTCCATGGCCGTCAAACACCGCTGCACAGGGCCCCACAACACCCCTCTTTGAGCTGTGGCTTTGCTTTCAGCTTCTAAGCACATGCGCCTCTTGCTTTTTACCTCGATTGCTATCTTCTGCTTAAGCCCTATCCCCCGACCCGGGCTTACAAGCAACAACAACACGCCGCCAACAACTAATTACAACCCATCGCATAACACAGCCCTTCCCCAATGCTGCTGAGCCCTCCCCTCACCAGCTCACATGCTGCTTGCGGCCAATGCGTTGGACTTTTAACCACTGTCTTCCCTGCATGCTCCTCCCTTCTCAACCCACTCCAGCCATTCCCCCTTGCCGTGGGAAGAGCTTAGCCCGGGGACAAGGCAGGTGAAAACACTGATAGAGAGGCATGCACACGTGTGTGCGCGCGCACACACACACACACACACACACACACACACACACACATTAAGCACTAGCGCACGCATGCACACACGCACCCCCCCCCACACACACACACACACACACAGACGCACACAGACACACACACAGACACGCGCGCACGGGCGCATGCACCCCATGTTTGGGTAGGCTCGGTTTCCCCCCTCCTCTCTCTGTGCCCCCCCCCCCCCCCGGGGCTCCCCCTCTCTCTCCCCTCCCTCCCTCCCTCCCCCCCTCTCTCCCTCTCCCCCCCCTCTCTCTCTCTCCCCCCTCCCTCTCCCCCTCTCTCTCCCCCTTCCTCCCCCCCCCCTCTCTCTCTTCTCCCTCCCTCTCCCCCCCGGGGGTGGGTGCATGCGGGCGCAGCACACATGGGAACTGGCACTGAAGGCAGGACACCAAAAGGAGGTCCAAGAAGGTGAAGAGAGCGCCACACCAGCCAAGACAATGTCGTTCTCCTGCTTCCCTGGACAGGAGGAGAGACGAGCCACGAAGACCTCGTCCTGACACTCGGGAAGCTCCTGGCTCTGCACCGCCTCCTTATACTGAGGCCGGTGGCCGCCGGGGCGTACCGCGCAGTACAGCGTCGGAATGTTCAGTACAAGATCAGACTGCTCCTCATCCTCACTACAAGAAGCTGCACAACCAGGACAGGGGCCATCTGATTAGCAAAGGTTAAGATTGGGTTAGGGTTAAGGTTAGGGCTGCACACGGGTTAAGAGTTGGGATATCCCCACTGTGTCTCCCATCAATTGCCTCATCAAGTTTCTGTAAAGGTTCA
Organism: Botryococcus braunii; assembly: GCA_002005505.1. Taxonomy (NCBI): domain Eukaryota; kingdom Viridiplantae; phylum Chlorophyta; class Trebouxiophyceae; genus Botryococcus; species Botryococcus braunii. The sequence continues at coordinate 320,995 of KV908417.1, forward strand.
GGGCTTTGGATTTACCCCCTCAAGTACACATGTGAGCGCCAATCCAAGACAGTCACCACGCTCAATGGACTGCAAGCACGAAGCCCCTCACCCCACTGGTATGCCCTCTCGATATCCTCCCTTAGTAGTATAGACAGGGCTCAGGCTGTATATTTCACCCCTTGGTCTCTCACTCTCAAGCAACCCACCTCGAGTGCCCTGTCTTATAAGGGTCCAGGGATTCCAGTTAACCCAACTGGCATCCCCTCTCCACCTACTCCCTCCGCGCTCCAGCACCTTCCCGAGGGAAGCAGCCATCGGTGTAGGCTGAAATACCCTTCTGTCACCCCCCTCCACTTCTCTATTCCTCTCCTCTCTCTCTCTCTCTCTCCCCCCCCCCTTCCCTCCCTCTCCCTCTCCCCCCCCCTCTCTCTCTCTCTCTCTCTGTGTGTGTGTGTGTGTGTGTGTGTGTGTGCGCACGCGCGACGCCCCTGTGTGCCTCCCCCCCCCTCTCCTTACTCTTTGGGGCAAGATAGTAGAGAGGCAGTGCAAATGGACAGCCCCCATTCCCCAGTGTCTCCTTTCCCTGCCTCTTTCTTTCACATACCTTCAAGGAAAATTCTCCATAGGAGCGCAGGGTCAGTCCCACGCTGAAATCGCCATCCAACAGTCGCCCTAATTTCAACCTTCCTCTCAATTTTCCACCCTGAACAGACAGCAGGCGTCCCCCTCTATTCCGTCCCCCTCCCTATTCCTAGTTGAACATGACCTTCGAATTCGTCCTTCTCCTCTCTTCCTGTCTGAAAAAAAGGTAGAAGTTGTTCCCTTCCTCTTTGAGAAGGGCGTAGAAGTTGCCCCCCCCCCCTCTCTCTTCCTCTTTAGAAGAAAGAGTGAAGCCCATCCTAACCGCACACCAGAAATCGTGCATGCTGGTACTCAGAATCTAAGGGCCCAAAGACTCTCTTCCTCGTTGAAAAGGAGGTGCAAGTCCTCCTCCTCTCTTCATCTAAAGAAAGAGTGAAGCCCATCCTAACCGCACACCAGAAATCGTGCATGCTGGTACGCAGAATCTAAGGGCCCAAGACTCTCTTCCACTTTGAAAAGGAGGTGCAAGTCCTCCTCCTTTCTTCATCTTTGGAAATGAAGGTACAAGACGTCCGTCTCCTCTCTTCATCCTTGATAAGTAAGGTACGAGTCGTCCTCCTCTCTTCATTTTTGAGAACGTACAAGTCATTACTGTCCTCCCTTCCGTCCTGACAATGGAGGAACCGCCGTCCTCCATTGTTCCTCTCTGAAAGGGAAGGTAGAAACTGCCGTCCTCCATCCTTCCTCTTGAAAAGAGAAGCTGCTCATCGTCCTGCTCTCTTACTCTTTGACAAGGGAAGATAGGAGTTGTTCTCCTCCTCCCTTATTATTTATCAAAAGAATAATGGTAGTACTCCTCTCTTCCTCTTTGGACAGGAAGGTAGAGGCCCTCCTCTCCTCTCCCAGAGAGGTTGGTAGAAGTCTTGTTACTACTGCCCTCCACTAAGCACAATATAAGGGGGGGAGGACACAACCCTCGCCTCAAACCCCTCGCCCGCCACTCACCCGCTTCCCGACCTCCCAATTCCGTCTTGCAGCGGCTCTCTACTTAGATGCCATCATCAAAGACCGCATATCTCAAACCGACTCTCCAACAAGCCTGGCAGAACTTGATTGAAGGGACACGGGGAACATGGCTCCGTACTGTTGTCGTCATTTGCTTTCCAAAGTGTCAGCAGATTCCTAGAAAGCCTCATTTTCTACGCTTGCACCTTACAGAGGATGACGCATATGCAACAAGCTTCTGTACTCAAGCATTGGCTCATGACAGCTATTTGTAGCAGCTCTTGTGAATCCCTTACAAGGATGAGTTTGGCAGGTTAAACAATTGCCATGGTCTGCCTAAACACAGTGACCTCAAAGTTCCCACAACAGGGTAATCCTCCCAATTGTCTAGTGGCCAAGTTACAGACTGAAGTCTTCAAAATCGCATTCTAATGCTTGCAAGAAAGTGATACACCAGTCAAGAGGGAGTACCTTGCATGCTGGTCTCTGAGTTATTGCGTCCAGTTAGGAGCCTCCAGCTGTCCGGAGAGAAGCTGTGAAACATTCCAGAAAGCCTGCCGGTCATTCTGTTATGGAGATGTGTCAAGTCAGGAATTAGATCAATCATCCGACTTCCTGCGTGCGCCAGAAGTGCAGATCACATTACAGGAGATGTCATTGGTATTCTTTAGGCCCCCGTCACTCACGACGCTCCACCGGGCTACTCTCGTGGGAAATCGACCCAGGTAAGTCTCAATGGTACCCCATCAAACCAAGAGTAAGGATAGACATGACTGAGAGGATCGGAATAGCTGGAACCTGGTATTCTTTTACAGACACCAGATCCCAAGTCCGGCCAAGTTTACGGACCTACAACCGGCACTGTGTGGTGCCCAGCCAACCCATATTCGTCTGATATACTGCGCACCAGTCTGCAGGAAAATAGTTAGTCTGTAATGAAGTCAAGTGGGCAGGCCGCGTGCCAAAGCTCCTCCCACTGCCGTATACCGCACAGCGAATGTGTTCCACCACGCTGCTCTCCCCACCAAACATTACTACGGAAAGGGAGCCCATTCCTCTACCCCAATGAGGAGCCTTTTATCAGCTCAACAAGTTTCCCAAAAATTGTGTACCGTAACAGCAATCGTTCGAAACCCTGGCCAACGCGGGACCTTGACACCCCCTCCAGTTGCAGATAGGTCCCCATACCCCTGTAGTTCCAGGTACACTTACAATTCAGTCCTTACCAAGCATCCAGCAGCAGCCTATATGCAGAAACAATGCATTAAGCGACAGACGTCCAAAGCCGGCGGGCAACCAAACAAGACGTCGTTTGGGGCCCGACAAAAGCAGCCCTGCGGCTACAGACAGATGCAGATTTCTATGTAAGGGAGCGGCTTCTCTAAGACCTGCTTCGTAAGGACTCCGAGCGACGAGACAGTTGAGGAAGGAAGCACGGGCATTCCACGGGAGTAGCAGGTGGACTACTTACTACAGCTCCCTTGGTCCAGAGTCTCCAGACACCCTATCCACACGCTTCTACAGGATGCCCAGACGCGTCCGGTGCGTCCTGAACTTCGTCGTCTTCGTCCGGCTTGCCTTATATGGCAATGACAATGACATAACCGTCTTCATGTTTGCTCTATTCAGTTGGGATGTTCGACCCCCAGGAGAGTCCCAGAGTGTCCGCATGGCCAAAATGCAAGCAAACTTTTAGTACAATTCCATCTGCAGTAAAGAAGCAACATCGGTCCAGCCGATGCAGTATCTGTCGACGCAATATAGAGAGGAAGCAGGGGTTACGACAGAAATCTCTCTTCTGCGATCATGCGCGTACCTGTGTAATCAGGCGCGGAAACGACCTTGCTTGCAGCTCGCCCGTATCCGCGCCACCGTTGTGTGAAGCCGCCACGAAGCAGGAGGAGAAGAGTTTCAGCCCCTGTCCCGAGGGAAGGAAGGCCTGAATGACAGCCCGTGTCCCGAGGGAAGGAAGGGCTGAATGCTGTGAACCCCATAGAGCATGAATGCAGCCAGGCCAATCATGGAGTGCTGGATTGGATGTAATATTTCCTTCCTTCATGAAGAGAATAAAGGATTACATCAGCCATCAGAAGCGAGCTCTAACACCATGACTGCACCTTCTTGTACATGAAGAAACTAGCGTTTATGATAACACCTGGGGTATACTACACTACAAGTTGTTGTCCATCAACCCCGATACGTCTTATGATCGTGCACGTGAACCTTACTTTCAAACAAAGTAGGGGGAGGATAGCAAGTATTTCCGTCCTTCCCTTTTCTTCTTTGTCTTTGCACCATTTTTGGAGACAGGCGTGTTATACTTTTCACGGCAGGGGAGTTGGCGGTTCATTGTGAAGTGTGCATCCTCTCTTTCAAGAAAACTTTAAAACAGTCGTCTGCAGCCAGCACATGTCGGGCATCCAGTCGTGATCTCCTACTGGTTCAGGAAAAAGCGTTAGTCCGAAGTGTGTGTGTGTGTGTGTGTGTGTGTGTGTGTGTGTGTGTGTGTGTGTGTGTGTGTGTGTGTGTGTGTTTGTGTGTGTGTGTGTGTGTGTGCGCGTGCGTGCGTGCGTGCGTGCGGGCAGTACACACCATTGAAGCGACACGCGACAAGAACACCCTTGGGACGGTCGGCACTCAGCCATGCCTGAATAAACATGCGCAACTACGGTAAGGTTTGTGCTGCATGCTCGGCAGTGTGTGTGTATATATATATATATATATATATATATATATATATATATATATATATATATATATATATCTCTCTCTCTCTCTCTCTCTCTCTCTCTCTCTCTCTCTCTGTGTGTGTCTGTGTGTCTGTGTGTGTGTGTGTGTCTGTGTGTGTGTGTGTGTGTGTGTGTGTGTGTGTGTGTGTGTGTGTGTGTGTGTGTGTGTGTGTGTGTTCTAATTGGCATTCCAGCGCAGGCGCAGACCGCCCAGCCAGTGAATCGTGCAAATACCCCTGGCGGACTGGCGTGAGTTTAGCGGTGATGTGTGACAGTGTTTCATGGCTTTCACCAAAAGAAGGCCCAACAGTGCGCCCTTGGCCAACAGCGTGACGCACGGATACCAAACCCTCCCCCGCCTTGCAGTCTTGGAAGAAGACAAGGATCAGGAGGGGAGCTTTTGATGGTCTTATGATCATGGTGATGGCGATGATGATGCGAATGGTGGTGGTGATGATGATGATGATGATGATGATTGTTAATGAACAATTTTACGCAATCACAAACATGGTGAAGGAAGGAAGGAAATATCACGTTCAGAACCAGTCAATATGGCTGAAGGAATGACGATACATTTGTCTAAAATCTTAATCCCCTACTGCTTGGGGGATGTCCCTTAAAGCTTTCATGTAGGCCTGTCACTCTTAAGCTCGCCAGGGGCATGCAGGTTGCTTATATGGATTGATTGTACTAGGGTACTGCCGGGGAGTCGGCAGGTACGACGGATCGAGCATGACGAGAGCATTGGAGCATCCCAGACAAGGATAGGCTAACCTACGACTCCTCGTCAAACTTTTAGATTGAATAACTTGCAGGATCTGTGTTTGCAACACTCGACCGCACCATATTTGTGGGACTCGCTCATATGCCAACGGGCTAAATCATTTCGGTGATCATGCTTTGAAGGTCCTGAAATGGCTGGAGTTTCTTCGATGGGGGAATGGGCAAATGAGGAGGACGACTTTCAGGTGCGTCAATACCTTCCGCGAGCTGGGAGTAAGTGAAGCAGTCCTCACTGGCTTTGACTAGCTCCACTGCCGTGCTTCCTTGTCGCGCCTCGATGGGATTTGATATCCTTGCATTTCCTAGGTCGTAATAATCGTCGTGTGGTGCCTGTCATGGGGTGCGCAATTGTTCCTACTCGACTTCGCACTTCGTTAAGACCCAATAGCTCATAAACCGCAAAGGGCAGCTACGGGTGGACTGCCTCCATCGAATGATCGTCTCAATTAGGATCTTACACTGTAGATAATGACATTGTTTGATGCTTCATTTGGTTAAAAATTGCCGTGATGCCAGCGTCGCCTTTGAGGGGTTTGCGATCTGCAACCAAGGTTGACAAGGCCAACTATTACTGAGCCCCTGATTGGAAAGAGACCTTCCCTTCTCTTATCCCAGAGTTTCTGGTTAAGGGTTTCGAATTGCAATCAAGAGAAGACTAGTATCCTTGGCCGTTTGACAGTTTATATCTAACCTGGTCCCACTGAGAAAGGACTAGTATCCTTGGCCTTTGCCGACTTAACCTCAGACTCAACCTGGTCCACGAGAGGGCGACTAGTATCCTTGGCCTTTGCCAGGCTTGAACTCAATCCATTTTCTCTCAGAAGGACTAGTACCCCTGGCCTTTGTCAGCCTCAAACTAAACCTGGTCCAACAAAGGGAGGACTAGAATTTTTGGCCTTTGTCATTCAACCTCAAACTTAACCTGGTCCCACTGCGGGAGGACTAGTATCTTCAGCCTTCGTCAACTTCAAACTTAGCTTGGTCTCACTAAGAAAGGGTTTGAGCCCGGGACATGTAAGTGGGATGACTAATTGAAACCCTTAGAGATTGCTAATTGTTTAAAACCCTTGAAGCAGGCCCTGCTGGGTTGAAGTGCATGCTGGGACATGTATGTGGGATGACTAATTGAAAATAAACACTGAGGGATTACTAAGTGTAAAACTTCTTGAAGCGGACCTTGCTGGGGTGCAGTGGATGCTGGGAAATGTGAGTGGGATGACTAATTGAGACCCTGAGGGATTACTAATTATTGCTTATTAAACCCCTTGAAGCGGACCCTGCTGGGGTGCAGTGCATGCTGGGACATGTGATTGGATGACTAATTGAAACAACACTGAGGGATTACTACTTGTTAAAATCCTGTAACTTCCTGTAACCCGGGCCCTGCTGGGGTGCAGTGGATGCTGGGTTACGTCAACCCCGCAGGGAAGCCCGCCCACCTGCTGCGTCACATGTTTCCCAGCAAAGTCGGCGGCAGGCCGGTGTGCATCCCACCCTGCTTGAATGCCAGAAGGGGGTGGGGGGGGGAGAGGGACAGTGAGCGAGATAGAGGGAAGTGTGTATGTGTGGGTGAGTGTGTGTGTGGGGTTGTGTGGGGGTGTGGGGCTCTCTCTCACGCATGTGTGTGTGTGTGTGTGTGTGTGTGTGTGTGTGTGTGTGTGTGTGTGTGTGTGCGTGCGTGCGTGCGTGCGTGTGTGTGTGTGTGTGTGTGTGTGTGTGTGTGTGTGAGAGAGAGAGAGAGAGAGAGAGAGAGAGAGAGAGCGAGAGAGCGAGAGAGAGAGAGAGAGAGAGAGAGAGAGAGAGAGAGAGGAGAGAGAGGCACGCACAAACACACACACACACACACACACACACACACACACAGAGAGAGAGAGAGAGAGAGAGAGAGAGAGAGAGAGAGAGAGAGAGAGAGAGAGAGAGAGAGAGAGAGAGAGAGAGAGAGAACGGGGGGAGGGGAGAGAGAGCGCGCGTGCGAGAGAGAGAGGGGTGGGGCAGTCATGATGTAGGCGTTTCTTCTTTCCCTTTTTTTTTTTGGTTGGGTATTTTAATTGAGGCAGTAGTTGTTGTTGTTGTTTCTGTCGTTTTTTCTTTTTTTTTTTTTTTTTTTGGGGGGGGGGGGAAGATTATCATGGTGTAGTCCAGGAGCAGATTTTCAGTTGGAAGTTGCGTGATTATTGAGCAGGCTGTGCTGGTGTGTGGTCGGGGTGCGGGGGGCAGGCCTGGCTGGACCCAGTACATCTTCCCCCACTGCATCTGCTGCGCTGCCCTTCCGGAGGCTTCCTCCAATTCCTCCTCCAGGTGGGTACCCCACCTCTCTAGTTTGTTTGCAGTACAGTACAATATGTACGTCAAGTCCAGTTTTTTTTTTTTTTTTTTTTTTTTTTTTTTTTTTTTTTTTTTTTGGTGTGCGTGCAGCTTCGGTTAGCCAGTTGTGTCAAGGCACCAGCAAGGGGGTTTTGGGGGGCGGGACAGATATATGCTGCGGTGGACGACCACCCTGCAAAGTTCCACCGCTCCCTCTTCCTCTTTATCTCCCCCCAGGTGTGCCCCCCACCCACCCCCCTGGTTAGTGATCCGGTTACTAATGTCTTGTTTCTAGACATACGCTGCGGTGTACGACCACCCTGCGGAGTTTCTACACCACTGCCTCTTCCTCGTCATCTCCCCCCAGGTGTTCCCCCCTCCCCCCACCCACCTGGTTACTCACCTGGGTGACTAATATCTTGTTTCTAGGTATACGCTGCGGTGGCCAATCACCCTGCAACATTCCACCGATCTCGCTTCCTCTTTATTTCTCCCCAGGCGTTCCCCCCCACCCACCTGATTACTCACCTGATTACTAATTTCCCCAGGTGTTCCCACCTGGTTACTCACCCGGTTACTAATATCTTGTTTCTAAATATACGCTGCGGTGGACAATCACCCTGCATCATTCCACCGCTCCTTTTTCCTCTTCATCTTTACCAAGGCGTTTTTCCGCGCCCATCTGGTTACCCACCTGGTTACTAATATCTGTTTTTAAATTTATGCTGCGGTGGACGACCACCCTGCAAAGTTCCACCGCTACCCCTTCCTCTTCATGTCTTCCCAGGTGTTCCCCCCCACAGAGAGAGAGAGAGAGAGAGAGAGAGAGAGAGAGAGAGAGAGAGAGAGAGAGAGAGAGAGAGAGAGAGAGAGAGAGAGAGAGAGAGAGGGAGGGAGGGAGAGAGAGAGGGGGAGGGAGGGAGAGTGGCTTTGTGTGGGAATGTGTGTGTTCACACAGCAGTGGTTGCAGATGCGTAAAAGGGTTCTGAAAGATGGGTAGAAAGGTGTGGGGTAAGCTTCCAAAAGAAGCCATGGGAGTTGTGAATAGGTTAACCATCTCTTTCCAAAAAACATAGAATACTGAGAACGGAAACAAAAACACGCACAAAAAAAGGGGAAAAAACAAAAAAGAAACAACAACAACAACAACAACAACCACCACCACCATCCAAAAAAACAAACAAACGAACGAAAAGACAAAAAACCAAAAAAAAAGAAAACGACAAAAAAAAAAAAACAAAACAAAACAAACCAAAAAAAAAAGGGGGTCAGAACCTTAATATCTTTCATGTGAGCAGAGGACGGTGTTTTCTGGTGGGTGGGTGGGTTTGTGTGGGAATGTGTGTGTTCACACAGCGGTGGTTGCGGTGGTGGGCAGGGGGACGATCTGGGGACGGCAGGGCGAATCCGAGCCTTCCGCTGCCAATTGGGTCGGGAGAATCCTTTTTACCCACCCGCTCCCTCAAAAAAGGGCTCCTTCCCTACACGTCCCCAGGTGCGCTGCATCCAACCCTAAACCCTAAACCCTTCGGCCCGAGCTGCGCGGCACCCACCCACCGCCCCCCCCCCCCGGCTGGGGTTTTTTCAGATGTTGTGCGAAAGTTTTTTCGGCTCGGGCTCATGCTCTAAGGGTTCATGGGCAGGCAGAACGGTGAGAGGACCAATGTGGGAGTTACAGGGGTTAGGGGAGGTGATTTAGAGAGGGGGGGGGGGGGGGAGGGAAGGAGGGAGGGGGGGACATAGTCTCACGCACACACACCTATCATAATTTCACATTTCTTTATTTATCCATGTTTCTTTGTTCATTTCTTCAATTTGCACATTTCTCCTTCGTTCATATGTCTTTATGTTGTGTGCACGTTGTTTTGTGCGCCGCGTTTTGTGTCGCACTTTCTAGCGTCTCGGTTCGGGGTACCCCCAAAATAGAGGGGGTTGGCACCTCCCCCCCCCCCCCCCGGGGGCGGTTGCTTCTTCCACGGGGTAAGGCTTTTTGCGCCCTCATGTGGCGGTACAGTGCAGTACAGTCACATGTCCACATGGGTGTGCAGGGACAAGCGGTGGAGGAGGAGGCTGCGCAAGACCCTTGGAGGGTTTTGGATGCTGAGGACGCGCTCAGAGACTCCAAGCCTGCCCCGAGTGCGCCTGAACCCCAGCCCCCCGTCCGGGAATTGTAGGGTTTTGCGGTCGGTGGTGGAGGGTTCACAGGGGCCGGGCTGTAGGGTTTTACGGTCGGGGTTAAGCGGGGTTCATAAAGGGTCTTCAGGGGCCGGGCTGTGGTGGTTTTTTGGGGTTTGAGGTATATGATGTTTAGGGTTTGTTGACGCTGAGGACGCGCTCAGAGATTCCAAGCCTGCCCCGAGTGCAGCCCCCCCCCCCCCCTTGGGAGCTACTAGAGCATTTCATATAAAGGGTGAAGCCTATCCTAACCGCACACCATTTGCATTTGTGTGGAAATTAGTAGTGGCAAGGGTGGTGGGTGGGGGGGCCTCGTGTTTGGTGTGTGCTTGGGTGGAGAGTAGGGAGTGGGAACTCCCGCGAGATCACATTTCAGCCCGAAATCTGCCACGATCGGGACTGTCCCGCCTCAAAAAGGAAGAGAAATCTGCGCTGAAAATTCACACAAATTCGACCTCGGGGGTGTTCCCAGTAGGAGTGCGTTCGTGTAGAAATCAGGAGTGGCGAGAGGGTGGTGGAGATTGTGGTGGAGAGGGGGGCTTGCTATTTGGTGTCTGCATGGTTGATGGAGATTATCAGTGGCGAGAGGGTGGTGGGAGGGGGGCGCTGCTGTCTGGTGCGTGTGTGGTTGATGGAGATTAGGAGTGGGGAGGGTGGTGGAGAGGGGGGCTTACTGTTTGGTGTGTGCATGGTTGATGGAGATTAGGAGTGGGGAGGGTGGTGGAGAGCGGGGCTTGCTGTTTGGTGTGTGCATGGTTGATGGAGATTAGGAGTGGGGAGAGGGTGGTGGAGAGGGGGGCTTGCTGTTTGGTGTGTGCATGGCTGATGGAGATTAGGAGTGGGGAGAGGGTGGTGGAGAGGGGAGCTTGCTGTTTGGTGTGTGTATGGTTGATGGAGATTAGGAGTGGGGAGAGGATGGTGGAGAGGGGGGCTTGCTGTTTGGTGTGTGCATGGCTGATGGAGATTAGGAGTGGGGAGAGGGTGGTGGAGAGGGGGGACTTTGGTGTGTGCATGGTTGGAGAGGGCTGCATTCGTGTGGATGTTAGGCGTGGCGAGGATGTTTGGGGGGGGGGGGGTGTGCATGGGGTGGCGAGTACGAGTGGATTTACGTGAAAATCAGGAGATCCATGTTTTGCATAAATAAAATATTTGGATTCGCTTTTGTTTTTATTCTTGGTGGGTGGGGCTGGGTTGGTGTGGGCATTTGTGTGGAGTTCAGGAGGAGCGAGAGGGTGGTGGTGTGGGTGTGTAGAGTGTGTCGTGTGGGTGGAGATTAGGAGTGCATTTGTGTAGAAATCAGGAGTTGTGAGAGGGTGGTGGTAAGGGTATGTAGAGTGTGCGGGAGTGACGCTGTTTCCCGAGATGGAGCTGGAGGTGGATGAGGAGCCGGAAGAGGACGAGGAAGATGTACCGCCGGGCATCTCGGCTGCTGTGCTGGAGGAGGGCGAAGAGGAACAGGAGCAGGACCTCATGCGGAAAGTGGAGCAGCGCATGGACCCGGAACAAGTCTGCCTGGCTGAATTCAGCGCCCGAACCTCCCGCTCCCCTTCACAGGTGTGTATGTGCATGTGCGTTTGCATGTCTGTGTGTGTGTGTGTGTGTGTGTGTGTGTGTGTGTCTGTGTCTGTGTGTGCGTGTCTGTGTGTGTGTGTGTGTGTGTGTGTGTGTCTGTGTGTGTGTGTGCGGGTGTGTGGGTGTGGGTGTGTGTGTGTGCGTGTGCGTGTGTGTGGGCGCGCGTGCGCGCGCCAGCGCCTGCGCGCGCGTGTGCTTGTCCTTGTGTGTGTGTGACTGCGTGCATGTGTGCTCATGGGGGAATGATAGACGCAGGTTTCATGTCGCTCGCTCTCTCTCTCTCTTTTTTTTTTTTTTTTTTTTTTTTTTTTTTTTTTTTTTTTTTTTTTTTTTTTTTTTTTTTGTTTTGTGTTTTGTGTGTTCTCCCTCCCTCCCTCTCTCTCCCCCCCCTCTATCTCACACACACATGGGACTTCCCAACCAGGCTGTGTTTGGGGATTTGGTGAAGGTCTTGAGATACTGCTATGATGAGGGTGCGGAGCCCTTGTGGCCGGCGCTCAAAGGCAGACCAAACAGCGGTGACATACCGCCCTGTCCCATCTGCGGATCTGCACGGCAGTTCGAGTTCCAGGCACACCCTTGCTTTAATTTTTTACTTTCCCCTTTCTTTCACTTTTGGCTGAGTTTCCCTACAGCACATGCCAGCAGTGTGCGGCCCCTACCCCGTTCCTCAATAGGGTCCGCGGGGGGATTGATCATTTAAGCATAGTTGTGCTTCCAAAGCTCTTACTGCTTTGTTGGGCCCCCTCTCACCCCCTCTCCCATCCCCCCCCCTCTCAGCATGCGTGTGTGTGTGAGGGGGCAAGAGGGAGAGAAAGACAGACAGAGAGAGAGCGAGAAAGGGGGGAGAGAGAGAGGGGGGGGGAGGGAGGGAGGGAGAGGAGGGGGAAGGAGGGAGGGAGGGAGGGAGGGAGGGGGAGAGAGACACACACAGAGAGAGAGGGGGGGGGGGAGAGAGAGAGAGAGAGAGAGAGAGAGAGAGAGAGAGAGAGAGAGAGAGAGAGAGAGAGAGAGGAGAGAGAGAGAGAGAGAGAGAGAGAGAGAGAGAGAGAGAGCGTGCGCGTGCGCGTGCGTGTGTTTGCGCCCCCCTCCTCCTCCATGTCCCTCTCCCTCCCCCCCCCCCCCAATCACCTCTCTCTCGCTCCCTCCCCCCACCCATCGATCTCCACCCCTTTCCCCTCTCCCCATCTCCGCCCCCTCTACCCCCGCGCGCGCGCGCGCCCGCGCGTGTGTGTGTGTGTGTGTTCTCGTGCACGCGTGCACACACGGGGGCGGGCGTGCGTGTGTGCTCGCTGCATGCGAGTAAGGGAAAGGGCTGCCTGCGGATGGGCTAAGAGAGAGAGAGAGAGAGAGAGAGAGAGAGAGAGAGAGAGAGAGAGGGGGGGATATATATATATATATATAGATAGATAGATAGATAGATAGACAGAGATATATATAGCTTGCCTGCATTCACCCAGCTGACCTGGTCTTTGGGGGAACGAGGGGCATCGTAGGTGATGCCGCAGCTGATCAACCATCTGGGGGTCCCGGCGGACGACGCGGGCGCTCCCTCCTGGATGACCCTGGCCGTCTACACCTGCTCTGCCAGCTGTGTCAGTCCCCCAGGGGAGTCCCCTTACATGGAAGAGTTTGTGTGGTACCAGCCTGAGTGATCGGGCGTCGATTGGCCCGTGCGTGAAAACCCCTGATCCGGGGTTTTTGGAACCCTTTGGAACCCTGAGCACGAGTGGTTGGCCTAGGTCGGGCCAGTGCATGAAACCCTAGAGTGGGGGTTTTTTTTGGCCATCCCTGAGCTCGAGTGATTGGCCTAGATTGGGCCAATGCGTGAAACCCTTGATCCGGGGTTTTGAACCCTGAGCCCGAGTGATTGCCTCGATGCCTGAAACCCTCTAGCGCCACTTTATTGTAACCCTCTGGGCTCGTGCACTTGACCGGGCCTCTGCGTGAAACCCTAAATCCGGGGCTTAAGAACCCTGACCACGAGTCATTGGCCTTGCCTGGCCAGTACGTGAAACCCTAGATTCGGGGCTTTAGAACCCTGAGCACGAGTGATTGGCCTGGGGCCAAGCCCACGTCATAAGCCTGCTTAGCCACGGTCAATGGTCTGAATAAATAGGTCCATGCCCATGTCAAGAGTATAGGCTCATGTGAAGGGTTCATGTCCACGTCACAGGTACATGCCCCCATGTGATGGATTCATGCCCATGTCACAGGTGTATGCCCACTTCACAGTTTCATGCCCCCATGTGATGGGTTCATGCCCATGTCACAGGTGTATGCCCACTTCACAGTTTCATGCCCCCATGTGATGGGTTCATGCCCATGTCATAGGTGTATGCCCACTTCACAGTTTCATGCCCCCATGTGATGGGTTCATGCCCATGTCACAGGTGTATGCCCACTTCACAGTTTCATGCCCCCATGTGATGGGTTCATGCCCATGCCACAGGTCTATGCCGATTCACAAATTAATGGCCATGTGACGAGCTCATGCACAGGTCTATGCCCACGTCACAGGCTCATGCCGCCATGTGATAGGTTCATGCCCACGTCACAGGTTTATGCCCATGGGTTAGGTTAATGCCCATGTACATGACATGTCACAGATGTTGCAGGCACATGCCCATGTTGCAGGCACATGTCCCTGTCACACACTCGTGCGAACGCGTGTCCATGTCACAGGTACATGCCCAAACCACAGGTTTAAGCCCATGTCACATATTAATGCCCACGCCACAAGAAATTCCAATAGCAAACTTGGATGCTTTTGAATGTGACTGCTCCTGGATCCGTGCACATGTCCTTGGAGGCGACAATTGTTGCAACATCTGGCTAAGAGTCCTTGGAGGCGACAATCGTTGCAACGTCTGGCTAAGAGAGCGACTGATGCTTTCTTCGTACCCTGGCTACTCCAAAGCAAGGGTACTGAGTGCTCCAGACTTGTGTGCGAATGTGCTTTAACTAATGGATATGTAGAACGCCAACGTCGCCCTTGCCAGATTGGTAGGCCACTTGATGCTTGTCCGAGTGACGTTGTTTGTGCTCTTTGAGTGGGTGCCTGGTTGGGCACTCTTCAAGTGACTGCCCCCCTCGATTCTTTTAAATTTAGGGTGACATGCCAATCAGAAATTTTTTGTACATTTAGGGTGACTGCCCACGTGATCCTTTTGATTTGACATGTATCAAAATTTGATAGGATCACGTGGGCAGTCACTTGATGATTGTAATATATATATCACAATCATCAAGTATATATCCCTCGAAAAGGATCGCCTGGGGCACTTATAAACTACTTGAAGACTTTCTAATCCTCTCAGTCACCCACTCATATCATTTTTGGCAGTGAAAAGTTGAAACGCTTCTCGAATGGCTTCTCCTAGTACTTACTAAGGGAGCTGCCACTCGTGGCTGATCCCCTAGGCTTTTCGAGTGTCCGATAAGTTGTGTGCTCATCGAGTTACACACACAAGTCCGATGCTGTCCAAGTGCACGGTCACGACTGATCATGACGAGCTAGATGCTCATTGAGTGACCCACAAGTCCTATATAATCCCATATGTGCTCTGGAAGTTACGAGTTTCAAGTCCGATGCTGTACGAGTGACTAATTAGTTCTTATAAGATTTCTTATAAGACTAGTAATTAATTCTTATAAGAAGCTGGCCCTGACTTGCATGTTAATTAAGACGGTTTATTGGGGAGGTAGAAGCATGTGTCTAGCTGCTTACATTCATGTTCATACAAGCATCTGCAGGTGATTAGCTGCGTACATGCATGTTGATGCAAGCGGGTGACTAGCTGCGTATACATGTATATGTACGTACGTAAATGTATGTTTATACAAGTCACTGACAAGCTGTGTACATGTATGTTGTTACAAGTCAGTGACTAGCTGTGTAAACGTATGCGGATACAAGCGGGTGACTAGCTGCGTACATGCATATTAATAAGATCGGGTAACTAGCTTCCTACATGTATGCTGACACAAGCAATTGCTTGTGTCACTACGTGCAATTGACTAGGTTGCAAACCAAGTGCGGACGATGCAAGCAGGTGACTAGCTGCGTACATGCATGGTTTGCATTGGCATATGTGTATGGTACGGTGTACGATGTACGGTACAGTGTATGGTACGATGCAAGCAGGTGACTGGCTGCGTACATGCGTGGTTTGCATGGGCACATGTGTATGGTACGATGTGCGATGTATGGTACGGTGTGTGGTACGATGCAAGCAGGTGACTAGCTGTGTACATGCATGCTTTGCATTGGCACATGTGTATGGTACGATGTACGATGTATGGTACGATGCAAGCAGGTGACTAGCTGCGTACAACATGCATGGTTTGCATTGCCACATGTGTATGGTATGCCCTGGCTTTCGCTTGCGGCGCCCCTTGTTGTGGGACTAACTCTGAATATGTTTGTGAGGTGATCAGTTATGAGTCTTTTGGAGATCACTCACGAGTCTTCCGGCGGAGTCGATTGTGGATCTCGGGAATATGTGGATGGCAGTCGTATCAGCATGAGAGTGTTTGTGTGCGGGGCATTTCCATGGCATTTGTATATGCATGGATGTACAGGTGTATTGAATATCCATGTGTGCATGGGGTTCATTTGTATATGATATTTGTATATGTACGGGGTTTACAGTGCATGGGAGTTAATTAATTGTACACGTAGGGAAATTTTGTGCTAGATGGTTCAGGCGTTGAGTGTTGCCCTTGAGAGTCCTCCTTGTTGTTGCTTGTTGCAAGTTTGGGGAAGGGGGGGGGAATACAAAATTGCAGAATGTGATGTTTCAGCTTCGCTCGCTTGGAGCGGGGTGCACAGAGACTGGAGGCCGTCTTTGTTTCGATATCTGCTTTTACACGGAGATGATTTCAAATTAAGAGTGAAGCCTATCCTAACCGCAAACCATAATGGTTTATAAACGTTTAAAAGTATATGACTCGAGGTAATTTGTTAGTCAACAGTACTGCGCGTTGTTTCAGTCACTAGTCCTGTCGCTAGTGCGTGTTTCAGTCACTCTGCTATCGAATAATTGGACAGCCCCTTCCGTTGTCACTTTCCCAAGTGCAAGGGTTGCTTTTTGCTGATTGGCCGCTCGGGGTCTTGCCGCCCCCACACGTTGGTTGGCCACCCCTGCCTAGCCGTTCGTGAATCTGCCCACTTGCTGATTTCCCACGTGCTTCTGAGCTTGTTGCTCATTGGCCAGTCGGGGTCAAGCCAGCGCCAGACGTTGATTCGCTACCCCTGCCTGGCCATCCGTGGATTCGCCCACTCGTTGTGTGCCCACGCGATGTTAAGCTTCTTGCTGATCAATCATGATTGGCCAAGGGGATTGTGTTGGCCCCACACGTGATGCTGCCCACGTGATGTTCTGCTTCTTGCTGATTTACCACTCTCGCGTGGCTCTTCATGTATTTGCTCACTTGCTGTTTGGATTGTTGCTTGATGGTCACTTGCTGATTCGCCTCTTGTTGACTGTCCACTTGCTGATGAGCCAAGCTTGTCCTGATTGGCCGCTTTTGAGTAGCTTGGGCCTTAATTAACTGGCCTATCGCAGATGGGCCATTTGCTGCTTGGCCACGTGCTGATTAGCTTCTTGCTGATTGACCTCTTGCTGATCGACCCCACTGATTGGCCACTCGGTGATTGGCCAATGGCTGCACCTCTGTCCGAGCGCTCACGAGGTTCGTGCGTACTGGCCCCCTTGATTGGCCAATCGTAGATGAACCACTTTCTGCTTGGCCACGTGCTGATGACCTTCTTGCTGATTGGCCGCTTGCTTCTTCACCTCTTGCTGATTACCCCACCGACCTAGCCACTCCCTGATTGGCCAATGGCTGGACACCTATGAGTGCGCACGCACAGATGTCTAGCCATTGGCCAAATCACGGAGCGAACAGGTCAGTCTGGCCATCAGCAAGTGGTAAAGCAGGAAGAGGCCAATTGGGGAGAATGTTTTCAGCACATGGCCAAGCATGAAGTGGTTCATCTACGATTGGCCAGTCAAGGGGGCCAGTAAGCACGAACTTGGCGAGCGCACGCACAGAGGTCCAGCCGTTGGCCAATCACGGAGTGGCCAGATACTGGGGTCGATCAGCAAGATCTTCCCCAAGAGATAAAGCAGCAGGAGGCAAATCAGCAAGAAGCTATTCAGGACGTGGCCAAAGCAGCAGTGGCCCATCTGCTCTTGGCCACTTGAGGGGGCATTGTGCGCGCGCGCAAGCGCGTGCGTGCGTGCACCCGTGTGTGTGTGTGTGTGTGTGTGTGTGTGTGTGTGTGTGTGTGTGTGTGTGTGTGTGTGTGTGTGTGTGTGTGTGTGTGTGTGTGTGTGTGTGTGTGTGTAATCAAGAGGCCTGTCTGCAACGTCGGAGAGCTTGCAACGTGAACTTGATTTCAACTTGGTGGTGCAAATGGCTTTGGTGTTGACGACGTGACAGATTTTAGGTGGCTGAAGCCCTAGAAACCCATGCAGCGAGATGGACTGAAACCCCAGAAATGAAGTCTAGATGGCGGAAACCCCAAAATTGGATTCCGTTCAGACTTAATTTCGATTCCTTCGGACCAGAATCTGATTTTAGGAGTGTATCCGATTGCGCAACATATTCTTCCCGCATTCGTAAGTAAACTAATGTGCTTGCAGGTGCTGCCTGTATTAGTTAGTTGAATGAAGTTGGAATGATTCCCGCCATTTTTATGGCGCAAAACATCCTTAATTACAATATCAGGTGACGCGGGTCGATGTGCTCATAGCGGTTGAGCTCTGGTGGAGGTGGATTTCGCATCTTCAAGGCAGTTCCTCTCTCCGATGTGCATGCAGCGGCGAGCAACGCCCCTGCTCGCTGCCGTCCTCTTCAGCCCTAGTGGCTGGTCTTTGGATGTAATCTTCCTTCCTTCCTTCCTTCCTGGCCGGCGGGGTTCCGGAATCCGGTTCCGGAATCGTTCCGGAAAGGATCCTTCACCACAATTTGGGGGACCTGCACCATCGATCAACTCGCAGATCTGGACGATGGAGCATCTCGCTGATCCTTCAGAGGTCCGCTCCTTCCTCATGGCGCAGGTGGCCTTCAGGAACGCCTTCTCTGTTTTGACACGTTTCAGCTCTTCGGTGCTACCCCTCCAAGATCGTGGCCTAGCGACTCCTCTTCTGCTAGTCGGCAAGGTGATCCCTATCCTTGACCGGAACCCTCAGCCAAGGCCCCAGCCCTGCCTGTGCCCAGAACCCTAAGCCCAGGCCTGTGCCTGATCGAGGCAGCACCAAAATGTTGATGCGGGACGCGTCTACGACCAACGAGATGATAGCCTTCAAAGCACGAGCATACGTCCATCGCCGAGGCGTTAAGCACAATATGGAACGCTGAGGAGACCAAGCATGGGATGTATGTCGTGCGCCAGAAGGCTGACATGTTCCAAGTGGACGTGCGTGTTTCAGCTGAGTCGCTCACGAAGCTGGCAGCGGCCAACCGCCTGGTGAACCTCGGGGGAATGTACTTGCAGTGCTATAGCGACGAGGACAGATGGCGCACCGTTAGCGTCGCCTCGCGGGCGGACGGGCACTACATTAATATTCTGAAGCGCGTCACGGGCCAGTTCGGCAGCGCGGAACCACAGGGAGGTTGTGCACGTGCTCCCGCACACGATCTTCGTTAGGCCTCGTCCGCTCTCCTGGATATGGACTTGCACCAGTCGCCTGGGAATGTCCAAGTGGTGGTACGCGACAAAGTTTTCTCCTCGCACGTGCAGTCGAATCCCTTGTTCTCAAACGAGGCGGTGTTCAAACAAATTTGTTCCAGCACCGAGATCTCTTGGCACATGCGACCCAATGGTCTACCTCATGACCGAGAGCGGGATCAAGGTCGTGGGTCGAGTCGTTTCCCGACAAGATTCCGGCGGCTTCGCCCATGTGCCCGCAATCGAGCTGCACACTGGTCGACCATGACGTCCCGGCGTTGGACTAGTCCGAGTACTCGGGCTTGCCCTCCCCCTGCCCCTGGGCCGAGGGACGTCTCTCCCCCACCCCCACACCACCTTTTCCCTCTACTCCTCTCCCTATTGCTCTGACTGTCCCTCCTCTTCCTCCTCCTCCTCCTCCTCCTCCTCCTCCTCCTCCTCCTCAATTTTTTTTGGAAAAGATGCAGTAAAGCGACGCATCTTCTCCCTCTGACTAATTTGCGGTCAAACGATCAGGGGTGGAGGGAGGCTGCGGAAGACGTGCTATGGCCCGCCATCCAATGTCTCTCCGGCAGAATCCGTCTGGCCACGTGATGCTGTCCACGCCCTACGATAGGCGCCAATGAACACCCTGAGAGCTTTTTCCTTCACCCTTTCGCCCCTTGCATTCTTCCCATCTCACATGTCCCAAGTTTTTGGAACTTCCAACAATAGGCGCTGGCCGCATGCGAGCAGATGCGCAGCTGCTGGCACAAAGCTCTGGACATTCTGGATGCCCTGCCCAGTGGCCGGAGGGCTAGATCGAAAACCACAGTGTAATTTACACCATATGCAAATCTTGTGTGATCTATTCTGTTGTGTAAGAAGTACTCCGTAAATATCAAGATGATGTTTTAGGTTATGAACATCCAAGGCACTATTTTACATAAGCTAGTATACAAATAAAGTGTACGAAAAGAAATTGGATTCCTGCCGTCTGGATGGTTACAGCCAACTGAAATGCAGAAAACAAACACACACAATAATAAGGAGTGGGGACATGCCACACCGCACAGGTCTTGGCCTGAGCGCCTGCAATGCGGCGACCGGTGGCCCTGACGGCCAAAATGAAACAAAGTTGCATTGCCACGTAATTTAGAACAGTTTTGCTGGCGAAATTGGTTGGGGTGAGTAGGATGCGCGGTGGGCGTGGTCATCCTATGTTGTAATGATACGACCTGGGGGGGCCGAAACATCAGCACACAGCAGCAGAAATTTCCCCACTTCCCCCCCCCCCCTGAGGGGGGTAGGGGAGAAATAATGATAACGCACCAAAACAAGAGTAACCCCCCAAACACCCCGAAAAAATACCCCATAAAACCCCCCCCAAAAACCAAAACATAAAAGAAAAACAAAAATGAACACACAAACTCCCTCACCAAAAAAAGGGGGAAAAAATTCCCAAACAAACCACGCAAGAGGGGGGTGGCAGGCCATACCTCATAGGCCTTACGCTGCGCCTCGGCAATGTCACGCCCCGTGGCAGTGATGGCCAGCACCCGTCCCCCGTTTGCCACCACGTTGCCGTGCGAGTCCTGCGATGTGCCCGCGTGGAACACCTGCCTCCCCCACACCCTCCGCCTTCTGTCCCCACACCCTCTGCGTGCGTCCCTCCCCACCCTGTGCGTGTGTCCCCCCGCCCTCTGCATGTGTCCCCCCGCCCTGTGCGTGTGTCCCCCCGCCCTGTGCGTGTGTCCCCCCGCCCTGTGCGTGTGTCCACCTCACCAGTGCGTGTGGCACCCCATCCTGTGCGAGTGTCCCCCCGCCCTCTGCATGTGTTCCCCCGCCCTCTGCGTGTGTCCCCCCGCCCTGTGCGTGTGTCCACCTCACCAGTGCGTGTGGCCCCCCACCCTGTGCGTGTGTCCCCCCGACCTCTGCGTGTGTCCCCCCGCCCTGTGCGTGTGTCCACCTGACCAGTGTGTGTGTCCCTCCCCCCCCCCCCCCTTCATGCCCCCTCACCCTCCACCTTC
This sequence comes from Botryococcus braunii, assembly GCA_002005505.1. Lineage (NCBI taxonomy): Eukaryota > Viridiplantae > Chlorophyta > Trebouxiophyceae > Botryococcus > Botryococcus braunii. The sequence continues at coordinate 341,817 of KV908417.1, forward strand.
TGTCCCCACACCCCGTAGGGATCTGCTTGCACAGACGTGTCTGCTGTACAGCTGCTCGAGGGGTTTAGGGGGCAGGGGTCACCTTGGCCGGCGTAACGCGTTCCAGACCCGAAATCTGGGTTCCCTTCTGGTAAGACCCTGGGTACCCGCGAGCAGCCAGGATGACCGTGAGCGCCGCCTCGTCCCGCCACCCGGGTGCCGTGGTACCCAGGGTCCCGTCTGTGGCCTCCAGCAGCAGCTGCAGCAGATCTGAAGCCAGGCGGACCATGAGGCACTGGCACTCCGGGTCCCCAAACCTCACATTGTGCTCCAGCAGCTTCGCCTGCCCCCGCCAGCCTTGCTTTCATTCAATCGCTCGATCAAATAATCGATGGAACGAACGATCGATCAATCATTCGTTCGTTCGTTTGCATGCTTTAGAATACCCTGAGACCTTTGTTGGTTCGTTCACTCGTTCATTCAGGCACGCATGCACCCACTCACTCACTTCACTTACTCACCCACCTACGCGTCCCCCCCCCCCACCCACCCTGTCACCGACCCACCCACGTACTCCCTCACCCACCCAATCACTCAATCACTCAATCGTGCACACACTCCCCCACTCACTCAACCATCCATCCATTAGTTGCAGCCAATCATGCGCCTTGCTTGTTTGCATCCATTGATTTCTTAAGTGTTTGCACCTCGTCGATCGTTCATTCTAATCCAGACGAGAGCCGGCGAGAAAAATTGTGGGGGAGGAGAGAGAGAAAGAGACACAGAGAGAGAGAGACAGAGAGAGAGAGATGGGGGGCGGGGAGTGTGTGCGTGTGTGTGTGCGCGCGCGCGCGCCCGCGCGCCCCCGCGCGTGCGTACATGCGTGCGGTGAGTGCTGGTATGAGTGAGTGGCGGAGGGAGGGAGGGTTGCACGCCTGGCCATTCTGGATCATGAGGCCAGCAAAAAGGACCCCTCGGAAGGGAACGCCCTCAGAGACCATGGCCTGGGCGGTACGGCGGATTATCTGCTCCATCACTTGCTGTTCCAAGTCGGGCGTCAGAACGGGAGCCGGGGAATATGCCCCCATGCCTCCCGTGTTTGGACCCGTGTCACCTTCCCCCACCGCTTTATGGTCCTGCACGTCCCCCCCCCCCTTCGAGGATTTAGATGTGAAATACATGAAAAGTACAAAACACATCTGTGTGTATGCAAAACCCTCTGTGTGTGGCCCTTGGCACTGCCACTTGGAGTGCTTGTACCTCAAGGTACAATGTACCTCCGTGCACTGGGAGTGCTTGTAGCTGAAGGTAAAATGTACTTCATGCACTTGTGAGTGCTTGTCCCTCAAGTTAAATTGTACCTCAGTGGCACTTGGAGTGCTTGTACCTCAAGGTTCGGGCTGGGTTCTTCAAAACTTTAAGGTACATTTATCAACATGTATAAACCTCGCAATAAATTTGCAGGCATGTAAAACGTGCGCTCTTTCGTTCATCCGTGTGTTCACTCATTCAGTCATGCGCTTGCTCTTACATTACATAAATCGGTTTGTTCGTTCTTCCATTCGTTCATTTGTTCCTTCGTTGATTCCTTCCTTCCTTCCTTGATTCATTCGTTTTTTCTTTGTTTCTTTCATTAATTCCTTCATCTGTCTTTCATACACTCACTCACTCATCCATTCAACCATCTATCCATCCATCCATCCCTGCATCCACTCACTCACTCTCTCATTCGTTCACTCACTCACTCATTCATTCAATGGTTCATTCATTCAGTCATTCAGTCATTCTTTCATTCACTCACTCACTGACTCATCCATTCAACCATCCATCCATCCATCCATCCATCCATCCATCCACTCATTCACTCCTTCATTCATTCGGTCATCGTTCATTCACTCATCCATCAAGCTACCCGTGCATTCATTCATTCACTCATTCATTCATCCACTCATTCACTCATCCATTCACCAATTCATGCACTCAATCAGAT
>KV908417.1:348785-388785 GCA_002005505.1 Botryococcus braunii
GACTTGGGACAACCTGTACCCCGAGCTCTGTAGATATCCCAAAATTTGCTGGAGAGCAATATAGACTATTGCAGAGTGGTGACTGACGCAGCTTCCAAGCAAGGGCATGCTCACGGCCTCCTCCTCCGATGACTAGAACATCGATCTGCCGACAACGGAGAAAGTAATCACCCGACAGGCGGAACTTTATACATGGTACTCCAGATTGGATCAAAGGCAATTTCATATATTTCTTCAAAGTCAGGAATGCAAGTTCTGATTAAATGCCAGCGTCCAAAAGAAGCCCCAAGACGGGGCAATTGAGGGTGAGCGACATCACCTTCACATCCAAAGCGCAAAGTATCAATGTAAACTTTCTGCCATGACCTCCCCTACAGTTCTTGTGCATCTGGATTCGCCAAAATTGCTTGTGGGACAACGGGAACCGTCGAAGAGAGTGTGTTCCAGCTAACCATGTCATTGTAGTTCGACCCACAGACGGTGGGCCGTACATCCTGAACGATACTTGCAACAGGTCAAAACACTCTAACGCTCATGTCATTAAGGAACACACGTACAAAAAACGGTTGGAGAGCCGATTGTGCTCGCCATGGCACACCTGCAAATGCGCAATCAATCTGAGACGACTGTCACCGACCGGTCTTGATGCAGGAGGCTCCCCTACGGGAGCGGCGTGCCTTTCTGCGGGGCCCGGTACCCAGCGCCGCCGCCCCCAGTTGCACCACATGCCCGAGTAGAAGGCCAACATCTACCCAGCCATCTTCAATAGCCTCATCAACAACTAAACTGCAATTCGGCGGGTCCTCCTGGACGTGCAATTTCACTCAAAATTTGCTCATATGCGGCTTTTTTTGGGGGGGCGGGGGGGGGGGGGGGGAGGCTGTTGGGAGGACGCTACCCGACGTTGTTCGTCTACCAATATTCCTGGTAATAGAGTGTTTCAGAGAGATAATAGAGCATTTAAAGAAAATAGAATATCTAAATAGAAAATACAGCTTTCAGTGAGAATAGAATATCAAGAGAGAGAACAGAGTACTTCAAGAGAATAGAATATCTAAAGAGAGAATAGAATATCTAAAGAGAGTATAGAGTGTTTAAAGAGAATATAATACATAAAGAGAGGAATAGAGTATTTAAGACAAAATATAATATTTAAAGAGAGAATAGGGGTTTGAGAGAGAATATAATATTAAAAGAGAGCATAAAATATTTCAAGTAAGAAGTGAAGCATATATTCAAACCACACACCATGAATCCTGCATGTGGGTACTAGGATGTTTACGGTCAGCCACCATGACTAATAGTGACGGTCAACCACGAGTAATGGACGGGCTGCTCCTCCGGCGAATCCCCCTAGCTAGGTGGAGATGCCAAATCTACAGATTTAAAGGTATACCAAATCTAGGTTCGCCTTTACGTACAAGCAATCACAGTGATCCATCACAGCGATTCATGGACGTTACATAACAGTGTTTCTAAGAGCTGTGAGTGAGTAAAAGAAAAACAGATTTGGCAACTCCACCAGCCACACAACAGCCCTGGCCAGAGATGAGTTCCATCAGATCGCCCAATCTCACCGACTTGTGAAGCACCGAATTCTTGCCGATTTGATGCAACTCATCTCTGGATTTTAATCCAAAAAGTTAAGCCTATCCTAACTGCATACCATAAATCCGTCATGCGGGGACGCAGAATCTAGGGGCCAGATACTGAAGGTGACAGTGAAAAAACTCCCGAAATTATGAGTGAAGCCTATCCTAGCCTACTTGAACAGAGTTCCAGGTTACACAAGCGGGTGTGAATTGGATCTGCGCATTCTGCGGTATCAGTTTACTAAGCCATTGGAGCAGACAAATGATTGGAGCCGCACGGATTCGAGATATCCGTGGCTTATGAACTGGAGCAATTACAGAATGGGGCTGCGCACATCTGAAACATCAATGACTTAGCAATTGGAGCATTCAAATAATTGGAGCTGCGCATGTCTGAGATAAAATTGACTGAGCAATTTGAGCAGTCGAATAACTGGAGCTGTGCATATTTGAGATAACTTTGACTAATCAAAAATGAGCAGTCAAGCACAGGAGCTGCTTCCCTTTTTTTTTTTTTTTTTTTTTTTTTTTTTTTTTTTTTTTTTTGAATTTGCAAGCACCCACCCGTGCCACCCTTCCGTATGAGTTCAAGAAAGTCCATGTACCCAGGGCTTTCTAGATCTGTTGCCGGTGCATGTACGGCACGTCAGTGACACGTGCATGTACTGCCAAGTCACCCGCCCGTACAAGTACAAACGCATCCACTACACATGCATGTCGGCCTAACAAGTGGCGCACACAGTACTGCCAAGTCACTTGTCCACACAAACACAGCCACATATGCCCGCACATGCATGTACCACCACACAAGTACAGCCACATATGCCTGCACATGCATGTACCGCCACACAAGTACAGCCACAGATGCCTCACATGCATGCACGGCCACACAAGTACAGCTGCGTATTGCCTGCACATGCATGCAGCCCCACATGTCCACACAAGTACAGCCACATATGCCTGCACATGCATGTAGCGCCAACTTCACTCGCATTATGTCCGATGTACATCACTCAATCACTGGGCAGTCCACAGGATGGGGACGCCGTCGTCCCGCCAGGTGACGCGCCCCTCCACCAGTGCTGCGACTGCCTCGGGATACACCTGGTGCTCCTGCACACCGCAGTCTGCTTCTTGCTCCGACACCCCAGTCTGCTTCTTGCTCTGACACCCCAGTCTGCTTCTTGCTCCGACACCCCAGTCTGCTTCTTGCTCCGACACCCCAGTCTGCTTCTTGCTCCGACACCCCAGTCTGCTTCTTGCTGGTCCCGCCCTCGCCCTCGTCCTCAACATCGTCGTCTTCGTCATCGACATTGCTGTATTGTCGGTGTTATTGTCGTCGTTGTTGTTTTTGGACTTCTGGTTATTGATGCTGTTCATGGTGTCTGGGTTTGTTGTCGCCCTCATTGATGTTTTTGAACTTGTCATCGTCATCGCCGATTGTTGTTGTTGTTGTTGTTGTTGTTGCTGTTGTTGTTGTTGTTGTTGTTGTTGTTGTTGTTGTTGTTGTTGTTGTTGTTGTTGTTGTTGTGGTTGTTGTTGTTGTTGTTGTCGTCGTCGGCGTCGTTGTCGTTGTCGTTATCGTTGTTGTTGCCGTTGTCGTTATTGGTGTTGTGATTGCTCTCCACAAGTGGCAGCAGTGCCCCTGGAACTAACCTACCAATGAGCCTGACCAAAGACGTTGGACCATCATCGAACATGGAACAATTCCACATTGGATGTGAGAAGGGATTCCCAATCCATTGAACGTCTACATACAGAAGCATAGACTGACACACTGATATGATTCCGATGTCGAATTCCATGTCTGCTGATGACATTGAACATACCAACATACCTTTGAACATACCATTGGACATATGTAAGGGCTCTGGATACATTGAACATACCAACATACCTTGTGAACATAGCATTGAAAATATGTAATTGCTCGGGATGGGTTGATGAAACTGAGCGGCAAATGTCGAAGTGAAAAGGGGGACGTGTAGGGCATGGCCTGTTCAGGCAAGCAAGGCCGCAAAATCGGAGCGGCCGGGGCTCCAACACCCACCACCCACCACACCCAACACAGCTTGGTGAGAGGTGGGAAGGGTGGGGCAACAAAAGAGGCAACCCAGCTTGGTAAGAGGTGGGAAGGGCGGGGCACCAAAAGAGGCAACGCAGCGTGGTGAGAGGTGGGAAGCGTGGGGCATTGCCTGTTCAAGCACGCGGGCTGCCAAAGAGAGCGGTGTGTCATGAGGCAACACTGGGACCACCCGCTGTGCCAAAATAGGCCCCGTGTCGTATTCCTCGTCCACAAAGTGTACCGTCGCGCCGCTGTACCGCGCCCCGGACGCAATGACGGCGCGGTGCACCCGCTGGCCGTAGTAGCCCTTGCCCCCAAAAGCCGGAAGGAGGGCCGGGTGGATATTCAGGATGGCCCTTTTGTACGCCCGCACCACCTCCAGGGGGACCAGCTGCGGTACCCGCACCTCTGGGCATCAGAGGGATGCCTCTCCCCAGAAAATATTAATTACTAACTACCGTACCGGCAATAATTATTTACCACTGTACATATTTTGACCGTACGGAAGGCCCCTTAATTCTTCCCTGTCTAGCATGAAATCGCATTGTTTTAATTTTGACCATACTTTTTTGGGAATTTTCAGTCAATAATTACCGCCGGTACGGTAATCGTGTTTGTGTGTGTGTGTGTGTGTGTGTGTGTGTGTGTGTGTGTGTGTGTGTGTGTGTGTGTGTGTGTGTGTGTGTGTGTGTGTGTGTTGTTTTTCATTTTTATTTTTATTTTTATTTTTTTGGGGTGGTGGTGGTGGTGGTGGGAGGGGGGGGGGGGGGTGGACTCAAAACTCCAAACAGGAATTGGACACTGGACTTGGAGATACAAGGAGAAAGCGTGTGCCTATATCGATGGAAATGTCTGTGACACGGTCACGTCCCTTTCAACTCCTTTCGAAGTGTCACACGTGTCTTGGTTGAAGCAAAATTTGTTCAAGGGAGTTCTGGCACAGCTTACTAGAACCGACAGGAACTCTGTCCCACCTGTTCCCCCCACCCCCCCCACCCACGAGGGAGGGAGGGAGGGAGGGAGGGAGGGGAGGGGAGGGGAGGGGAGGGAGGGGGGGAGGGGGGGGTGCGAGGGAGGGAGGAAGGGAGGGAGGGAGGGAGGGAGGGAGGGAGGAGGGAGGGAGGGAGGGAGGGAGGGAGGGAGGGAGGGAGGGCAGGAGGGAGGGAGGGAGGGAGGGAGGGAGGGAGGGAGGGAGGGAGGCAACTGTTTTGCGAATTTCACCGATTCACAAATTTCATAGCAAATATTTTAAGGTTGTGTTTAAAAGGGGAAGGAGTTCGTGATGCTCGGGGTCATGCATCCAATGCTCACATGGGGCACGCAGCTTCTTATATTTGTTTGACAAATCTTTATTTTGCATCTGGCAGGCAAGCAGCCCAACACAACAAACAGAGCCGTGATTTTCTCACACACAATCCAGCATTCAGCTATCAATTAAGAAGCCTCCATGCAAATGTCAGACGGATCAGTGTACTTGAAGTCCAGCCACACAAGGATGGAGCGTCTACAATGAAATGAGTGTCCAGGCAAGCAATGATGAATCAATCACATGCATCCAATAGAGAGCAATTGTACCAGGACAAAAGCCATGTACACAAGAGAGAATAGCCGTGCGTGAGCATACACCCCCGCGCGAGCGCGTGCGCCCGCGCGCACTAGCACACACACACACACACACACACACACACACACACACACACACACACACACACACACACACACACACACACACACACACAGCTTTGGACTTAAGCAGCAAAGCACCTCAACAACCAGCGGGAATGGGGCCAATGTGAGATTGCTTGGCACCTTCAAGTAGCCTGCCAGGATGATGAAGTCCACATTATATTTACTCTGCAGGTGATCAAGAAGCCCATCTGGCATCAGCTCGGGGTAAGTGGCACTCCCTTTCTTGGGTGGTGGGAAGGCCAAAGTGGGTATGCCATGATCCTCTGCGTGCGCCCAGCCTCCGCACCCTGGAACATCACTAATGACCACCTGAAAAGCAGCAGCTCCCAGCTTAAATCAAATTTAAGCAGGTCTACCGAGCCTTTGCGAGGGGCTCTTTTTGCTTGAGTGGTGTCTACCATCCCCTGTGGGAGTTACAAGTGTCTCGCGGATTGCACATGCCATACTTTTTATAAGAGGTATGAAAAAGTCACATCCACTGCACAACTCAAGTAAAAATAATGATAGCTTTAACAACGACGCAAAGCAAGAGAAAGGAAAGTTGACTGTGGGAGTTACAGATCGCACGCACAAACCAATAAGCACGGCTTGAGAACGTACGGACGCACCGAAACCTCAGCATTTATGTTCTTTTGCAAAATAGTTTGGTGGATTGCACGAAAGTTTGATCCCCCGCCGGACACAAAAACTGCGAGCCTACTAGTTGGTGTCTTCTGGGAGGAAGGTGGAGACAACCTTTCACACCGCAGAACCAGACTGCGCCTTGCACAAGGCTTTTTTGAACAGGAGTAACCCAGAAACCCACGGATCACGGCACGAGGTGGCAATGCGATAGGCAAACTATCGGTGCGGCGCACTGGACAGCAAGCTAGTGACATTTGGGAAACTCAATTCATGGCATTGCTGCGTCTGAGCTCGAAATATACCCGCTGTTATTGCATCTGGCATTGTACCATCACCTTGTGCAAGCATCAACAATAAAGCAGGAAATCTACCCGTGGACTCTGAACAAATCGCCTAGCGCGTTGCTCCCTACTTCTACTTCCGGAGAACCCAAGATCCGGTCACATGATCCAATACAATATTTGTACCGGCTCCCAAGAGGTATAAGCTGGTTTCTGGAAAGTTGGCGAAACTTGTTTCCCCCTGGTTATCATCGCTTCACTACGTCAACCGCGTCATCCTGATTCAAAAGGGCATTGCTACAAATGCGACTGTCTTGATGTCGATTGGATAGAAGCTGCCTTGATCATGAACTTTCCGTATGGCGGACTGATCATGGTGCATCACGTGCAATGTAAAAGGATCAGAATTTGATATACTCCGAGTACCTTGGCAGCGTGGCGCTCCAGAATTTCTGTTCGAGATTTCTGGACATATCTTGGAGTAGGATAGTAGGCATTGCAGAAGCCTGAGCTCCAGCACTTTTTTGTCCGGAAGGCTTTTAGTGCAAAAGGCGTGACCGGGGTAAGAGGCCTATTTTTCCTGCGCTTTTCCGCCCTGTGAATGCTGCAATCCCTCACGTGAAAGTCCTTTATGTGATGTAATATTCTTTTCGGCCCTCGGAAAAAAAATTGGTGGGCCTTTGTTTGCGCCCATGACGGACTTTTCACGGCTTGACCCTCATGAACCTGCTGTGAAGTGGCCGTCACTGGAAGGAACGGAGGAAGGTAGGAAATAGTATTAGTACGGGGAGACCATGCAGCGATCCAATGCCCTGCACGTTTAGTCAATGTCTTATTAGTGAGGTATTAGTATGGTAATACTACTACCCCAACTGTAGGTTCTCAGATAGCGTTTGGCTTATCCGTTTGCGACATATCTCATTATGCCCTCTGGCCTGAACAGATGTGCTTATTTCTTCTTTCACAAGAGAGGGGAGAAAATAGTCCAGCCCAATGTGTCAATCAACGACACAAACCCTAATGCTCTTTCTAAGCCCTTTTTGCATTTCAGCCCTTGCACCGGCTCCGTGAAGCAAGGAAACAAGTATTAGTAATACTATGCCTAATGGCTGGTTTTGGATGTAATAGTATTACTAATACTATTTGTTGTATTGGATGAGTTATTTATGCCTTTCCCTCAGTGGAGTAATGGTGGCATTTCCGTCAGTGACAATAATAAATGACTAATATGGGCGAAACTGCAAAGACTTCGCGGTTAGGAACAATTTGAATGTAGATAGAGATAACGCAAGTTACAGACACGTTTAGTGCAGGAAGGTAGTGGTGCTAGCACGGAGAGGCAAGGCACTTGGTTGGGACTACACAAGCACTCCGGGTGTTTCCTTAAAGTTGCCCAATCAGTCCTTGATTGTTCATGTTCTTGACTCTACTCTTCGTCACACAGTAGAGCGAACTTTGACTCACACCCTCCGTGCCGCCACTGCACAGGTAACGTGATTGTGAATAGAATGGGAGATTTTAGGCTTTGTTGACCTTAGTATTTCATGTTATGTGTATGTGCTTGGCTATCTTATCATCGGACAATGAGATTGATCCTTTCTGAGTACGTACCAGTTAGGGTAGATTGAATTCCGTTGTTAAGAGAGAGCAAGTGAGCAATTGTAATAGACTTGGTTGGGACTACACAAGCACTCCGGGTGTTTCCTTAAAGTTGCCCAATCAGTCCTTGATTGTTCATGTTCTTGACTCTACTCTTCGTCACACAGTAGAGCGAACTTTGACTCACACCCTCCGTGCCGCCACTGCACAGGAATACGCCAAGCCCATAACCTAACAGGTTATGGGCCCACCACTCTCCCGTTGAGTGTGGGTGGCTCTGAAGACGGAGGAAGACAACCGTGAAGGGCTAAGAAACGCCGCACGAAGCAGACGGCAAGAAAAACTACCTGTGTCAACGTTCCTGCGCACCTAAGGACTGGACCTCCCTCGTACAACGATCGAATCAAGGCTGGGGGACCTCGAGGAGAACGTACACCGGACGAGCGAGCACTCGTCATCAAAAACTACGTTCTTCATCTGTACGCTGGACGCCCGCTTCCTCTGCCATCGTGGTTTGCGGATAGATTTCCTGTGTATCCAGCTTATAAGTTCACCCCGTGGGAGATCTCGTTTGTGAATCTTGAGCCTGGGTTCATCACGAAGGCTAAGTTCCTGAAGTATTGGCGTACCGTTGTCTGGCTGAACAGAGAGCAGGAAACAGCCGAAATTGCAGCGTACAACTCAGTGGAGTTAGCATTGTCCACTATCCCGATAGCTGCTTTCAAAGACACCCTGTCTCTGAGTGTTCGATGTGAAGCTGACTGGGAGACGGAGTCAGACAGTGATTAGTCCGGTGGTTGAGATGACTGTCTGAATGTTTCCTTGATAATCGTATAGAGTGCAGACAATGACATCGAAGAAGAAGGGGCAGTCAACGAGTGGGGCGTCAACCTCAAGCAGCGAGACCACCACCTCTACACCTGTTCGAGAACCCTGCACCCCAAGTACATCAAGGGGGGAAGGTGATGTATTGCCAAAAGTTATTCCCACTCAGGTTAAAGTACACATCAAACTGAGGGACAAGGGACATAATATTCTGATCTGGAAGAGTGCTTATTTGGCAGCCAATGAGGCAAAGGGGTCCCTTCCTGCAGTGCTGGAGGCCATGCCTGGCACGTTGCATGATGCAGCAGCTCTGTTACTGTTGTATGAATCTGTGCCTGAGGAGTGGCAAGGAGAACTGGCAGAACTGGGATCTGCATATGATGCATATGAGTACATATGCAGGAAATTCATTGGTGGACATAATCTTCAGGCAAACATGGACTGGTTGCAAGAAATGGGTCAAGGGATGAGACATGATGAAACAATTTCCCAATACGTGAATCGCATGCTCAATCTCAAAGCCTGCCTCCACAGAAATAATCATCATCTGATGGATGGCTTTGTAGCGACCCAAATAGTGCAGGGTCTCCCTGAGGCAGCTAAGGAGCCTGGCAGCCTGTCCACAGCCGTCGCATCTCCACTCAACAAACTGGCTGAATTACTACGTACCACTGCAGCGGCCCTGGGCTTTGATGAGACAGCTCCCCGCCAGCCCAGAGTCCTGGCCATCACCCCAAGCACTAGTGGAGCCAGCAACCCGCCAGCAGCAAGTGCAGCAACTGCTCAGCAGTCTTCAAGTGCATCTGATCCCAAGGGAGTTTGCAACTACTGTAATAAAAAGGGCCATTATTGGAGAGACTGCAGAAAGAGGCGCAGGGACGAGGAGACCCAGAGGAACGTGGTGGCAGCGGTCCAGCAACTGCAAGGCATGTGGCCTCAGGGCCAGCCACCTGTGGGTGGACACCATCCTCCAGTAGCCCAAATGGCCCATCATGGTGCAGATGCCTTCCCTGCTTGGTTCCAGCCTCCTGCTCCACCTCCACCTCCTCCTGAAGGTATGCTGTACACTATATCCCACAATGTCCTGGACAGTACGATCAGTAAACCCTTACAGCACTCCTGGCTGGTTGACAGTGGGGCATCGGTCCACCTAGTAAATGACGTGGCATTGCTGCATAATCCTATCATCCATGCCAAACCAATTCCCCTGCACTTGGCTACCTCTGATGCCACTGGTTGTATTATTGCATCTGGGTCAGTCTGTATTTTGAGCCCGCAACGCATTCCCTTCTGGATCCATCATGTGCAGTGTGTCCCCTCAGCTACCACCAACATCCTGTCAGTATCTGCTGCCCTTAGGGATGGTGCAGTATTCCAAACAGACAATGTGGGTGCCTTTTCATATGTCAGTGGACCAAACCACTGGAGAGCTCAGGTCACTGCAGAGATGGGACTGTACTACATTCATAGTGTAGTTGCAGTGAGAGGGACCAGCACACCAAAGCATGCAGCCAGTGCAACCAAACAGTTAAAATCCAGTATCTTGTCGCACAGCTGTGCCAAACGTTACATTTGGCATAGCAGAATGGGACACCCTGGAGAAACGTGGATGCAGCGTCTTGCTAAGGAGAACCTGGTGACTGGGATTGACACCTCCCTCTCTCCCTGCACTGATTGCCCGGTACACTGTGAAGCATGTATTGAAGGAAAGACTGCCAGACCCTCTTTCGGAACCAGTACCAGACCTGCCTTGGAACCTCTGGACCGAGTACACATAGACACTGTGGGTCCCATTACACCTGCAGCCATTACTGGTGAACGTTTGTGGGTTACTGTACTGGATGAAGCCTCTCAGTGGAAAGCAGTTATCCCAGTAAAGTCCAAAGACACCATCAGTGCAGCTGTCAGGGACTTACTTGTTTACTGGCAGACGCAACGAAAAACCACTGTGAAGTGTGTCAGATGTGACAGGGGAACTGAATTTATTAATGCTCGGTTCAAGGAGTTCTGTGCCTCCCAGGGGACTAAGCTGGAGACCTCTGCCCCCTACACCCCACAGCAGAATGGAGTGGCTGAACGAGCCAACCGAACCCTGAAGGAAAGAACCCGGACTATCCTGGCCTTTGCTGCTGCCAGTCCCACCCTCTGGAAAGAAGCCCTGGAGACAGCATGCACCCTGCTCAACATGGGCCCAAGTACAGGCAGGGACCTTACCCCCTTTGAATTATTCTGGGGATATAAGCCTGATGTCTCACTTCTGCGCACATGGGGCTGCCTTGCATATGTGCATATCCCAGATGTCCAGAGGCCAGTCTTTGCACCAAAAACTGTGCCAGGAATGCTCACCGGTTATTCAGCCTCCTCCAAAGCTTATCGTATATACATGGGTGGGGGCATATGGCGAGAAAGCAGAGATGTCATCTTTGTGGAGCACCTCAGAGGGGCCTCTCGTATTGGTCTCAGTGTGACTCCCGCTCAGTCTGAGAAATTTCTGTGCCCTGTTCCCTCTGGAACCAGCACTTCCAAACAGCACCCAGAGCCAGTTACTGTATCCTGTGAAGACGACAGTGAGGCAGAGATCCAGGACTCGTCCGTTGAGACATTGCACCCTCACATTTCCCAGAAAGACGCAGACTCAGAATGTTCAGGACCCTCTGGGAAGGCTGAGCCCGAGCCTGACCCCCAGAGATCCACTGCTCCCGCGGAGATCCGAAGGACCATCGAAGCAACTCTGGACCTGGCCCGCGGCGCTCATTCGGACTCGGGCCTACAGCAACAAATGATGCGAGCTCAAGAGACTCTCAGACCAACCAGCCTGGAGAATTCCAATTTGGCTGCTGATGGGCTGACAAGAGCTCAGAGGCATGAGCAACGAACACTTGCAAGAGAACTCCTGCTGTCACAGGAGATGGGAGAGAGCAGAGACAAAGTGGGGCTAACAGAAAGTGACACACAGTCACCGGGACCAGGGGAAGTGCAGGTAGATGGGTGCCAGTCTGAGAGCTCTGATTTTCATGTTAGTGATGAGAGGGGGGCAGCCACAATAATGACTGCAAATGGTCCCAGGGAGCTGAGTTGCACGGGTGGGTCCTGTCCAGTGAATGAGCTTCATGTCAGCGGTGAGACTTGTGTGGAAACGCCTGGCTCTCCCCATCAGTGGCGTGGACTGGTAGGGGAAGGTGGTGACAGCCACAGTCCTGAGAAGAGACAATCCACTCTCTCGGAAACAGCCAGAAATGTCTGTGAGAGCAGTACTGGGTCTGCATCCCAGTACTTGTGTGAGAGCCGAGAAGAGGAGGTGAATCAGGTGCACAGACAGTGTGTGGTACCCCCAAATTACAAGTGCAGCCTGAGAGGTACCTGTGTATGGGAGAAGGATGTCAGGGATGAGAGGTCACAGACTCTTGTGACACAACGTGGAAGTCAGAGACACACAAGTCAAGAAAGGGAGGGGAAGCAAAGGGGCGACCAGAGCCTACCTCCTCCTGCCTGTGAGAGCCCTCAAGAGCCTGAGCTTGAGAGGATGTGTAAGCGTGTGGATGTGGAGGTGAACCGGAAGCTCAGACAATGTGAGAAACCTCCTGACTATGGATGCTTCCCGGGAGGTACCTGTGTCTGGGAGGAAGATGTGAGCGTGCAAGACAACAAGTTGAGCAGTGCGAAGTGTGAATCCAAGAGAGAGAGAAGCATGAGAGAAAGCTCTGATACCACTGAGAGAAAAGCTAGCTGTAGTGCGGCGAGTGTCAGTGGAAGAGTAGTGGGTTCTGAGGGTGCAACCAACGATTCTCCCAAGGGTAAGGGAGAGAAGGGGAAGCACACTGGTGTTAGATTTGGTAAAATCCATGTTCCCTCTAATTTAAGAGAAGCTCAGATGTCTCCTCAGTGGGAATACTGGAAAGCTGCGATGCAAGAAGAGCAGAATTCATTAGACACCCATGAGGTTATGGAATATGTTCCTAGACCTCATGGACATAAGGTAATACCAGTTCACTGGATTTTCTCAGTGAAAATGGATGCACATGGCAATGTGTTGAGATTCAAGGCAAGATTGGTTGCTCAGGGGTGTCGACAAATTCCTGGAGTAGATGTCATGGAGGTCTTTGCACCAACCAGCAGCTATGGAGCTAGGAGAACCTTGCTAGCTGTGGCTGCTAGGGAAGGTTACGAGATTCACCAGGTAGATGTTAAGACAGCCTTTCTCAATGGTGAGCTGGAGGAAGAAGTGTATGTAACACAACCTCCAGGATTTGAGAATGGTGATCGTAATACCGTGTGTCGACTCAAAAAGGCACTGTATGGCCTAAAGCAGGCCCCACGTGCCTGGCACAAGACCCTTAATGACAAACTTGAAGTCATGGGGTATGTGGTGTGCAAGAGTGATGCTGGAGTTTATGTGAGATGCTCTGAAGATGGGGGTAAATCCTACGTGCTAATTTATGTAGATGATCTCCTGATTGTATCCAAGGGCATGTCAGAGGTGGAGAGAGTGAAAGAGCTTCTCAAGAAAGAATTCACCATCCACGATCTGGGGGAGGTGAAGGATTTCTTAGGTTGTCAAGTCATGAGAGATAGAGAGAAGGGGTTAATCTCTCTGAGTTGCATTCCTAAGATAGATGCACTTGTGGAGAAGTTTGGTCTTGATCTTGAGTCAGTTGGGCCCGATACCCCAATGACAAAAGATTTTGTAATGTCTCAGATGCCAGCACCAAAGGATGGGAGTGATAGTATTGGTGCTGGGAGTGTTCTGCCTCCTGGTCATCGATACTGTGAGTTAGTTGGGTCTCTGCTCTACATAGCTAACACCACTCGTCCTGATATATCCCAGGCTGTAGGAGTTCTGTCGAGGTACAGGATGTCACCCACAACAGCACACTGGAATGAGGCCATCCGTGTGTTGAAATATCTTAAAGGAACCCGAGACCTGGTTCTGATCCTTGGTGGAAAAGAAACAGAGTTGGAGGGATATGTTGATGCTGATTACGGTGGAGATCAAGACCACCGTTTCTCCACCACCGGCTTCGTCCTCACTGTGTTTGGAGGAGCAGTTGTGTGGGGAAGCAAAAAGCAATCTGCTGTGGCTACTTCCACAGTAGAAGCAGAATTCATGGCAGCAAGTGCTGTTGTGAAGGAAGCTAATTGGCTGAGGGGATTCCTAGAGGAAATTGGCGTGTTACCTTGGATAGTGAAGATACATTGTGATAACCAAGGGTGCATCAACCACCTCAGGAATCCAGTGTATTCTAAACATACCAAGCATATTGCAATCAGCTGTCACTTTGCACGTGAAGCTATTGCAAAGGGGCAGGTTGACTTCAAATACATTCAGTCTGCCAGGAATGTGGCTGACATCTTCACTAAACCACTCGTAAGATTAGTGTTTCAGGGTCATAGAAACTCACTGGGTCTTGCCAAGTTCTGGTGAGGAAAAGGCAAGGGGAAGTGTTGTATTGGATGAGTTATTTATGCCTTTCCCTCAGTGGAGTAATGGTGGCATTTCCGTCAGTGACAATAATAAATGACTAATATGGGCGAAACTGCAAAGACTTCGCGGTTAGGAACAATTTGAATGTAGATAGAGATAACGCAAGTTACAGACACGTTTAGTGCAGGAAGGTAGTGGTGCTAGCACGGAGAGGCAAGGCACTTGGTTGGGACTACACAAGCACTCCGGGTGTTTCCTTAAAGTTGCCCAATCAGTCCTTGATTGTTCATGTTCTTGACTCTACTCTTCGTCACACAGTAGAGCGAACTTTGACTCACACCCTCCGTGCCGCCACTGCACAGGTAACGTGATTGTGAATAGAATGGGAGATTTTAGGCTTTGTTGACCTTAGTATTTCATGTTATGTGTATGTGCTTGGCTATCTTATCATCGGACAATGAGATTGATCCTTTCTGAGTACGTACCAGTTAGGGTAGATTGAATTCCGTTGTTAAGAGAGAGCAAGTGAGCAATTGTAATAGACTTGGTTGGGACTACACAAGCACTCCGGGTGTTTCCTTAAAGTTGCCCAATCAGTCCTTGATTGTTCATGTTCTTGACTCTACTCTTCGTCACACAGTAGAGCGAACTTTGACTCACACCCTCCGTGCCGCCACTGCACAGGAATACGCCAAGCCCATAACCTAACACTATTACGTCCAAAACCAGCCATTATGGCTGAAGGGGTGACAGTAGAAATGTCTAGGATCCACATCCACCACTAAGCATATCCCCATCGCGGAGCATGTGTCCTACATGCAAGTACGCGGAATCCAAAGGCCATCAACAGGCCTGACGGTAAAACGTTTGTTTCTACAGTTGGGTTGTGCTTTCAGGTCTTTGGTGATGTGAACAGTTGTATTCGAATTATCCAAGATGACCCTTAAAGCTAAGCTTAGCTTGGGCTACCCATTGAGGTTGGACGCCAGCCGCGAATCGCCCGCCTCGATCATCGTGGTGACAGGTGTGATTCGGCTGTGGCTGATGCACTCCGCTGTATGTGTCACTGTGAGTGCCGTAACCCTGTACTAGGGGAACGTTACCCTCACGTATACTCTGCTTCCTCTAGGTCTCTCAGGCAGTTCTTTTGGGAGCTTGCTTTACATGCAGGGTTTTTTTTTTTTGTGTTTTTTTTTTTTTTCATGTATGATGCCCTTCAAGCTCGTACAGACACTCTTGAGATTGCCGCGAATTGATTCTTCTACTCCAGCAAGCCAGCAAGAATGATACTACCTGCATGCCGGAAACGTGTCACACATTCATTGAATGGTGCATAGGATCAATGAAGATAGACAGACCCACAGTCGTCACCAGAAACCTTGACGCAAAGCCTGTTGGACTCACCCCATCTCACCTGATTAGCATGAAACAGAGAACCCATGACTAACACCAACAACCTTTTAAAGTGCATGATTGTCAAAGGAGATTGTTCTCAATTATTTTCCGCTCTTTCTGTCTTTAATAGTGCATGTCGTAAGACAGCGTCCTTACAAGTCGTTGCTACAGTCTCATCAGACCGTTTTTCCGGGGCCCTCTGTAATTGGTACACGATTCGATATTGGCAGGGGCTCTAGAAAGATCTCTAGAATGTCTGCAAGAACCCATGTATCAGCAGCCTCATCCTTAGTACCTGTTATGCCCCTTGAACAGCTATCCATATAGATCAAGATGGTATGTCAGAGATCAGCATGTCTAGTCCAGGTCCAGGATAGTCACTAAAATGTGTCAGAGGACCCTTCCCAACATAACTTGTTGCAAATGAAGTTCCCTTTACATACTGTACCTCAATAGTACTAGCATACACTTGCAGCGACGCATCTTGACGTTTAGACTGAGGGTGTGACGCATTGCTGATAATGGATCCATGAATCAGCTTATCAGTCCATCAGTACCCCCCCCCCCCCCGGCCACTTCCGGAAGTGGCCAAGGGGGGGGGGTACTGATGGACTGATAAGCTGAATCAAATCACAAAGGACACATGCAGGATATCATTTTTTCCAGGGGCGTCCCCTTCTGGGGTCATCTCCGGTCGTTTGGATTTTGGGGTTGTCATTCCTTTTCAGAGGCCCTAGCGGGCCCAATACTCTTGCTATTGTTTGTCGAATTCCGATGCAGGCCCCATCTCAGGCTTTCCGGCTTTGCTTTGGTTACCTTGGGGATGCAGCGATTCACGTTGTGGTCGGTGTCTCATTCTCATTTCCTCCCGGCATACGGTTCAAGCTGAGTTGGAATGGTCTGTGAGACGCATAGCCTCCAACATAAAGGGATGTTTATGATCTAAGGGGTGGAGCAAGACAGACATTGTGCAGGTGTAGCAGCCTATCAGCTGGAGTTCCTTTTCTACTTTTTGGAAGAGGTGACCTTGAACGAGATCACATCTGTCCAACCACCAGAGGCTGATGAGATGGGCCATTTTCACAGATATATCCCGCAGAATGTGAAGACAATGGCGACATTATCGTGCACGAAGGGATGCAGAGCTAAGGGAAGATGGACAACGACATCGGAGGGATGAGGCATGGCAGTTGGTCTTTTGCTTGATCAGTTGCACGAATGGGATGCACGAAAATTACCTAATCTAGGGGGGCCACGGGAAACCGTGGAAAACTGTTATGGCATGGTGCCACGGTTCTGCCAAAATTTGGCAGGATTTGGCGAGGGCCCTGTCGGGGTTGATATGAGGTACTACGGCGACTGCAATGAGGCTGTGGTGCAACGAACCTGTCACGGGAACCCAAACGTCGGAACTGACCAGCACCACCTAGTTTTTGATTGCTAGAAGTCACGGAATGGAAAGATGTGATGTCGAGGGAGGCCTGCAGGGTGCTATGGCCACGCTAAGGCGCAAGGGGTTCCGCAGGGGAAACGGGTCGTGAATATGTCCTTGCGGAGCCCATCGCCAAATTCCTTCAAGATGGAGGAAACGTTTGAAGGGACGTCGTGGAGTTTGGCTATGGATGACTCGGAATATCAGCTAACAGATGACAATCTGTGCGACTTGGGTAAGGCTCGCTGCTGCAATCGGCCGGCTGCGTTGAGCGCTTCGGATGTAGAGAATTCACTGGGTGTCAGTGTCAGTACGAAATTCATATTGGAAGGAGCTTTATAGCGATTCCAATGTCCACCTGCCCTTGGTGTGCAAGCACCTGAGCTGCCAGACCGTTCTGGTTCGCACGGGGCTTCTGCCTTTGACACTTGCAGTTTCAGCAGTCACTGTCCAGTGGACGACAGTGACTTCTGATGTGGACAAAGGGGGTTCCTGCTACCAATTGGGGATTGTCAGGGATTGTTTTTTCGAACTCAACCTAGTTCACAGGCCGCGCAGCAGGCAGAGGAGTTCCCCGTAAAGTCAGCGCTCTTAGTTAGGATCACCATTGTAGGTTGAACGAGGTGCTGTCCATGTAGTTTGAGGATGAAACCAATGTTCAACCCAATCTCGACGGCTCGAACAAAACCCGTGTTTTCCGTGTTGGCTTGAGTTAGCTCTGCTATCATGCCAGTGTTAGAAGGGGATTGGGAGCTTTTGCTTCGCCAAATCTTTGCGGATTGTCCGGCGTTGGGCTCCTTCTCCGGGGACGCTTGCAAACGTGATCTGCCGGTCGAGATCGTTAGTCCCAAGGATAGTTTGCACGTCATGCTAGACAGACTAACTTGTTTTTCACATCCAGGGTAGGTCAATGTGTTTTTTGGATGGGATTCAGGGCAATAGCAACAACAATTCAGTATGGTGTAGAGTCACCTGTTGAGGACTGGCCCCTTGTCACTTGCTTTGAGAGGCAGCATGTTTATCTTGAGAAAACAAGTGTTGCAAGTTGTTTAAGGGCTAACAGTGGATTCAATGGCACAGAGAATATTTTTGCCAACGTCGATGAGGAATTTCTCGGCCATGCGAACCACTTGGCATTTCCTACGAAGGAAACTTTTTCTAGGCCAGATCAGCAGGTGCGCATCATGCTTGGGGTTCACTGCTTGTCAGTGCATGCTTTTTTGCTGATGTCTAATTTTGCAAATTAGACATCCACAAGCCAGGGTTGGACAGGACCCAGGATTGTGAGTTGACCGTATGCGTCCGGTCTGTGCGTCTTTGTTTTTCCCTATAAAGTTCATTGCCGTAGTTAGTCTTTCTAGCGTTTTCTTCTTGTGGCACATTTTGCATGTCCAGCAACAGCATTTGATTTACAATGTGCGTGTTTGCCACAGGCGATTTTGCGGGAGCAAGATGCTATCAGAGGTCATAAGAAGAGTCCTGGTTTAGTGCATGCCTACAGCTACAATGACTTGGCTGCTTTGCGCCAGACCCAGTATCAGGGATATCCGGGGGCCCAGTGCGAGTCCCCGGGATCTTCGGGAGAGAATGGACAGTCCAGGTCAGGCATCATGCTACAGCTCTTTGCTCATAATATGGCAACTGCTAGGATTGCAGTAGATGTTTTCCGTTGATGAAGGGAATGGGCGTGGATGGAGTGAATGGGAGTCTCCGGGGGTTGTTGGTTGAGCTTGCCCTGGTCAAAAAGAAGCCTCTTTGTGCTCCACTTTTCCACTTTCCTCCCAATCTTGAAATGGAATCCCTTTTCCAGCACTGTCCAGCTTTCTTGCTTGTGCTTTTTATGTTTAATCCATTTTGCGACACTGTGCACCTTTGCCCCATTGAAATGAAACTCATCCTGGAATGGCGCTATAGTTGCATACGAAGTGGGTCGCAAGACTGATCAGGGGGAGCAGAGTGGGATTCTGGTGTTTGCTGCTTGCCTTGGGGCCCTTCGTGTAGCCACCCATTGCAAGGGTGTTGCCACCCTGGCGGAAGGGGGATGTGTAAGGGCTGCTGGGCTTTACACTGGTTTTCAAAACAAAAGGGACAGGGCGGGAAGAGGTTCCGTGCGTATCATAGCTTGACAAGAGGAATCCGAGAGAGGGGAAGGTAAAATGTGAAAGGGGCCCACCTGGCCGGAAAGAAGAAGAAGGGGGGGGGGAGTTGAAGAATAAGAAGAGGAGGAGGAGACAGAGGAACAGATTGAGGGGAGGAGAATGGGAAAGGGGAATCTAAAGGGGGAAAGGAGAGGGGGAAGGAGGAGGGGGAGGAGGAGGAGGAGTAGCAAAGCTTGCCACCTGAGCTCCAGAGTTCTGGTGCAGGAACATCGTTCAAAACCAGCAGCTGCAGCAGCAGCCTTCTCCAACCAAGGAATTCAGCTCCCGATTAGCAAGCATCCCTGAGAGCTCTGCAACGTCGATGGGAGGCACCATGGGGGGATTTGGGCATGACATTCTTCAGCATGATGTCAAGTGCGCCACGGTCTGTTGAGGACCTTGACTGCTAACACACTGCACATTGTGTGTGTGTGTGTGTGTGTGTGTGTGTGTGTGTGTGTGTGTGTGTGTGTGTGTGTGTGGGGGGGGTTTTTTTTGGGGGGGGGGGGGGGATTTTTTTCTGATGTGTCAAGAATAGCATGGTAGTGTGAATCTATGTTCCCAACCCCTGTTTTGAGATAATGGCCAACAAATTGTTATGAGATAATGGCTAGCATAGTGTCAGCCATCATATCTTGCTACTGGAGACTGGCTTGGGATTCCTGAATCTGACAAATCAATAAAGAGCTGGCCGTGTTTAGGGTCATCTGGACTCCGCTGAAATGGGTATGGAAGTCACGCAACGTCACCAGATGCGACTAAGTGCATGGTAGTTGGCAACACACCACAGGTTTGGGGCATCGTTGACTTCGACGTGAACTTGGCAGTTGAGTGTTGCTTTCCATTTCTGGCCAGGCCTGGTGCTTCGGAGCTGGAGTACCTGTCTACGAGTACCCAGTACACTGGACACAACCAGGGTAGGTTGGGGGCCCACTCTTACATAAAGTCCCAAATTTGGATTTGTTGGTTGTAGCTGTCAGCCGGAGGGGGGTGGTTGTTGGATTTGGGAAACTCCCGCTTTGCTGTTTCCGGACGTGGCACGGGGGTTGTGGGTGAATCTTACAAGTCCTGCGCTTGTGTTTTGCGCATGTTGGTTGGGGATGTTCAGTTTTCTTTTTCTTGATGGATGTGGTTATGGTCGCGGTGTGCTGAGTTGTCTACTCCATGGGCTGGACATCTTTGCTGAGATTCTTTGCAATTCAAAATCACCTCACCTGCATAGCCGGATAAAGTGACAGTCCTCCTTCCGTGCATGTGGCTATCCGGCAGATTTTTTGAGCAAGGACTTGGGGTGAGAATCGAAGCCCATGGCCTGGCTGAGATACTGGTGCCACTCGGGCAGTAATGGATGTTGGGCTTCGTGAGTGGCTTGGGGCGAAGCTTGAAGGTCCCCAGAGTAACTAGCTTGAGATACTGGTGCCACGAGGGTGATTATGGAGATCATACTTTGGGAAGAGATTACGAGGCCTATGAGTTTGTTGCTGGATTTACTGGTGCCAGTCGAGTCGCTATGGACGCCAGGCTTGGGAGGGGTCACGAGGTATTTGTGAAAATCCAGAGTCGATGGCTTGAGCTACACATGCCACTGGTCCATCATATGGGCGTCAGGGGTCAGGGTAGGGTTTGGGAGGAGACTCCCAAGGCACGACCTTTTCTGGGTCATGTATTTGGGTTCGGCGACTATGCAATGTGCTCTTGCTGGATTATCAGGAGAGTTTGATCGAGGTAGCTGTGTCAGGGTTGGGTTGGCATGTTGCTGGCGCCAGGTTGGGGTGCCGCAAGCATATATTCGCACAGATCCTGTGTTGCTGTTCCCTGTTCCAGATCTGGGTTGGGGTTTGCAACACGTATGTAGTCGGCCGGATCCTATGTTGCTATTCCGTGTGCCAGTGCGTGTGCTGGATTGGGGTTTGCAACAGGTACGTAATTATAACGGATGCTGTGTCGCTGGCCCCTGTTCTAGAGCTGGAGTGGGGTTTGCAATAGGCATGTGTGCTATGATGCTGTCCTGAGTTTGAAAACTGTAGAAGGGTTTTCAACAGGCAATGTGCTCGTCCGGATCCTGTGTTGCTGTCCTGAGTTCCAAAGCTGGATTGGGGTTTGCAGCAGGCATGTACCAGGACGGATCCTGTGTTCCTGTGGGGAGCATGGTGCCCATCGGGCCCATGGACCCGGTCAACCCCTACCAGTGTGCCAATGGGGCTGACTCACCTGGTCTCCTGCCAATCACGGATATGGCGGCTTGGGACTTCTCAAATTTGGACATGCCTCAGGGTATCATGTCCTCTCCCTTGCCTGGTACCCCGAATGCGGTACCGGGATCGGTGATGCCTGTGGATCCCTCGACGCCGCAGAGTATACCGCAGACAATGCCCTTGCATGACCAACAGGCAAATCCCTTGCGATGCTTCCACGCCGTTTAAATTCCTGGCGATGCATCCACCCTGTCTGAATCCCTGGCGATGCTTTACCCCCCCTCGAATTCTGTATCTTAAGTGGGCGTCCCCTGTCCTGGACGCCCTCCTCCACTTCGTTTTTTTTTTGGGGGGGGGGGGGGGGCGGCTCTTTCGGTTGCGTGTGGCTTGTGATGGATATCTAGTGCAGCAGCCGATGACACTGTGATGGTGATGCATCACATGTGTGTTCGTTCTTGGCTGGTGGGGATGTGGTTGCTGCGTGGCAATGGTTTTGAATGCCTGCCCTGCAGAAGTTTCATGCCTCCCTTGGTCACACAGGTGATCATTTCACACTTGCACATCGGATGGCAAAAAAGGTGCTCCGTGACGTACTCAAGGTTTTTGGTGCTTGTCAGAGCGGTGTCTAATGCCCTTTTTCAACGACTGCGTGTCAGACAGGTGTCCACAGACCTCATAATGTAGATTGCACTAACATGGCTGCTCTGTCATTGCACGGATGACGGGTGAGTTGGGTCCAGGGTTACCATGCGACGATGGTGGGGAACGGACATGGCCAAAAGAATGGGAAACCTCCCATACCTCCTCAGCACAGCAGCGACTCTTTGGGCTCCCAAGGGGCGCCGAGCTCTGGATCAAGTGGGGGCCCTCCCCCAGTGTCACACGCCCGGCCCGTCGGAGGGATGCCTGTGGGCGGGGGCATGTATGGCGGCCAGCCCATGCACGGGTTGAGCAATCTGAAGACGGAGCCCGCAAACCTTCGGCGAACACAATCTGCTGTGGAGCTGCGCACTCTCCAGGGGGGCATGGGCTCGCGGAGGAACAGCACCACAGATTTGAATCACGTGCGTACCCCCCTGCGGGCTGCGAAGGCCTTCGTGCGTTTGTTTGATCCACGCTTTTGGATCTAGGAAGGTTACATCGGGGGTTTGGGTCGTTGAGACTTGGGGCTGGTCTTTCAGTCCTCTACGTGTGAAACGAAGAAAGATGCATCTGTCCAGCCACCTGCAGCTGTTGGCTATCCCGGCGCTGTGTCACTGCTCCAGTCTTTATTTCTTTTCCCCCCTTGTTACCCCATCTTTTAATCCAGGTTAGTCACTGTGCAATATCTTTTGGGTACCCTGCCATTGCGCGGTGGACTGCCCTTGGTATTCATTGCACCTGAACTCCTCGATCCCCTGCCTCTTGGGGATCGCCCTGGGTAGTCATCGTACCTCGTCTCTCTGGTGCGGACTGCCCTGGTTACTCATCCTGGTTATTCATCGTGCTTCGCCTCTCTGGTGCCCTGCCTCTGAGCCGTTGCGTGGCTTGGGGCCCAACAGATTGTGGAGCTGACCACGCCCGAAGGCCACACGTACCGGGTGCACAAGCTCAATCCCGAGGAGCGCACACAGAAGATCCTGAGGTACAGGCAGAAGCGCCATGAGCGGAACTTTACGAAGCGGATCAAGTACCAGTGCCGTAAGACCCTTGCAGACAGCCGCCCAAGGGTGCGCGGTCGGTTCGCCCGCAACGACGACGCTGGCGCCGTCATGCCGCACGAGTCAAAGAAGGCTCAGAAGGCCCGAGAGAAGCAGGAGCAGCAGGCTGCCATCGCGCAAGCATGTGGTACGCGCTTGCCCCTTCTGTGGTTGGCATTCAGCAGGCTCTTGTTGTCTTACTTTTGACTGCAGGATGGGTGTGTGTGCGTGCGTGCGTGCGTGCGTGTGTGTGTGTGTGTGTGTGTGTGTGTGTGTGTGTGTGTGTGTGTGTGTGTGTGTGTGTGAGTGTGAGAGAGAGAGAGAGAGAGAAGGGGGGGGGGAGCGAGAGAGGGGGGGGGAGAGGGGGGGAGGGAGGGGGGGAGGGAGGAGGGAGGGAGAGGAGAGGAGGGGGGGGGTTGCAATGCTGGGAGGATGGTTTCAACTCACGAGAGTTTGGTTTTGTAATGTGGCCGGATGGTTGTGTTGTGGACTTGAGAGAACTCCATGGGGACTCTGTGAATACCTCTGGAAGGACGCCATAGGGACTCTAACGGGACTCCATGGCGCTCTGTGAGGGCTTCATGAGGACTTCATGGCACTTGTGTGAGAACTCCATGCGGACTCCATGAGGACTTCCTGAGCATTCCGGCTCTGTGAGGTTTTCATGAGGATTCTGTGAAGACTCCTAAAGGGACTCTGTGAGGACTTCATGAGAACTCTGCGCAGACATCATGAAGACTGTGTGAGGACTCTGTGAGTCCTCCATTAGGACTGCGTGAGGATTGACTAAGGATTCTGTGAGGGCTCTGTTAAAACTCCCAGAGGACTGCGGGAGGACTCTGCAAGGACTGCAAGAGTATCCGGTGAGGGCTGGATGAGGACTGTGTGAGGACTTCACAAGGATTGTGTGAGAAGTCCTTGAGGATTGCTAGAGGAGCCTGTGAGGACTCGGTGCAGGCTCCATAAGGACTCTGTGATGACTCTGATGGCTCTAAGAGAACTTCTTCAGGACCTTTAGACTGTGGGGTCTTTTTGAAAAGCCCTGTCAGGACTCGTAAGGAGTTCCATGAGGTCTATATGGGTACCACATTTGCGTGTGCTTTTGTTGTGGGTTGGGGGTATCCTTAGCATTCCATGATGTTGGGGTCCTCCATGTGCTGGCACATGAACACGTGCTGGTTCTGCTCGGGGGATTGCCAGGGTCCGGTCCCCCAGCAGCCAAAATGGGCAGTGGGAGCTCCCCACGGGGAGTCGTCAGGGGCTTGCCTCCACATGCGCATTCGGTGTCTGTCCCACAAATGCCTCCTAACGGCATCATGCAGCCGCACTCTCCCCAATATGTGCAGTCCCCACATGGCGCGGCAACGTATTCATTGCCGCCCCATCCTATGTATTCGCCGCCTCCAATGTCGCAAGTTGCCACGGTGAGGGTCACGTGTGCCCGCTCATTCTCCCCTGTTTGCTACCACCCCTTGCGTTTCTAACCGCCTTACCCCCCCCCCCCCCTTCCCCCTTTTCCCCTCTTTCTGGTCCGCTACACATGGAATTAAGGCTGAGGTGCGAAAAGGATGTGTGCTGTCTGCTACATAATGTAGGGGTTATGGCGGGGAACAAGAAGGTGATATGCTGTTCTACTTCATAATGCTGGTATTTAGCAGCGCACCGAAAGGAAACACAGTCTCCTCTCGAGTGCGCAGATGTTTAGAGCGAGGGACAAAGGATGCCTGCGGTTTGCTTCATAGCGCATCTGTTTATGCCCCCGCCCGGGGGGGGGGGGGGGGAGGGGGAGGAAGCATGGGGGGGGCAGGCAAACAAGCAACAGATGTGGTCAACTGAGAGATGCATTGGGGGTTCTGCATCAGGGAGATTGCGTTTATGGTCAGACTTACATGACCACGGGATATCCTTCGTCCACCGCGTATCCCGTGCAGGGGCAACAGATGCAGCCGCAGTATGCGGTACCGGCCCCGGGTCCCCCGTCCTATGTCAATAGTCCGAAACCTATGTATGCGAACAACGTCGTCCAGCCCAGCTACTCCAACGGGGTGTACGCGGCGCCCGCGTACTCGAACCGGCAGTACATGGCAGCGCCCACGACGGTCCCGCAGATGGTCCCGCAGAACTGCAATCCTGCGCTTGTGTCCGAGGTCCCGAATGCTCCCATGTACATGTACCACAACCCCATGGAAACCCAAATGACTTATGCCCCTGCGATGTCCCATCAGCAACAGCGGTGACGAGGGGTCCGCCAGCGCCGCGGTGCCGCGGTTGCTTCTTGAGGGTTGGGAGACTGGTGCAGGTAATAGGATAATGTCGTGTATATAGGGTATGATGAGGGTTTGAAGGTAAAGGGTTGCCCGCGTTGCTTCGTGAGGGTTGGAGTCTGGAAGTTAACAAACCTGGCTTGGACCTGCTCCTTTGGACGGGGTCAACGTCAGTCCGATTCTCAAGCCGTGCTTTTTGTGATGAGGTGCCCTCCCAAGTGGTAGTTTTGATGAGGTGGCCTCCCAAGTGGAGGGAGGCTTTCAGGGGTGGGAGAGCGGTCTGGAAGTTCTGATTTTGTGGCCCGTGCAGTGCTCGAGTAGGAGCCCTAGACGGAGATTGGTACCAGGGGCAACTCGGAACGAGAGGGGGCTCGGCTGCTGTCTGGTACAGTCCCCATGCAAAAACCAGGGCGAGTGGCTTCCCGCCGCCCCGTGGCACAAACACCAGTGCCTTTGTGTGGGGAACTTTTTTAAAGTTGCGAAGCCTGACGTCTCCGCAGCACCCCGTCATTGTGGATGGCCTGCTGCGAGACCCGAGCTCGCTGCATGCATGGACACACGCCAATGGCGTCCGGTTCAAGAAGAGCATCTGGGGGAGGGAGGTGGCTGCGTCACAGCCGACTCTCCAAAGTACAAAGCTCCGGAGTTTTTCGCCCCACTTCTGGCCTGGGTGTCATTTCCACGTCACTGAACTGAATGCTTCCAGGCCGGGAACATCTTTGCAGGTTAAATCTCTCGTCAGGCACTCTCACGAATCTGTTCCTGGGTGGGAGTGCCTGTCGGCTCTCTCACGTGTTGTTGCCCGGGTGTTGGAGTTCTCTAGCGGATTCCCGTGAGGTATCCCGACCGGGATGTCTGTTGGGGATTTCCCGTGTCACCGGAAGGGATGCTTTCAGTGTGGGATCAGCTCGCTGTTTGGGATTTTTGTGTGTGAAAATTCGTGCCTCATATGCTACTGTGGGGAATGTGCGTGAGGGGCTCCAAAGAGTCTTGAGAAAAAAGGGGCGAGGGTCTTTTGCTGGTATCGATGAGCACGGCTGCCGAAACGCAAGCGACTCCCAACTGGTCTTTTGTAGATTGTCCCTTCTGGAAGCTGATTGACGCACTGCCTTGATATCAAGCGATGCCATACATATTTTGGATTGCACAAGAGCACACTGCTCCATGCAAGAGCACAGTTGGGGCAGAGCGAAACAAGTACGGCTACAGAAACAAGGTACGGCCTCAGAATCCAAAATATGACGGTCGACTCACTTTCCAAGCAATGCTGTAGTACCATCGTCGCGGTGCCACCGGTCATCTGTTACTAAGCATTGGTGCAATAAAGGAAGGCCTGCCCGAAGTGCAGGGGTAAACTTTTCCCATAGTTTTCCTGCAGAATGATGTAACACTGGGTTCAGCGATGGTTTGCTTCTCTTGCTGGTGTGCTCAAGCACCCGGGTCGGCCGCGACTGGGGAATTTGGCCCTTGGTCACATGCAAGATCCAGGGGCAAAATGTTGTTGAGGCTCATGGCGCTTTTTTTGTCGAATACATGTTGTGGCACCTAGGGGGTTCCTGGCTGGGATTTTGTGCTCACAGAATAGTCCCATGGTCGGGGGCTATGCTTGAGCGCCGGCCCCATTTTCGGGTACCGCTCAGCGCTGACGCGGGACATACCTTGATGCATAGGTTATAAGATGGTTTTGAGAGAAAGATGACGAAGCCAAGCTCCTGGATGCCCGGCGGTCTAGATTGTTGAGTGAGATGGGGTTTTTACCCCCCTCTTTTGTCCCTTGGAGGGACCCCTGTAGTTAGAGGTGCGGATGCTCAGGGGGTAGGTCGTGATCTACTTAGATTGCATACTGAATTGAAGATGCGGCGTTGTGCACTTGATCTTCATTGTCGCTGAATTCAAGACGTGGCATCGTGCACTTGATCTTCATTGCCGGCACGAAATGATAGGGGGGGTGGGGGCCCGCGGGTGATGAGATATAGAGACGTGGGCCCCTCCTTTAGAATATTTAATTTGCCTTGGGTCTTTCTGTTCACTGCTAAACGTAATGTGCGAGGCATCTGGCTTGCATCCATCGATGATTTGGAATGTTGGCCAGGGTGGTGCGTCAGAGCTACGGCAAACTTTGAAATATTAGTGAGACTGCACGTAGCAACTGACGGTGGCTTGGCATCTAGCGGGGCTTGATAGAGGCCAGAGAATTGCTTGCTGGCCGATTTTCTCGACCCCTCCAGACACCATTTTTGGTGGAGAGCACCGATACCTGGATTTGTCAGCTCTTGGCTCCAGGAAATGAAAGGGGATTCCCACAACGGCCGGACAAACTTGCTTTTGTGACTCCGCTAGCTGTGATGGCAATACTGTTCTGTAGGGTCTTCTTTGTGGGCGGTGGCGAGTCTCTGTGTTTTGCTTTTTGGGGCCGCGAACCAGGTCCGAGGCCTTGTGGTGTGAAGAAGTGCTGCTGGATCCAGAGACCTTGTGGGACTAGCTGAGAGAAGTTTGAAGACATGAGCGGGAAGCGTTTTGTGTTTTCGGGTCCGTTTCTTTTGAATATGTCCGTTTACGTCCGTTTCTTTTCAATGACTCACTGGGCGGTGTAGCCCGGTGGCCCGCTGGCTTTGACCTGGCGGCGGCGGGATTTTCTCGTTTTCTTCCTGATTATTAAAGCCAGATGAGGCTGCTCCGTACCTGTGCGGGTCTCATGATCCCATTTTGACCCGCGTCATTTCCTGCACTCTGCTCCCCCGCCATCATCTAGGCCCGACCCATCCAGCCGTGGGGGCAGATGAAGCGACTTGGAGGTTTTAGACTTGCTTTGCTGATTACGCAGTGGATGATGAGGCAATGGGACCTGCTTTGGATGGGGCCTGCGCCCTCTACGTCTGAAGATTGTGTTTTGACGTGCTGGCCCGAAAATATTTGTGGGCCATCGAGATGCGCAGATATGTGACTTGAGGGGAGAGGGAGGAGCGTCAGGTCGTCCAGGTCCCTCTCCAGTCCTGAGGGCCGGAGAGCCGAGAGAGGCTGGTGCCTCTCCGGTCCCCCCCCGGGGGGGGGGGGGGGAGAGGCTCTGTCAGAACGAGTGCCAGGCAGAGAATTGCATGTTTGCGCGGCGGTGAGGGAAGGGCGCCTGTGGACACACTAGAAAGCTGCCGAGAGGTGCCCCAGGTGCAAATATTTTATGCAGGTTCGGACGCGTTGTGGTGGGGAGTGCTGGAAATGTCCGACGTGGAAGCGGGGGTGTGTGTGTGTGTGTGTGTGTGTGTGTGTGTGTGTGTGTGTGTGTGTGTGTGTGTGTGTGGATGTGTGGATGTGTTTCTCGTCCTGCGGTGTGGCTGCGTGAGCCGGGAGTGGGAGAGCTGGCGTGTGAAGGCTGTCGGAAGGGTTTGCCTTTCCTGCAAGGCTTCCGAATGCCTATTCCCTGGTGGAAGAGGTTCGAGGCTTGCGTACTCCACCGTGTATTTCTGTCAATAGTATCTGTCCGTTCTGTTGTAGGATAATCTAGAGCTGCACCTTTTGTGCCTTTTATACTGCCCGTTTGCTTGCCTCTTTCACGGAAACGAAAAGCCTGTTTTTCTGCCGATTTTTGAGCCCGGGCTTTTGAAGTGTCGTGGCCGACTTTTGTGTGGATACTGCGCAGATGGGAGGATCCTCTCCTTGAAAAGGGTTCAGATTACATGCAAGGGATGGTGGGCATCGGTTGCTGCTGTTGCATCGTCCCTTGCAACGGGGAAAGGGGGGCTTGGGGTATGACCATCATATGATGGTGGTAAGACCGGACATGTGTTCTATACCCCTTCAGTGTGTGAAAAAGCCCCCCTCCCTGAAGAAGAAGCGAGAGAGGCCGTGCGAGCTTGTAGTCACCTCAACGCAGGTATTCTCGGGGAGGGGGTTTCCTCGAACGACATAATTATTTGTGCTCCTTGAACCATGGGTTCTCAGTGGTGGGCCCTGTATTATTGCCAGTAGCCAGATTAGGAGACGGCTTTCTTGCTCCCTGGCTTTAGTTCCCAGGGAAGAGCGGCGAGACATATGCTTGTCCCGCAGAGTCACTGAGGTACTAAACTAAAGTGTGGGAGCCCTGTGTGAACGCCATTGGCGAGTCTTGTATTAAGCACTGCGTGGGAGTGTGCGCTCCAGATAGTTGTCCGCATGACCATGCGGGTCCAGGTCACACCCCCCCAGGTGAAAATGAGTTATTGCGGTGTGCACCGGCTCCCTGCTCTGTCCTGCTCTAGTGTGGATTTGCGGCGCTCCTATTGTACGATTTGTTGCAGCTTGTGCCTGCCATGAACAAACCATATTCTGCCCCCCCCCCCCCCCCGCCGGGTTTTCTTGCCGGCAATGCCTCTCCGTCCCCTGCATCGCCTGCGTTTCAGGTGTACCATACCGCTGGACTTCCGCAGATGAGCTCCTCGAGCGAGATTCTTACAAGCGGGACTCGGGTATCTCTGTAAGAACAGCGTTCAGGCTGTACCGTGGCCCGCAATGCCAGGGCTGCGGTGCTAGCTTGGACGTCCTGTTGACACTTTAGTGAGGGATGTTCGATCTGCGTGTTGCTTTGCCAGAGTAAAGAGCTTAGGAGAAGTGATATTTAACCATTGTCTGACTCGGTGGACGTTCTTGTCTAAACGGTCAGTCAGGGGGTGCTTTGGCATCTTTTGAGGTTCCCTGCTGTTGAACTTGCCAGGAGACGGTTGTTTCTTTGCAGAGCGGCTGATGCTAGGGTGGGGATGACGTGACTAAGAACAGATATTTTCTGGAACTGGAATCTGACGATGTAGGAAGTTGAAATATATAGAGAGCCCCGACGCACTAGGGTGGTGAACGGTGTGTGAGTGATGCGGCGAAATAGCCAGGGCATTTTTAGCTGTGGATGACGCCCGCAGAACTTCCCGTGTAATGATGCCAATAAAAAACTCCCCTCCCCTGTGTCACTCTTGGGCGGTCGCGCGCGCTCCCCCCCCTCTCTCTCTCCCCCCCCCCCCCCCCCCGCCCCCTGGGCCGCCCCACGTGCGTGTGCGTACGCGGACGTGCTCATACCCGTGTCAATCCCCCGCTGTTCTGGCTTTGTTGAAGGTCCATCACATGTCGCCACATGGCTGCACATGCTCATAAGCAACACATGATGCTTGCACGTCCCTGCGCATCCTCTCCATCGGATGCGCTGATTCGGAAAATGAACCCCTGCAGTGCGATCGACAAAAGGCCCTAAACTCCAGCTAACTTGTCTGAGCGAGCCAAAATAATCCAAACAATGCAATATTGTGTGGGACCCAGGGACAGATGCTCCGAGGTAGGAATTAGTAACAGCTTGTATCCACTCCGAGACCTTTCCTCCAGGGGGTTTCCTTCCTTTCATCCTTCCTTCTTTCAGTTGATCTCATAAAATAAAAACTGAAGCATATCTGAATTACTGACCATGTACCTTGCTACCTTTCCAGCCATTTGCGAGCTCACCACATACCCACACAGACGCCTTGCTGGCATTAGGGTTTAGGGTTACGGAGGCCTTACGTTGGTAACCACTACCCCTCCACGGAGAGATCCTCCATTATCCACTATCAGCTTCTGCATGAAGCAAACAAGTAGTAACAAATAGTAACTTCCCCACGTATCCCCATAAACAGCAGCTTCACGTGGCAATTATATTCTCAGCACACTATGGCCCCTCTCTGGTGACATGTCACACCTTCCAAGGCAGAGGGCTAACGTGGCAAGTTCTAACTCACCACGTCACCCAGACTAAGGCCTAACGTGGCAAGTTCTAACTCACCACGTCACCCAGACAAAGGCCTAACGTGGCAAGTCCTAACTCACCACGTCACCCAGACAAAGGCCTAACGTGGCAAGTTCTAACTCACCACGTCACCCAGACAAAGGCCTAACGTGGCAAGTTCTAACTCACCACGTCACCCAGACAAAGGCCTAACGTGGCAAGTTCTAACTCACCAGTCACCCAGACAAAGGCCTAACGTGGCAAGTTCTAACTCACCACGTCACCCAGACAAAGGCCTAACGTGGCAAGTTCTAACTCACCACGTCACCCTGACAAACGCCTAACGTGGCAAGTTCTAACTCACCAGTCACCCAGACAAAGGCCTAACGTGGCAAGTTCTAACTCACCAGTCACCCAGACAAAGGCCTAACGTGGCAAGTTCTAACTCACCAGTCACCCAGACAAAGGCCTAACGTGGCAAGTTCTAACTCACCACGTCACCCAGACAAAGGCCTAATGTGGCAACTTATAAGTCACCCCATAAACCCAGAGAGAGGCCTAACGTGGCAACTTATAAGTCACCCCATAAACCCAGAAAGAGGCATAATGTGGCATTTACATACTCAACACGTGTACCCCGTCATTTTACATACTCAACACGTGTACCCAGTCAGATGCCTAACCTGGTAATTCATTTAAATCACCACATGTACCCAGACAGAGGGCTCACGTGGCAACTTTTACGTTTCACCACCTGTACGCAGACAGGGGGCTCACGTGGCATCTACATAGTCACCCCACATACCAACACTCTTAGAGGAAGACCAGTTATCAGCAACCGTTCACACACGGGGCCCTTGCAGGCTCCCTCACACTCATCTCCACGAGCACCTCAAGGGACCCACCTGAACCACGTGAACCTCCCTTTACAATGCAACTCCCCTCCCCAAGAACTCTCAATGACAGCCCCAACCCTTACTAACATGACACCCCAGCTCACACCTCCTGCTGTAGTTGAGTTGGACGGCTGTAACTTTCATCTTCGTTACACCCCAACTCACACCTCCTGCTGTAGTTGAGTTGTACGGCTGTAACTTTCATCTTCGTTACACCCGAACTCACACCTCCTGCTGCAGTTGAGCTGGACGGCTGTAACTTTCATCTTCGTTACACCCCAGCTCACACCTCCTGCTGTAGTTGAGTTGGACGCCTGTAACTTTGATCTTCTTTACACCCCAACTCACACCTCCTGCTGTAGTTGAGCTGGGCGACTGTAACTTTCATCTTCGTTACACCCCAACTCACACCTCCTGCTGTAGTTGAGTTGGACGGCTGTAACTTTCATCTTCATTACAACAGCGGGATGAGGAAGACCAACCCAACGCTTCAACAGACGCAAACCCAAGTGTTTCAAGCTCCACGACCCGCCGAGCAGCCAGCTGGCAAGCCACAGCGGCCGCAATAATGAAACTGACCCGACGCAAGACAAAATCGTCTTAACAAAGAGCGGGATGACAGATACCAACCCAATGTTTCAAACGACCCCAGCGCAAAAGTCCCCCATAATTCTCTTCGGTTCCCAACCGTGGCTTAGAAGGACCAGGGGCCAGCGCGTCCGTAGCCCCTGGCTTCTGCGTACCAGCGCTACAGGATACAGGGTCTGCGGATTGGGCATGCTTCACATCCCATGGGCCATTTCACATAGTCAGCCCAAACCTTCGAAATCTGTCCTTTTCTCCTTCGTCACTTTTTGTGCATCTTGGTGCGCTGGAAGAGTTCGGCTAATGCCGCACGATGCCGAGAAGGGGCCTGTACCGCTGAAAGGGACATGTATGTCTCGACACGCGGGAAGGGGTGGTCTAAGCTGCATGATGCGGAGAAGGGACCTGTTCCGCTGAAAAGGAGATGTACGTCTTGACATGCGGTAAGGCGTGGTCTTAGCCGCAGGAGGCCGACGAGGGGCCTGTACCGCTGGAAGGACATGTACATCTGGACATGCGGGAAGGGGTGGTCTAAGCCGCAGGAGGCGGAGGAGAGGCTGCAGGAGGGGGAACCGAAGGGTCGTCGCTCACGAGGCGGTACAGCTGAATCTCCTGCTGCTTGAAGTACCGCCGGTCCTCCTCGTCCACCAAGACAAGGTTCAGAAAGTACTTCACGCTGAACTTGTTGTGCACGTTCTTGTATGTCGGGGTCAGCTCGTACGGCGACAGGAACAGCCTGCATGCCCACACACAGCCCCTGCTTTCACACACACCCAGCGTGCTTTCACACACAGCCCCTGCTTTCGCACAAAACTTCTACTTTCATCCACAGCCCCTGCTTTCACACCCAGCCCGCATGCTTTCACAGACAGCCTGCATGCTTTCACACACAGCCCCTGCTTTCACACACAAGTCCTACTTTCACCCACAGCCCCTAATTTCACACGCAGCCCCTGTTTTCACACCCACAGTCCTTGTTATCACCATCCTTCCACATCTCCCAGCCTTGAATACAGAATAAGGGACCTTGCGGACACACGGCGTACCGAAAAGGTGGCCTACGGGATACCGCAGGGCAGATCGAATGGGGGCCCCAGTGGGGCCCACCGCAGATCGAATGGGGAACCCAAAGGGTCCTGGGTAAGGGACCCACCGCAGTTCAAACCGAGGAACCCGGGGGGGCCACGGCAGACAGAATGGGGGATCTACGTGATACCGGGTCGGGGACCCAGAGCAGATCAAGTGGGGGACCAAGCGGGATACCCAGCAACGGAACCTGCAGACCAAGGCCATATCGTGTGCGAGACCTACAGGACACCGAAGACGAGACACGGGGCATGCACAAGGGCCAATAATCTCTCATAACGTGTGAGAGATTATGCATGCCCTGGCAGTTCAAACGGGGGATCGAGGGGGGACCCGAGCACACCGGATAGGCACGTTCTCTCCTCGCACGGGCGCCCCATCCATAATCTCGTACTTGGCCAGGGTCTCGCTCTCATTGCGAGCTGAGGAGCCCTGCCCGGTTGTCTCCCGTCGCCGGATCTCCACCTCCATGTGCTTCAGCTTGATCCGCACCTTGCCCACCAGCAGACCTTTGCATTTCAATTCATTGCATTTCATTTAATCGAATTTGCTTTCTATTATCCCCACCCCCACGCGCTTCAGGTTGATCCGCACCTTGCCCACCAGCAGACCTTTGCATTTCAATTCGTTGCATTTCATTTAATCGAATTTCATTTTTTTTCCCACCCCATGCGCTTCAGGTTGATCCGCACCTTGCCCCACCCCCACAGCATGTCATTTCAACTGCTCTCCCCTGCCCTTCTCATCATTAACAGCTTCCTCCTGCTTGATGTGTGCAGCATTTGAACCACTTCCTGAATTGAGAGTTTCGGCCAATGCTGCAAGGTCCGTAGGTGCAAGTAAGGGGGGGGACGAAACGATGAACAGATGCAGGAAGCGCACGACACCATGAACAGATGCAGGAAGAGCCGCACCAAGAGAAAGTAGATCTTGCCGACCACGACATCTTTGAGGTGGTACTTGCTCTTGTTATACTCGAACTCAATGTGCAGGCAGTCCTCTATTCCCACCTCCATCTGCGCAGCCATGCACGGCCTGGCTTAGATTGGCAACACCATGCTTG
Source organism: Botryococcus braunii (assembly GCA_002005505.1). Classification (NCBI taxonomy): domain Eukaryota; kingdom Viridiplantae; phylum Chlorophyta; class Trebouxiophyceae; genus Botryococcus; species Botryococcus braunii. The sequence goes on from KV908417.1 coordinate 383,329, forward strand.
AATTGGCAATGTCCGCCCTGAAGTTGGCAATGCGCTGCTGTAAAAAGGCGAGTTGATTGATTTGGCAATGCACTGCTGAAATTAGCCATATGATATTACATACACGCGCGCGCACACACATACACGCACACACACACAGACAGACGCACAAGCGCGCGCATGCACACACACGCACACACACACACACGCAGGTGTGTGTGTGTGTGTGTGTGTGGTTGTGTGTGTGTGTGTGCGTGTGTGTGTGTTTGTGTGTGTGTGTGTGTGTGTGTGTGTGTGTGTGTGCGTGCGTGCGTGCGTGCGTGCGTGCGTGTGTGTGTGTGTGTGTGTGTGTGTGTGTGTGTGTGTGTGTGTGTGTGTGTGTGTGTGTGTGTGTGTGTGTGTGTGTGTGTGTGTGTGCATTGTGCCTATGGAAAAACAAACATAACACGGAAGCAAGGACTGGGGTGTGGGGGGGGGGAGGGGGAGGAACAGGGGGAGGAGAGGGAGAGGGAAAGGGGGAGAGAGAGAGAGAGAGAGAGAGAGAGAGAGAGAGAGAGAGAGAGAGAGAGAGAGAGAGAGAGAGAGAGAGAGAGAGAGAGAGAGAGAGAGAGAGAGAGAGAGAGAGAGAGAGAGAGAGAGAGAGAGAGAGAGAGAGAGAGTGTGTGCGAGAGAGAGAGAGAGAGCGAGAGAGAGAGAGAGGGGGGGGAGCGGGAGAGAGGGAGGGAGGGAGAGGGGGGGTGTTCTTTGAAAATTTAATCTCTTCAAAGCCGCACACCTTGATGGGAGGGAGGTTGCCGGGCTCTTCTGGGACGGCGCTGTAGTTGCGAACCCAAAAGGCGAAGTCTTTCACTATGCTGGAGCCGTAACCCCGTGACACCGTCACCCGTAACAAGTACCTGCAGCATCACACGGGGTATGACGCGGTACCCCAGGGATAGGCACCCACATTTTGGTTCCACAGCGCTGCGAGCTCTGTACCATCTACAAATTCACATGACACCCTCCCCCATAAGAGGTACCTGGACTTACAGCATGACTTACTGACAGCTGACTGACAGCAAGGGCCTCGTTACAGCCCTTCTGAAGTATTTGAGGCCCTCAGTACTTTCATGAGAACTGTACCATCTACCAAAGTGCATGACCCCCACCCGTGACAAGTACCTTATGCAGTACTCCATAATGAGCACTGTACTATCTGCAATAGGGCGTGGAACCATCACCATGAGAAGCACCTGAAGCAGTACTCCACCATGAGCATTGTACCATCTAGCAAAAGGCGTGACCCGTCACCCCTGACAAGCAACCGAGGCAGCACTCCATGGACACATACCAACGAGCCGCACTGCACATTGTTGAACTTGCATGGATTCTGCTATGCCACAACCTGAACAGATGATGCTGCTTTATATGAAATAAGTATAGAATTTACAGCGCGCGAGCGTGCATGCGCACGCACGCACACACACACACACACACACACACACACACACACACACACACACACACACACACACACACACACACACACACACACACACACACACGCACGCATCGCTCTTGCTTACGATGCAGAACAACCACAGGGCGATAGACTTTATAACACAAATGAAGCCGTTACAACTGTCAGAGTTCGAATCCGCGTCCTATCCCGCTTTAACTCATTCCCATTGCATGGTGAGCTTAAAAGCCTCGTACCTCACTCTGACCTGCAGCCCGCGGTACGACTCGTACTGCATTTCCACATTGGCAAACTCGAAGGGGAACGTGGTAGAGGCGCTTATCTCCCCCGGGGGTGCCAGCTCCCTCACTGCGAATCGAAACCCGCTCACCCGCATTAGCCCATTTGCTGCTAAATTTGCACTTTTAACAATTATTTTCTAAGAACAAAATGAAGTGCATTTCCCTTTTGAGATATTTATAGCAGATAGTCCTTGAGCACCCTCCACCTTACCCTCCACGCGTCTCTCTCACACTCTCTCTCCCTCCCTCTCTCCCTCTCTCCCTCCCTCCCTCCCCCTCCCCCCCTCCCCCTCCTCCTCTCTCTCTCTCTCTCTCTCTCTCTCTCTCTCTCTCTCTCTCTCTCTCTCTCTCTCTCTCTCTCTCTCTCTCTCTCTCTCTCTCTCTCCCCCCCCCCTCTCTCACTCTCACTCTCCTCTCTCTCTCTCTCTCTCTCTCTCTCTCTCTCTCTCTCTCTCTCTCTCTCTCTCTCTCTCTGTGTGTGTGTGTGTGTGTGTGTGTGTGTGTGTGTGTGTGTGTGTGTGTGTGTGTGTGTGTGTGTGTGTGTGTGTGTCCAGGAGGGGCACACTGAGGGGAACAAAATGGTGAGGGTGGCTCCTCTCCAAGGGTAGGAGGGGCACAGGAGGGGCACACCAAGGGGAACAAAGCTGTGAGAGTGGCTCCTCTCCAAAGCCAGGAGGGGTACATCAAGGGAGACAAAGTCGTGAGCATGGCCCCTCTCCCGGGGCAGGAAGAGCACACCAAGGGAGACAAAGTCGTGAGGCTGGCCCCTCTCCAAGGGCAGGAGGGGCACAGCAAGGAGGGGTTCAGGAGGGGCACACCAAGAGAGACAAAGTCGTGGGGATGGCCCCTCTCTGAGGCCAGCTCGATCTGCCCCAACAGCTGCACCTTGACTCCCTGGTGCTCTATCTTCTTTCCCGGCATCGGAGTCACCTTCACCTGGCCACCGCTTCAAGCAAGATATCAGAGCAAGGTGCTAGTTTCATATGTTTGTTCATCTTGACCATCGGAGTCACCTTCACCTGGCCACCGCTTCAAGAAAGATATCAGAACAAGGTGCTAGTTTCATATACTTGTTCATCTTGACCATCGGAGTCACTTTCACCTGGCGGCCGTTTCAAGAAAGATATCAGAGCAAGGTCCTAGATTCATATATTTGTTCATCTTGACCTTCGGAGTCACTTTCACCTGGCCACCGCTTCAAGAAAGATATCAGAGCAAGGTGCTAGATTCATATATTTGTTCATCTTGACCTTCGGAGTCACTTTCACATGGCCACCGCTTCAAGAAAGACATCAGAGCAAGGTGCTAGATTCATATATTTGTTCATCTTGACCTTCGGAGTCACTGTCACCTGGCAGCAGTTTCAAGCAAGATATCAGAGCACGGTGCTAGATTCATATGCTTCCTGGTATGAGAGCACATGCTAGATTCATGCGTTTCCTGATCCTGAACATCGGTGGACACCTTTACCTAGCCACCGCTGACGAAAGGCTTTCCGTATCCCCCCGTATCCACCTGCCACATTCCCCTCCCCAACTTCTTATCTTCTTCCAGCCTTTCCCACCTTCCCCCGTCTGCCCTTCCCAACTACTTCTCCCCCCCCCCTCTTAGCTCCCCTCCCCAGCTCCCCTCTTCCTTCCATCTGCCGTCCCTCCTTTCCTTTAACTCGATCTCTTTTCCGACCTGCCTGTGCCCCCCTCTTCTTTTTCCTTCAAATCAGTCTTTTCTGACCTGCCTGCCCTCCAATCTTTTCCTTCTAATCAATCTTTTCCCACCTTCCCCTCCGCCCCTCCCCATTCCTGGCTTCCCTCCCACTGCCATAGGCCGGCCACGCATCCCTCGAGTTTCACAATGTGCGGGGGATCAGAACAGGATCGGAAGGGATGTGGGAAGGCTAGGAAAGGGCTTGAAAATGCATCGGACCTCTCCCGTGATGCCATCCTTGTTGGAGAAGAGTGGCAGCGTCTCTACCTCCCCACCTTTGACCTTGATGGTTGCTGTGCGGATGGGTTCGCCATCGCCCCTCCGAAACTCCACATTGATGGCTGCCGACGGGACGATGCTCAGCCCTCCAAACAGGTTTTGCTGCAAGAGCACAGGGGATTCTGACGAGGAAGATGCAAAGGCCGAGGGACGAGGGAAGGGAGGTCTCCTATTGCAGACGCTGGAAGGGCGTCCAAGCTCAGCTAACAGGCCATGGATAAGCAAGTGAAAGCACTGCTGCTCACAACTGACATTCGATGTCAGAGCTACCAGTTGCGGCACAGGCTGGAGTTCAGTGTATTGAGGCTGCTGCCCAGATTTGAGCAGCACAGAAGCTTTACATTCATTGAGCGTATCCTCAACCTTAGTTCTTCGTTGTGAATCCCAGGACCCAGGATTGGGGCAACTCGTTTGATTGTGAGCGTGTCCCTTTTGCTCCTTCAAGGCCACAGGGCTTGGGGCGAAACAATCCGCCAAAGTGAGCTGACAAACACTGCCAGAACATCAACCAGGGACCCACCATTACTCCCTTCCTTTGATAAACGCTCCCAATCAGGCGAGTTGGTGCCCTGGAATTGAATCGTGAAGGAAGTCCGGCCGATTGTACAAAAGGAAACTCATCCTTGTCAAATGGAACAAAGATTATGCCTTTTAAATTACTTCACTGATACTCGTCAAAGATTCCGAAGTCAGTTCCGCTTCAACAGAATCCGGACGCTTCTGCAGCTCAATAAGGACGGTTTGGCCTCCAAATGAGAGCAGGTTGACTCATACAACACGCACCTTCACCACCTATGCAACCCCACGCTGTGTGAAATACGAGTTAGTGAGAAGTATCTTGCCTTTCACATCAAACAGTGGCAGGAGGTTCATTAAAACACTATGATTTCAGCCAACCTAGGCTCGCTAGGCGCCATGCCATTGTACCGGACGGCTTCTAGATCTCGGAGATTCGGCATACGGAGATCCTTTTCCCCAATGTAATTTCAAAATGCCGTGTACTCTGTATGAGTTTTATTGCTTTTGGAGTTTATGGCATGTCAATGCAGTAGTCTTTGTGGGATCATACGGGGAAAGCGCTCCACGTGTCGGTTTGGGCGGGCGGCATGTGATCTTCCATCCAGGCTATTCACCTTTCTTTGCTGCGGTTGCAGTTGTATGTAGGACCTTTATTTGCAACTAAGAGACGTCCTCCTGCAAAGCTGACTATAAAATCGCTGCGCGACCGTCGGCCATGCTCCGTTCTGTGCAACGGACACGGAGAGTTTACACGTTTTTATCAAGAGGTTTCGCCTCCACCATTGATGAGAAACTTGACTTATGGAAAAATCGCGCATCAAAGGAGATTGGGGGAAAGGACCCGTACGAGGCATTAGTATGGGACACGCCAGATGTACGCTTCTACTCACACTGTCTGCACCGGCTGCTGTGCCCAATGCAGCTGAACATCGTGCAGGACAACAATAACATTGGCACAGTACGGGGTTGGGGGGTTTGCAGCGCCTCAAGGTCAAGCCGGTGTACACTGCGAAGGACCTGGAAGGGAAGGAAGAGCTCCTGACCGAGGTGGGGGGCCCCAGCTCCCTTGCAGGTGCCTTATGAATTCTGATTGGGCAAACATACCATTGTTTTTCAGTGCCTCTAGCAAACAGTTTCCTGGGAACCTTAAATAAGTTCCGACACATGTGGCTGGAGTATTTACAGAAAGGGGCATCACACCCCGGGTGATTGTGAGGCAAATGGGACAGCCAAAGA
>KV908417.1:391285-393785 GCA_002005505.1 Botryococcus braunii
TGATGTGGTACTCTGTTTGCGGTACAATTCCTGAGTGGCAGGCGGTATAGTTCGTGATCAACAGTTTTGAAAATGCGCTGTCTTCAAGCGTACAATGATTCCGGAACAGTCCTTGAGTCATTGCACTCCCACGTTTAGGGAAGCATGTGCTTGCTTTTTATGTACTCAAAGCCGATGCCTTGCAAATGTGCATTGGGGTGTGCATCCAGCACGGTTGTCAGAAGCCCCATCTGAAAGCGGTACAGGTGATATTTTCATGGTTTACAGCGCTCGGATCAAGGCTTTACTCCAAAGAGCTTGATAGTGGTGGTGCTCTGAACTTCTGGGGTTGTGGCGGTACAGATTTTGTTCGATGGCATTCCTCTCGACAGGATGAGTGTCAGCATGACCATGAACGGGGCCGTGTTGCCTGTTATGGCAATGTACATCGTGGCAGCTGAGGAGCAGGGCGTACCGCAGGACAAGCTGACAGGAACGCTGCAGAACGACATTCTCAAGGTTTGCGACCTAGTCCCCCCCCCCCCCTCTCTCTCTCTCTCTCTCACACACACACACACACACACACACACACACACACACACACACACACACACACACACACACAGACACACACACACACACACACACACACACACATACACACACACACAGCGCGTGCGTCATGCATAATCTAAAATCAAGTACGCTTTGTGAAAAGAAGCAGAAGCGTATCTTGGTGAACATTCATTTCACTCAGTTCGTTTAAAAGCTACGTGTGATAGGATGATGTACTTTGTTGGGGGAGAGAAGATGCAGGAGTTCATTATGTGGAACACATGCATCATACATTTACTCACCCTCTCTATTTTGTTTGGAGACGGTGGAGTGGTGTGGCGCAGGAGCTTATGGTGCCGAACACGCACGTCATACATTTACATTTATTCACCTTCACCACTTTGGAATGAGAGGGTGGAGTGGTGTGGCGGAGGAGTTTGAGGTGCCGAACACGCACATCATACACTTATTAGCCTTCTCTAGTTTGAATGGAGCGCATGGAGTGGTGTGACGCAGGACTTCATGCTGCGGATGACGCACCTCATGCATTTACATTTGTTCACATTTTCTCCTTTGGAAAGACAGGGTGGAGTGGTGTGCCGCAGGAAATCATGGTGCGGAACCCGCACATGATACAGTTTTTCACCTTCTCTAGTTTGAATGGAGATGGTGGTGCAAAAGTTTATGGTGCGGACACACGTACATTATACATGTTTTCACCTTCTCTAATGTCAATAGAGAGGGCGGAGCGGTATGAAGCAGGAGTTTCTGGCGCAGAATATGCACACAATATATTTGTTCACCTTCTCTACTTTAAACGGAGAGCTCGGAGTGGGGTGACGCAGGAATTTATGGTGCGTGACACGTACATCTACCCGTGCCGGCCTTCCACGCGGGCGGTGCGGTGAGACAATATGGCCTACACCTCCCAAAACATCCCGAAATTCCATCACATCCCATCTCACCCCATCTGATCTCACCTCACCTCATCTCATCTAACTCTATCCCTACCTGATCCCATCTCTAATCTGATTGGAGAGGGCGGAGTGGTGGGGTGCAGGAGTTTATGGTGCGCAACACGTACATTTATCCGCCCCGGCCTTCCATGCGGGTGGTGGGAGACATCATGGCGTACACCTCCCGCCACATCCCTAAATTCCATCCCATCTCCATCTCGGGCTACCACATGCAGGTCCCCCCCCCCCGCTCCCCCCCTCTCTAAACTTCCGCCCCAAAGTCTCGTCCCATCTCCATCTCAGGCTACCCGAAGTTCACACACACACACACACACACACACACACACACACACACACACACACACACACACACACACACACACACACACACACACACCCACACACACACACACACACACACGCACGCACGCACGCACGCAAATACGCACGCACGACCGACGGCCCACCCGCCCGCACGCACGCACGCACACACACACACGCACGCACGCAAATACGCATGCACGACCGACGGCCCACCCGCCCGCAGGCACGCACGCACACACACACACACACACACACACACACACACACACACACACACACACACACACACACACACACACACACACACACACAAACAAGGGAAAACCACATTTGACTCAAGACTGACGAACTGTGGAGTGGAGGGAGTAACAGAGTCGGTCTTTTCAGAGTCTGATGAAGTGCATGAGACGTAGTTCGTAAGATGTTGGGCCACATGATTATTCTGAGGAAAGATGCTGATGCCTAACACGTCATGGATTCGTCTTGTTCTCATGCGTTATTTGTTTGTTTTTTCCATCTTTCTTTTGCAGAGCGTTTCCAGATCTTTACACTTCGTTGTAAAGGAAAAAGGGGTGACTCCGGAAGGGCAGCCGGGTCTGCTGTGGGGAGTGTTCAGGAGCCGGGAGCCTTGCCACCCATCAATCAATGCATTTATACATCCATTCAAACATCCCATCCTTCAATAA
>KV908417.1:398785-443785 GCA_002005505.1 Botryococcus braunii
AACAAAAGAGAAATAATAAAAATCCAGAGGGGCAGGCTTAGCCCCAGGAGGAAACAGCGGGAAAAATATTAAAAATTCAGAGAGGCGTAGTCAGCCCAGAGGGCGCGGGCTGGGAATAGAGAGAGGCACGCTTCGCCCAGGAGGAAAGCAAAGACGCACAGACTTAAAGTTCGGAAGGCAGGCTTAGTCTCAGCAGGAAACAAAGGAAAATGGTTAAAGATTCAGAGAGGCGTAGTAGGCTGGGGGACTGGAAATAGATAGAGGCAGGCTTAGCCCGGGGGGAAGCAAAGACGCGCAGATTAAACAAGTCGGAAAGGCAGGCTTCGCGCGGGGGGCCGGCGGCTGGAAATGGAGAGAGACATGCTTAGCCCCGGGAGGAGAACAAAAGAAACGCACATTGAAATAATTTGGAGAGGCAGGCTTAGCCCCGGGGGGGGGGGGGGGGGGGGCGGCGGCTGAAAAGTCGGGAGCTCGGCTTTCTTGGATTGTGAACGGTTGGAATGTTCCTCAACCATTACAACCGTCGTCCCTCTTTTTCCCCCCTCAATGTGCAAATCGAGAGCTCGCTCGTCGTGTCTTTCATTATCAACATTATTTTTTCTTTTTTCTTTTGTTGCCTTTATTTTTTGTCTTTGGTCAAACGTGCAAATCGAGAGAGCATTCGCCATCCTTTTCTTTTTCGTTTCCCCCCCCCCCCCCCTCAAAGTGCAAATCGAGAGCTCTGACTCCTTGGCGCAAAGCCGGATTCAAAGCCGGGCCCTGTCATCTGATGCAGGAAGTGAAGGAGAAGCGGGACCCGGAAGCTGTGAAGCAGGCGCTGGAGGCCCTTACTAAGGCGGCCAGGGAGGAGCAGAGCCCCGACAACAACCTGCTGGGACTGGCCATACAGGCTGTCCGTGCCCGCGCCACCGTTGGAGAGATCTCCGAGGCCCTTGAGGTCGTGTGGGGCCGTCACTCTGCCACAGGTCCTCCCTCCCTCCCTCCCTCTGATTAAACCCCTACCCTCCCTCCCTCCAATCCTCCCTCCCGCCCATTAATTGAATTCCTCCCTCCCTCCCTCCGTCTCTGGGTTTAAAACTCCTTTTTTATCTCCCTCCCGGGCTTAAACCCATTCCCTCCCTCCGTCCCCCCCCCCCACCCTCCTTCCCTCGCTTTATACCCTATTCCTCCCTGGCTTCCTCCCTCCTTTAGTTTCATTCCCCTTCCTCCCACCCTCCCTCCCTCCCTCCCTCGGTTTAAACCCATTTCCTCCCTCCATACCTCCCTCCCTCCCTCCCTCAGTCCCTCAGTCCCTCAGCCCCCCTACCACTCTCTCTGCACCGCCCCCCGCTCCCCTCCGTCCAAACCCCTTCTCTCCCTCCCCTCCCTCCCTCCTTCCCTCCCTCCCCCTTTCGGTCCCTTCGTCCAAAGAAATCTCTTCCCTTCCTCCCTCCGTCCGAAACCCTTCTCTTTCTCTGCACCCCTCCCTCCTCTCCTCCCTCCCACTCTCCCTCCCCCATTTCCCCTCCCTCCCTCCCTTTCTCACTCCTTCGCTCCATGCCTCTCCATTCCCTCATAACCGTTTGGGACCATAAGGATGTCGCAGGTCCCCCTCCCCCGTCCCTTTCTCACCCCCTCCCTCCTCCGCTCCCTGTGTTGGGCAGGGTCTCTGGTGTCGAGCAAGGTCCCTGGTGTCGGGAGTGTTCTCCGGTGTCGTGCAGGGTCCGTGGCGTTGGCAGGGACCCCGGTGTTGGGGTGGGGTCTCGGGTGTCGGGCAGGGTCTCTGGGTGCCGAGCAGGGTCCCGGGTGTCAGGCAGAGTCTCTGGTGCCGAACAGCGTCCCGGGTGTCGGGCAGGGTCTCTGGTGTCGAGCAGGGTTCCGGGTGTCGGGCAGGGTCTCTGGTGTCGGGAGCGTACTCTGCGGAACTGGGGGCCGCGGGAGGGGACGACGAGGTGAAAGAGGCCTTGGCGGCCGTGGCAGAATTCGAGCGTACGACAGGACGGCGACCTCGCATCTTAATAGCCAAGATGGGGCAGGACGGGCACGACCGGGGCGCCCGCGTGATGGCCTCAGGCCTGGCTGATCTTGGCTTCGATGTTGACATCGGTGAGGGCAACTTGTCATCAATCTCTGGGATTACTTAGGTCTGTCTCTGTCTCTGTCTCGGGGTGTGTGTGTGTGTGTGTGTGTGTGTGTGTGTGTGTGTGTGTGTGTGTGTGTGTGTGTGTGTGTGTGTGTGTGTGTGTGTGTGTGTGTGTGTCTGTGTGTGTGCGTGCGTGCGTGATTGCGTGCATGTCTGCGTGAGTGCGTTTGTACGTGTGTGTGTGTGTGTGTGTGTGTGTGTGTGTGTGTGTGTGTGTGTGTGTTTGTATGTGTGTGTGTGTGTGTGTTTGTATGTGTGTGTGTGTGTGTGTGTGTCCATGCGCGCGCGTGCGCGCGTGCCCTCGTGATGGCCTCGGGCCTGGCTGATCTTGGGTTCAAACTTGACATCGATGAGGACAAATTCTCATCAACCTCTGGGGGTGCGCGTGTGCGCGTGTGTTCTTTAATGTGTATGTGCGTGTGTGTGGGTGTGTGTGTGTGTGTGTGTGTGTGTGTGTGTGTGTGTGTGTGTATGTGTGTGTGTGTGTGTGTGCGTGTGTGCGGGTGCGGCGGTATTGCAATCTAAGGACATTGATAATTGAAGGTGAGCCTTGAGGGGATGCTCACAGTCTGCGGTATTTTGCCCCGCGGGGGGGGGGGGGGGTATGGAACCACCCTTCAGGATGGCTGAGAAGCAGAGGAGGGGCCATCGCGAGAAAAGTATGAGAATTTGCAGGTGCAAGTATAGAAATGTGCAAGATCAGGATATGCAAGTGTGCAAGAGCAAAGTATGGAAATGTGCAAGGTCAGGGTATGGAAATGTGCATTAGCAAAGTATGGAAATGTGCAAGGCAGGGTATGCAAATGTGCAGTGCAGGGTATGGAAATGTGCAAGGCAGGGTATAGAAATGTGAATGGGAAGGGTATGGAAATGTGTGAGAGTTAAGGTGGAAATGTGCAACGGCGTGGTATGGAAATTTTAATTTTTGGGGGGAGCGGGGCGGAGTGTTGCAGGGCCGCTCTTCATGACGGCCGAGGAGGTGGCCCGACAAGCGGTGGACGCTGATGTACACGTGGTGGGTGTCTCCAGCCAGGCCGCGGGCCACATGACTCTTGTACCGCAGCTTGTACAAGCCCTGAAGGATGAGGGCATGACTCATGTGCTAGTCATCCTTGGAGGCATTGTGCCTGAGCCGGTTCGAATCCCAAAGCACTTTTATCGTTCTGCTTCAGACTTTTTTGGCCCCCCACCCTCCCCAACTCTCCCCCTCCCTTCTCCCCCCCCCTTCTCTCTGTGTGCACACATGTGTGTGTGTGTGTGTGTGTGTGTGTGTGTGTGTGTGTGTGTGTGTGTGTGTGTGTGTGTGTGTGTGTGTGCGTGTGTGTGTGTGTGTGTGTGTGTGCGCGCGCGTGTGTGTGTGTGTGTGTGTGTGTGTGTGTGTGTGTGTGTGTGTGTGTGTGTGTGTGTGTTTGTGTATGGTGTGCGCGCGTGTGTGCGTCTATGTGCATGCGCGTGCGTGCGTGTATGTGTGTGTGTGTGTGTGTGTGTGTGTGTGTGTGTGTGTGTGTGTATGTCTGTGTCTGCGTGTCTGTTAGTGTGCGTGAGTGTGTGTCTGTGTGTGTGCTCTCTCTCTCTCTCTCTCTCTCTCTCTCTCTCTCTCTCTCTCTCTCTCTCTCTCTCTCTCTCTCTCTCTCTCTCTCTCTCTCTCTCTCTCTCTCTCTCTCCCCCCCCCCCCCCCCCCCCCCTGCCTCTCCCCCTCTACCCCTCCTCTCACCTTCTCCCCTCCCTCTCCCCCCCCCCCTCTCTCTCTCTGTCTCTCTCTCTCTCATGTGTGTGTGTGTGTGTGCGTGCGTGGTGTGTGTGTGTGTGTGTGTGTGTGTTTGTGTGTGTGTGTGTGTGCGTGTGTGTGTGTGTGTGGTGTGTGTGTGTGTGTGTGTGTGTGTGTTTGTGTGTGGGTGTGTGTGTGTGTGTGTGGTGTGTGTGTGTGTGTGTGTGTGTGTTTGTGTGCACTGCGCGCGTGTGGGCACTTGGGGGGGGGGGGAGGGAGAAGTCGTGCAGGTGTGTGCAGGATTGTGTTTGTGTAAAGTCTGTTTGTCTGCCTGCCTGTCCATGTGCCTGTTCATGTGCCAATAAACGAGTATTGAATAAGTAAAACAAACAAATAAATACACCAACAGACAAACAAACAAATAAATACATAAGAAAAATTGCGAGAACGAGTAGCAAGTAAATAAATGTCTAGCCGACGAGGAGTGTCTCTCCTCCCATGTGCAGGACCACAAGGCAATGCAGCAGGCAGGCGTGGCCGCAATCTTCGGGCCGGGGACCCGCATCCCCGCTGCCGCCAAGCAGATCATCTCGCTTCTGCTGGAATCGCCTGCCCCTGTAGCAGCCGCATCTGCGTGAGCGAGTGTGGGCAGGACACTTAGGGGGCGATGCTCGGGCCAGCTAGTGGGTGCTTCTGTGTGAGCGAGCGGGCAGATCATATTGCTTCTGCCCAAGCCGCCCTCGCCTGTGGCAGCCGCATCTGCATGGGCCACATGGCCACCCCAAGCAGATCGTCTTGCTTCTGCTGTCGCCGCCCGCGCCTCTAGCAACGGCAATTCCAGAAGGGAAGCACATTTCAACCCAATGCTTGCCGGGATCGGGAATATCCTGACTCGGAGAGGAGTGAATTTTGTGCCAAAATGCCACAACAGATTCGATCTCGTTGGAGTTCCCCTTAGCAGCAGCATCTGCATGAGCGAGCGGCCAGATCATATTGCTTCTGCTGGAGTCGCCCGCCCCTTTAGCAGCCGCATCCGCATTGTTTGCGGAGGATAAGTAGGCATGACACTGCGATGAGCGACATGTCCACCCCAGGGCAGATCATGTTGCTTCTGCTGGAGTCGCCCGCCCTTTTAGCAGCCGCATCTGCATAAGCGAGCGGGGAAGGTCACTGAGCGTGCGATGCTGGGGCCTACTAGCGGGTGCTTCTGCATGAGCGAGTTGGTAGAACATCTCCGCTTCTGCAGGGGCCGCGCCCGCCTGTAGTAGCCGCATCTGCATGAGCGACGTGTCCACCTGAAGCAAATCATCTCGCACGTGCCGGAGCCGCCCGCCCCTGTGGCATGGGCATCTCCTACGAGAACACATTTCAGCCCGAAATTTGCCGTGATTGGGACTCTCTTGACTCGAAATGGAAGAAATCTGTTCCAAGATTTCTTGCCACAACAAGTTCGACCTTGTTGGAGTTCCCTGTAGTAGCCCCGCGTCTGCTTGAGGGAGCGGGCAGATCACGGCGCTTCTGCCGAGTCGCTCGCGCCTGTAGCTGGCGCATCTGCATGAGCGAGCGGGCAGATCGTACTGCTTCTGCTTTAGTCGGCCCTGCCTGTAGAAGCCGCATTGGCATTATAATGAATAACTAATGATTATCCGTCAATATTGTTTGCGGAGGATAACTATGCATAACACTTGGATGGGTGACATCTCCACCCCAGGGCACATCATCTCGCTTCTGCCGGTGTCGCCCGCACCCACAGCAGGGGCAAACTCGATTGAGAACACATCTCAGCCGGAATGTCGGGCTGTACAGTATCGGCACTGTACTCGTTCCGTGTCATTCCCCATCGTTGGCATAACGCCAACAGGTGTAACAGCTTCGCTGGAAAGCCCTCAAGCTTGAGGCTCCTTAAGGGTCCTCCTTATGAACAATTCGAAGCAGACGGCACAAGGGAGGTCGCCGCAGCTTGAGTCACGTGCACGCCCAATATTGGCGGTTTAGCAAGCAGTGAGGCAGATCTAGAAGATGGCTTATCTCCAAAAAAGCAGAACGACACGCATTTCTAGGCATACACGCTAACCCCGTCGCTTCTAGGTGCGCCATATTTGCGTGGCTGCACTATATTCACGCGATTTTCACCTGAACTATGTGTTTAATGCACTATTGAATTCGTGTTTGAACCCTGTTGAGTGCCTCTATCTGAAATAGATACACACGCACGGCATCCCTGTGTACATTCAACAGGGTTCAAACACGAATTCAAGAGAGAGCACTGTCCCCCCCCCCCCCCCAGGGGGCGGGGGCCTCCACACTACCTCTCTATCTTTCTCTTGCCAACCCCCCTCCCCCCCACGCCCCCCTTTTCCCCATCTTTTGTGTTTCACTTTGTTTGGGATTCTGCTTCTATCTAGGCGACACTTGCCATAGCTACAGTTACCCGGTTACGATCCGCAGTCCTGATGGCGTTTACCCGTTAATAACTCGTTCAGCCCTCCCTCATGGAGGAGACACTCTGCAGGTCCGTGGCAGCCGTGCAGCTGTACAGCTGAAATGGCACGTGGTAGCTGAAATGTCGCGACTTCTTCCTAAATTCAACCAGGGCAGCCCACAAGCTCCCAACTCCTTCCTTATCTCAACCAGGGCAGCCCACAAGCTCCCAACTCCTTCCTTATCTCAACCAGGGCATCCCACAATCTCCCAACTCCTTCCTTATCTCAACCAGGGCACCCCACAATCTCCCAACTCCTTCCTTATCTCAGCCAGGGCACCCCACAAGCTCCCAACTCCTTCCTTATCTCAACCAGGGCACCCCACAATCTCCCAACTCCTTCCTGATATCAACCAGGGCTGCCCACAAGCTCCCAACTCCTTCCTTATCTCAACCAGGGCACCCCACAAGCTCCCAACTCCTTCCTTATCTCAACCAGGGCACACCACAGTCTCCCAACTCCTTCCTTATCTCAACCAGGGCACCCCACAATCTCCCAACTCCTTCCTTGTCTCAACCAGGGCACCCCACAATCTCCGAACTCCCTCATTATCTCAACCAGGGCACCCCGCGTGTGCACAATCTCCCAACTCCTTCCTTATCTCAACCGGGGCACCGCACAATCTCCCAACTCCTTTCTTATCTCAACGAGGGCACCCCAAAATCTCCCAACTCCTTCCTTATCTCAACCAGGGCACCCCACAATCTCCCAACTCCTTCCTTATCTCAACCAGGGCCCCCCACAATCCCTCAACTAACCTCAACAGGGTAAACCACAATCTCCCAACTACTTCCTAGCCTCAACCAGGATACCTCACCGCCTTCCGACTACTTCCTAACCTCAACCAGGGCACCCCACAATCTCCCAACTACTTCCTAATCTCAACCAGGGCATCCGACGATCTCCCAACTTCCAACCTTAACGTATTCTTCCTCAACCTCAACAGCTATGCGATGCGTCATTGCTCGAGTCTCTCAAGCCTGTTCCCGTCATCGGGTCGGCCTCCTCTGGTGAAGGTCCTAGAACACAAATTTGTGTGCGGGGTGACATAAGCATGACTCTAGGATCACCTGCAGAATGAAGATGTAGATAAATCTGGTGATGATGATGATATCTAGACATTGAAATCATATAAATTGTATGGGGGTTCTTATTATTTTATGTATTAGGCACACTGTACAACCCCATGCATCCAACGGGAACTGGCTGGCACTCGGTAGAACCCCATGGGATAACATTGCGCAATCAGTTGCAGAATCAACAGACAAGCTAGACCGCCCGTGGCATGTGCTTGCCATCCCCAGCAGACCCCATGAAAAGCAGCGAGCATACAGCTACACAAACACATTGCCACGTGTAGGCCAAGGGGTTTATCGGTCCATCCCATTGCCATGTGGAGGCCAAGGGGTTTATTTGTCCATCCCATTGCCACGTGGAGGCCCAGGGGTTTATCTGTCCATCAATTGCCACGTGGAGGCCAAGGGGCTTATCTGTCCATCCCATTGCCACGTGGAGGCCAAGGCTTATATATATCTGTCCATCCCATAGCCACGTGGAGGCCCAGGCTTTCATATCTTCATCCCATGGCGCTGTAACACATGGTGCTCACGGCTGGTGTGCAGAAGTGTGCGGGCTCCACCCTCCCTTCCTTTTCGCGTCGCTTGCACCATGTCTTGTTTGGCCACATTCCAGGGAGTTTTTCACTATCACCTTTTGTCTCTGGCCCCTAGATTCCACGTACCCGCATGCTGGGTTTATGGTGTGCGGTTAGGATAGGCTTCACTCTTTATTCTAAAGTGGGCGTGCTTCTTACGCCGCACATTTGAAAGAGGACCGTGGGTGATTGCTTTCGCTACACGACGAAATAGAGACCTTGTGGGCATGTTAAACCATGCTGGCTCAAGAAGACAATGCCAGCTCATAGGCATATTTCTGGCCGTATGCATTTGTCGTGCCCACGGCTCATGAAGGAGGAAAAACCCCCTTCTCTCGCTTCACATGTTCATCGTTCACTTCCAACTCCCTCCGGCTCCATGTTGGATGCTATCCCCTGGCCCAAGAGTACACCACCCATTCTCACTCCCATTTATTCTCTCACCCACGCACCCTCCCACCCGTTCTCACTCGTTTCCTTTCCACGCATTCTCATGCCAAGCGTACTCATTCTCCAAGTTTTCTTCCTTCCTTCTCCAAGTTATGGAGGTACGTTCAATTGTACCATCATAAGTTTCCTAGAATGCAGTAACGGACTCCCTTAAATGTAATATTTCCTTCCTTCCTTCCTTGTGTTGTCTCCCAACACTACTCAGGCAAATCTTCAATTGGTCATCGAATTTTCTATGACCATCTAAAGTTTCTTTAAGATTCAGCCGAGACCAACTAAGATTCTCAAGGAAAAGCCATCTGAAGACCAACTGAGATTCTCAAGGAAAAGCCATCTGACGATTTTCATGTTCTTTCTCAGATCAGCAAGAACAATGTGCATTGTTTGGACATTTCTCTTGAACTTTGGGGGGGTTGATGTGCGAGTTGCGGGTTGGGAGATGGATTTGCTTGGGGATGGTGCGGGGGGTTTGACTTCCTCTTATGTAATCAAATTTTGTTAGGCAGTGATAAAATTGACGGGAAAAATACTTTAGTAATAGGGGACGCACATCGAAGTCCGGTCATCCAGGAAAGATATCAGGGGTGGTCACGCACGCCCATGGACGCGCAATGCACGCCCAGGCATGCCCCTTGTACCACCCATGCACCCATCCACCCATGCACCCATGCACCCTTCTTCTGCCATCCACCCATGCACCCATACACCCCGGATACGGATCATCTGAAAGATCCTCATACGATTAGGAATCATTTCAGGATCATACAAAGATCCTCATGCCGTCTTCCAACAGGAACCCTCCGGAAGATCACATTTTGTCTTGGTGCGTGCGTGGATGCGGGGCCGATTTCGCAGAACGATACTACGATTAAAAGCTCGATTGTCTACAAAACTGCATTGCCGTTTGCAACAAGCGAACGGTCGATCAAACCGTTAATTGTCAATTGTAATGGGAAAGGTCCAATTGACGAGGCCCACGTTGGACGGTACCGTTGTACGAAGTTCGCGGGACCTACTCGGGGACAAGGAAAATGGCTCCTGGGACTGCTTTGGCTGTTGAATTCCTTCCTTCCTTCCTTCCTTCCTTCCTGGGACTGCTTTGGCTGTTGAGCTGGGGTACTGACTTTCCTCTTGTACCGCACGGACGGCACGTGCTCGCGTTCCGCTCGAACGGACGTTACTATGAAGGAAAAAGGAAGATGGGGGCGAGAGCCCTAAACTCCCACCCCGACACTTCCGGCAGTGTGACCCGTGGGTGTGACCTATTTCCCTCCCCCCAGTATGACTAATAAGGAATACCTGGGAAACCAAGAAAGATTAGGTTAGATTGGGTCCAGACCGACGGTTACGTACCCCTACCCCCCACCCCTCAAGAATTATATCAAACCCTCTGTCTAAAGAGCTAACAAATCCCACAGCATACTATGGGCAATAGGTTGTTGGAAATTCAAAGAAAGCGTCGTGGATTCTCGGCCCCCATATAGCGACTCGCGCAACTTCGCGTAGCTTCTGCTAAGCCATTTAACGAGAAAAGTCTCACTCAAGGCTTCACTCTTGGTTATAAAAGTGAAATATATTGGACTTTGCATGCACTTTAGAGCTTGCACGCATTTAAAGGTTGCAATGCATTAAGAGCTTCTTCTGCCTAAGATCAATTCAGCACGACCAGACACCATCGCCTTTCCATCATCTCCTGCAGAATCCCTATTTTCTAATGAAAACTGGAAGGACAGGAAAGGAAATGAAACGTGAAGCTCCCTCTTTTTCTTCCTTCTTCCTCAGCACCGACTCTCTTTGAAATAAAAAGTGAAGCAGTGGTACTACATGCACAGTGGCCACTGGTTGCCGAGCGGCGTCCTGACCCCCGTGTGTAGCAAGGAGTACATGGTAGACATGTTACTTCGAGGAAAAAAGAATCAAACACGTAAAACATGTGCCGCAAATGATTCCTTGTATAGTGGGGGTTCGGGGGGCATGTGCCCCCTGTATGTTCAGTGAAAGACTGAACGTGCACGTTCAGTCTTTTCCTCACCAAATGGTGGCCGCCTGGAGCTGGATCAAAAGTGAGGTGAGTTGAAAAAATCAGAGAACTCTTCTTGTTAGGCTGGTTCTCTTGAAAGTTGGGCAAGAGATAAAGCAAAGATTAGAGCCGCAATAAGTTAACAAATTGTTGCCGTGCAATGAGGAAGGACGGGCCCAAAGGCTGTGTGTGTGTGTGTGTGTGTGTGTGTGTGTGTGTGTGTGTGTGTGTGTGTGTGTGTGTGTGTGTGTGTGTGTGTGTAGCAAGGTTCGCGTCCTTTTAAAATCGCAAAGGAGTTGTACTGCAGGACTGGGGTAGCCCATGAGGCTCGGACTGTCCGGTACAAACTACACCTTCGGGCTTGTTGGAAGAGTTACCATGTGGGGACGAAAGGGGGCTAAGGGTGCATCCGTATCCAGTTAGACTACGATGCGTATCTGTGTGTGTGTGTGTGTGTATGTGTGTGTGTGTGTGTGTGTGTGTGTGTGTGTGTGTGTGTGTGTGTGTGTGTGTGTGTGTGTGTGTGTGTGTGTGTGTGTGTGTGTGTTTTGGGAGGGGGGGAGTGCGGCAGACACACTGGTGCGAGCGTATGCGAGGGTGTGTGTGAGGAAGGAGAGGAGAGAGGGGGGGGCGGATCTTGCTCTAGTTTACTAACAGAAGTAATCTGTTGATGTTTCTTGTTGAGGGGGTGCGCGAGGGAGTGACACATAATGGGAAGCGGAAGCTGGTCAAAGAGGGCGCTTTTACCGCTGCAAAAAGTTGCCCCTTTGTGTAGGAGGACAGGAAAACTAGCGAATGCAACCCCAGCGGGAATGGCCCTCTGCGGACACGACTGCTGGTTTCTGCGGCCCAAGGTGATTGTTTTGCTTTGTGCCCTTCGCAACTGGAGATTTCGACCTGAGAAAGCCCTTTTCAGTCGGTTCTCGTTACTCGGCATCGCGACGCAGGCCGAATTCTGAAACACATGCGAGGCGGCGAGTGCTTCTTGCTGACCTTTGCAAACGAGCACGCTCACGTGGTAGGGGCGGTTGTTACCGATTAGGTAGTCCCCGTGGTTGTAAGAATGCCGACGTGCCACTTTTCGCGTTAACCTTGTTACTAACCGTATTGAGGTGGCGGAAGGGGGGGTTAACGAAATAGGACCGGGGACCTGTGAGCCGAAGCCAAAATGGTGGTTGGCCTCGGGCCTTGTCACACCGCACGGTAGTTGGCCTCTTTATCAATAACCTGCGTCCAGAGTCTTGTTTGCCATGAGTGCTGGTGAGGAGTCAGATCCTTCTGGCAGGGTGTGCGATGACGAAGAGTTAGACTTTAGTTTTTGTGACTCTAAACAAGCCCGGCGGTCGACTTGGAGCCCCGAGGTGAGACGGCGCTTGGAAAAGGACTGGTTGGCTCCAAGGGAATCTTTACATGTCTCATAGACTTAATTGGTTCCCTTTGTGGTTGCAGGAGGATGCGAGGCTTATGGAGCTCGTTTCTAAGCATGGCCCTTGTAATTGGTCTGTTATAGCGGAGGTAGGTATTTATGCCTGTATCATGTTGGCTTTGATTATAATTCGAGAGTGTCTAATGAGGCTATCCTGTGCAGCAACTCGGGGGAAAGCCTGTCAGAAATGGAAAGAGTTGCCGCTTAAGGTGCGCACAATTCCAACTTGGCAGAGGTTTTAGGAGTACGGGGGAAGAGGAGCTATTGTCATGGTCTCCTCTTTTGAGGTGTTTATCAATTGATCTATCTCTCAGTTTCTTCAGATCTGATAGGAATGAGGATGTTGCGAAGTATTCGGAGGAGTCCGGTTCCGGTAAGGGACACGTTTTGGCCCTTGTCGCCAGCTTAGTGTTTCTTTTGCTCCCCGGCCCACGGATCGATGTGCGGCATTTCACGAGTTGTCTGATTCTTTTCAGTTACTGATGGAGCTTTCCCTTTTCTTCTTTGACCGGAAGAGCTCTGACCTTGCTCGTGAGGGGCCGTAGGTGGTTCAACCAATTAAACCCAAAGTTGAAGAAAGAACCGTTCACCGCAGAGGAGGTGTGCTGTTGCTTTTGTTCCTGAAACGACAGTCTTGTGAATTTTCGCAACTAGTTCGAGAGGTCGGAGTGCCGATATCAGTTGCGTGCCTTCGAGCGGGACACCATCGTCGCAGCTCTTTGGGAAAGAGAGATGCCACGGGATGCGTACACTCGAAGCCATTCTGGATGCATGCAAATGGAGGCGTTTGTTCCAGAGCGTGGGGGAAACGGAGGGGTGTTTTCGGGTCCTCAAAACCACTGTCCTGGGACCTTAATTTGCACACAGACTTGATGAGCAACATGTTATGCCATGTCGCTTCTTATCCTTATTCCCTGATCCAGTCGGGGCTGGCTTTGATGTGCTCAAGTTGCCATGCAGGAGAGAACCATTGCAGTGAAGCACAAGGAACTTGGCAACAGATGGGCAGCAATCGCAAAATTCCTACCTGGGAGGACAGATAATGCGATTAAGAATTACTGGTGACTCCCCTGGCACATGGGTTCACCGCGGTCCTGCGGTTTTCTTAGCAGATCAGATGCTGCCCCTTGAAATCTCTTTACCACTCTCCTGTCAAACCTGTTGGACGGCAATGTGGTCATAGTCTTTTATTTCTAGGGGGGCCGGGGTATTTTTCTTGTGGAGCATCTGCCCCAAAGGGGAGGGAAGGGGGGTGGGGGGACGTACACAAGTTGGAGACCACTTCAGGGATGTTACTCTTTCTTGCCAAATGGCTGGAACAACAAGCAATTATCCCTGCCCAGACTTAAGCTGCACAGTAAGGGGCGGCATGAGAACCTTTGCATGCCGCCGCCCCTCCTGTGCAATTAGAGTGTGGGCAGGGGCACATGCTGTTTATTCATCCTGCTGGAGTCATACTTACCAAACTGTTTTTCTCCAAGAAGTGGTCTAATGTACTTCACCACTTCTTAAAATTGAATTTCCACGTCCATGCCGAGTGGTCGCTGCATCAGACATCTCCACCCACTGGACTCTGGAAGATTGATAACCTTGGCTTGTTTGACTCGTCCTGCCTTGGCCAGTTCAACTCAAAGCCCATTATTAACCTCCATCTGTTTGTCATGGAACCGCTAAATGGCTGTTTTGCAACCCTCAGGAATGGGCACCTGAAAAGGAAGGTCTTGGGGCACCAGAAGAATCAGGAAAAACTCCACACTGCAAGAATGAAAGCCCTTATGGAGGCCAGCACCTCTTCCGAGAGGAGAACTGGTAGGTTTTCCCATCTGCTCCTCTGCTCCAGCACACCCTCCCAAGCCTTGGTGGCTGGACAGATGTAACTTCTTCTGCCTTTACAAGAGTGGGATAAAAGGACCAGCCCAAACGTTCAACGACCCAAAGCCATGTGTTTCAAGTTAAAGTCGCATCTGGCGAGAAGCCAGCTGGCGGCCCACAGCGGCCGCAACAGTGAAACTGACCTGACGCCTGGCAGAATATCCCGCCACGTCTTCCTGTGCAATGATGGCCTGTTCAGCCCTTGGAGCCTCTGCAACAAGGCCAGCGCATCTTCTTCTGCATGAAGGAGACATTCTTTTTCCCTTCCCCACTGCAAACAAATCTTAGTCGGACTATTGTGGCAGACGAGTCTTTTAGTTGATCCCCATCACGGCCCCCACTTCTTTGTACTTATAAGGCGTCCGCACTTCCAATCGCGGGATTTCATGCCCCGCTGATTTCGAGCTCCGCTGAATTTGGTGCTCGTAAAAGCAGCAAGTGTTTGTGTTAAGCACTGCAAAGGCCGCGAGTGCTCGCTCCAAGCGCTGAACTGGAAGCCCTCTTATTTTATGCCTTTGGCGTGAGCCGTCTTGCATGCCTTTGGCTTAAGCCCCTCTTGTATGCCTTTGGCTTGAGCGTGCTTCCTTTGACCCTGAGCAACTGAGGACGAGCCCTGTGGTGCTGCTGTTCTCACACGTTGGGAAAGCACGTGCTTGGGAGAGCTCCCCAGGCTAGAAGACACCCGGAGGTTCATACAATGACGGATATGGTCAAATGTAAATGTAAATTTCACGTTACTATGTGAGCATAATTTGTACTATGTAAGCATATAAATCAAAGAGAATACGATGCTTATGCTCCATTTTATGATGTAAGCCCCTGAAATCGAGGCTGTACTGAGGGAAAGAGAGGGCTGACCAAGCCTTCTTATGGTTTTGGGTTGCTAGTTCTGATGGGGAGTGAGATGGAGTGATTCGTAATTGGAGCAGACGGCTGTATCGGATATATTGAGGCTAGTTGGTGAGCAGTTTGACTTGCAACAGCCTAGTAATGAAACGGCCCAAATCCGTCATGTTCTCTTATTCCCAATGCAAACGTTACCGTTTTATTAGTAGGCTGTTGCAAGGTAAGGAAGGGGCTGACCAGGCCTACTAGTTTCGATGGGGGCTACTAGTTATGACGGGCGTGAGACGTAGTGATCCTATGTAGAGCAGACAGCTGGATCATCAGATATATTGAGATAGTTATAACATGTAAGCAGTCCAAACTATAACGTTGGCATTTGGAATAATATGCCAATGTTATATTTAGTAGTTTGGACCGCTCACAGAATGTGGCAGATGTGATTATAATATGTAAGCAGTACAAAGTATAACATCGGAATTTGGAATATGCCAATGTTGTAGTTCGTAGATTGGACCGCTCACAGAACATGGCAGATGTGATCCAACTGCTAATGCGAGCAGCTGAAACAGTGAAGGCTGTGGTAAGGCGGAGCATGGGCTGGCTAAGACTGCTGAGGGTTGGGGGGGTGTCAGGTGCGACAGGTGTGAGATGTAGCGATTCCTATTCGGAGCGGACTGCTGGATCGGAAGGTGCAGAATTCCCCCATCTTGGGAACAGTCCCTTGAAGGGGGCCCACTCCCACATGAGCAATCAGACTTCATACAGCTCTATCCTCCTGGGAATGAACGGTGGGCTGCTGCCCCCTCCCTTCTGTGGACACAATAGTTTTTTGGGGGGTGTGGGAAAGGGGGAGGGTCGAATCGCACAAGGCCCCCCACTTTTCGGCCTGGTACACACAATGCAGGCTGAGGAAGGCTTTTGTTCCAGATTTTGGCCTTATTCAGTGCATTCTGAGCGGAGCGCATCTGCATGCATGACGGGGGTTTGCGCTTGGGGGCGGGCTTGAAGCGGGAAAGTCCTGCTGCATTGCGTGCATGCTCATGGCCATGTAGGCTGTGAGTGTGTGTGTCTGTGTTGGGGGGGGGGGGTGCTTGGGTGATGGGTTTTGGGGGGGAGGGGGTGGGGTGCTGCTTTAGAGACCGAAGCATGGGATATGTGGCCCACAGGTGGATGGGAGCCCCCCCCCCCCACCTCTCTGCCCCTTGCCCCCCCCCCCTTTCTCTCTTTGTGTCCATTTTTTTTGTTTTTTTTTTTTTTGGGGGGGGGGGGGGGGACCACATGGCCATTGAAGAACATTTGTGGGGAGCATGAAGCACGCGAAAGGGGGGGGGGGGGCATTTGTGGGGAGCATGAAGCACACTCAAGGGGGGGGGGTGACATTGTTGGGGAGCATGAAGCAGAGGAAAGGGGGTGGGGGACATTTGTGGGGGCCATGAAGCACAAGAAAGGAGGAAGGGGGGCCGATTGAGGCGCAACCATTGGAGTTCCAAGGTAGAGAAGGGGGTCGGGTGGTCGAACTGAGGCTGAGGTTCATGCTGTATGGTGTGGGGGATCGACAGGAAGAGAGATCGTGAGGGGCAGGCTCAAACTCAGGCCGAAGCACGTTCTGTTAAGAGACATGCACATCAGAGAGAGGAGGGGCGGCAGGAGTGTGGGATCAGAGGGGCGCGGCAGCACACTATGTATGGCCAGGCAGGCACCAGAGGGAGACGGAAAGGGGTGGAGGGTTGTGGGATGAACATGAGGCGGATGCACGGGTGTTACAGCAGTTGTGCAAAAGAGGGAGAGAGGAAAAAGGGGGGGGGGATTGTGGGATGCGTGCAAGGCAGATGCACATGCTTCAAGGCAAACTTGCCGAAAGCGAAGGGGGAGGGGTGTGGGATGAACATGAGGCGGATGCATGGGCTTCATGGCAGGCGTGCAAAATGGGAGAAAGACAAGAGGGGAGGGGTGTTGGATGAGTGCGAGGAGACTGCACAAGCTTCAAGGCAGCCATGCAGAAAAGCGAGAGAGGAGGGGGCGGGGGGTGAGGGGTGTGGGAGGAGTGCGACGCGGATGCACATGCTATTTGGTGGAGACTCACATCACAGAGACAGCGCGTGAGAGATGGCGGGTGCGGGTCTGAGATGACCATGTGGCAGAAGCACATGCTCCATCGCGGGCGACATGGCGCCCTCGAGCTGAATGTGGGGGGTGATGCGCTGACATGGCGCCCATGTGTCGGTGCAGAGCAAGTCAAGATGCAGCACCAGACGCTGCGAAATGTCGAGTTTGCGGAGCATCTCAATCTGCCGGGCGGGGCCGTGGCCCAGGTGTTCCACATGGACTCCGCCTCGGCGACCAATTCCCAGGTGCGCCCGCTCATCTTCACGGTGTTAACAAAAGTGTGCATTTTCACGGTATTGATTTCATGGCCTGAAAGCGGCCGGCCATTTCCCGCTACGCCCCTGCCGTCAGCCGTGCACGGTTCTGTTCTGCCAGCCCTAAATCCTGACCTTGGGCGGACGGTTTCGTACAGTCCGCTCTAAACTGTAACCCGGGTTGCCTGGTTGCGTCCGGCTGTCGTCCTCGCATCTCTGGGTGTGACGGTGTTGCTGTGTTTGTTTGCCCGGGGGGGGGGGGGGGAGAAAGGGGGTATAAACATGTGCACGCGCACACACACACACACACACACAAAGAGGACCGGAGGGGGGGGGGGAGCACCTACACACACTCACTCACTCACATACACCCCCACCCACAGGAAAAAAGGGGGGGGGGAACGGGGCAGAGGGAGGTAGCGGTCAGAACAACTACACTGTTTGGACCTCCTTTCCCTTAAGAGAGGCGTTTGGGGGGCGCGCAGACCCTGCAGAATCTGCTGAACTCGTTCAGCCTTGGGCCAGCGACGATGTCACAGTCCAGTCAGAACAACCTCCTCCTGCAGAGCATCCTGGGGAACTCCGTGGCTCCCCAGGTGCCTCTGCCGGCCTATCAGGCCACGCTGGCGGGCCTGGGCGCGCTTCAAACTGCAGCTCCTCTCGCCAACTCGGGCCTTCAGGCCTTCCAAACCTTGACCCCTGAGCAACAGGAGCTCGTGGTCCTTCGGGGCCTGGAGTCCCTGAAAAAGGTGGGTCCGTGGTCCTGACTCTGATGCTGTTTGCGCCGTCTCCGTCGCCTTCCCCAGTCCGGTTTAGGCCCCTGTACGTGTTCGCAGCTTCTTCTGCATGGAGGGGAGACATTTCGGGGCCCTGGAGTCCCTGAAACAGGTGGTTTCATGCTCTTGACCTCAACATTCCTTGAAGGGGAGAGAGGGGGGGGGGGGGCTGAAGAAGGTGGGCTGCCTAATCAGGCTGCTGATGGCAAGGGGGGATCGTGGTTCTTCGGACGGTGTACCCAACGAAGGCATGACCTAGATGTTTCCTTCGGGGCCTGGAGGTCTGTGAAAGGGGTGGGGAGGAAGGAGGGAGTACCAAATCAAGAAACAAATTGAAAGAGCAATGCTTGTGCAGGGGTCGACGGTACCCAACATGACACTGGCGGAATTGCAATTACTTCGAGATGAGGAAATTATGAGGCAGCGGATACAACGCATGGTGGCGCACCAGCTCAGCCAGGAGCAGAAGCTAATTCAGGAGCAGAAGCTGATAGTCAAGGTGAGTGGCATTTTTCCTTCCTTCTTTCCTCTTCTTTCTCTAGTGTTCTCTTTTTTCTTTTTTTCTGCCTCCGCGGGGGGGGGGGGGGGGGGGAGTTGTGTGAAGGGAAACACCTCATGTTCACGGTCAGGGGGAGAAGGGTAAAGATTTAAAAGTTAGGTGTGAGTGAGGTTGCCTCTCCCCCGGGGGGGGGGGGGTGTTAAGGGGGGTTCACATTTTCTCTTGTAGGGAAGGGGATGAAGGGGGGAAAGAGAGAGGGGGGGGCGAAGGGGGGATGAAGGGAAAGATCTGATGGCCATGGTCAGGGAGGCTGTGTCTCCAAGGGGGTGAGGGTGAGGGTGAAGAATTGATAGAAAAGATGAGCGAGGTTGTCTCCCTCAGGGGGAGGGGGTCAGATTTTCTCCCTCACTTCGTGTCGGGTGTCCTCGCGGTGCTGATGCGCGATTCACTCTGGGGCCGCAGCAACAAGAAGAGCGCACCGCCTTGGAGGCATTTGCCCGGATGCAAGGAACAAATCCCACACTGACAGAGCACCAGCTGCTCCTCTCCAACCTTGGGGCGCTCCCCGGGGGGACCGCCCTGTCAGGAGGCATGCTGAAGGTCCCGGCTCTGGGCGCCTCCCTCCAGGCCGGCTCCCTCCCAACCTTCAAACCCAACCCAGCGCGCTCCCTGGTGGAGCCCGCTTCCCCGGAGCACCCCGTGGGGGACCGCCGACCCGTGCAACGCTTCGACTCCACCGTGATCTCCCAGCACTCCCAGTCCCACACAAGCCGCTCCTCCCCGGACCACTCCGTGGAGCGGGGGTCCCCAGGGAATCACGATCAGGCGCGGAAGGGGACCGGCTTCGCTTCCCCCCAGGGGTTCCGCCCGGTCCTTGGGCCGGCATCGTGGCCCCGGACGGTACAGTCGGCGTCCGCTGTGGGTCCCGCAGTGACCGCGCCGCGGGACTCGGACCTGGGGGCGCTGCACCGCCCACATGCCCGCCCCGGCACGCTTGGCGACCTGGGAAGCCTGGGGTTCAGAGGGCCCGCGAGCGCGCCTCCTCGAGAAGCACCCTCCGGAATGCAGCTCTCCCTGCAGGGGCAGCTGCAGGAAACGGGGGGCTAGCCCCATGTCCTTGACTCTGAAGGCTAGCAGTACAGAAACATGGGGTTGGCGGTACAATAGCAGGGGGCAGCTGCAGTAAACTTGGGCCGGGCTCCCTGCTAGCACCCTGTCGCGATTCTTAAGGCTAGCGGTACAGAAATATGGGCTGGCCGTACAGGATACGATGAATAGGGACGCTGTTACAATGAATGATTTATGTCCGGATTGCAGTCGGAGGGCTGCCGCACACCCTGCCCTGGAAAGGTACAATTCATGAAGTCTGCCGTCGTCTGGGTGCTGAAAAGTGGTCACAAGCCAGACCCGCATCCGAGGGGGCCGTGGGTAAGATCTTGTCGCCGATTTTGTTTTTTAAGTCCCTGACCTAGTCCCAGTCTCGAGGTGGTCAGTCTAGGTGACCTGACTTAAGATGGCCGACCCACGACCCTTCTTTGCAGTCCCCCTTCGCCATCACAAAGGATTGATACTTTGTGACTCCGACCCAAAGACTGGTGTGTGTGTGTGTGTGTGTGTGTGTGTGTGTGTGTGTGTGTGTGTGTGTGTGTGTGTGTGTGTGTGTGTGTGTGTGTGTGTGTGTGTGTGTGTGTGTGTGTGTGTGCGCGCGCGTGCGTGCGTGTACGTACGTGTGGGCTGTCACTTGTGAATGCATTTGTTGTGTCCGTGACGTGGATGGCCGGACCGGTGGGGCCCGGGTGCGCCCTGTTGGCATTAAATCAGTTCGCTTATCAATGCAGCACTGCGACAATGCTGTGCGTAGTAAAAAAATTTGCAGTAATGCGATTCGCATCGATTACGCGTCTGTTAAGCCCCCCCTGGGGCAACCTGGAATTTGTGGGCTTATCTGCTTAGCAGAAGTAAACAGAAGGATGTGCAAGCTCGCGAGGCGTGGAATGGCTGTCACGCCTCCCTGGGCAGCCTTGTGTTGTTTTATTGGTTGAAGTCACGTATTTGCATGAGTTGGTGTGATGTTTTATGTGATGGAAGGCACGTATTTGCATGAGTTGGTGGTCTTTTGCCCGTAACCAGTTCCGTGCACGTGCTGTGCTGTTGTCGGTTTGGGGGACCGTTGTTCCCAGCCCACGCTTGCCAGAGGTCAGAGGGCCATTGAAGGGTAGCCACGTTGAGGGTCCTTGTCGGGTCCCCAACCCCCGGGCATTCCTTGTCAGATTCTTGAGGTGTCCCGCTCATATTCCCGTGCATTTCTGGTTAAGGCTATGTCAGGTGCCCTGCACAAGTTCCCGCGCATTCCTTGTTAGGGTCTTTCAGGTGCCCTGCTCGAATTCCGGCCTCTTCAAGGCCGAGATTTGGGTGTCCCGCCCCCTGAATTTTCAGGCGCGTGGTTCGTAGCGGCTTAGAAAGATTCCGAAGGGCCCGTACCACTGGGAACTCCAGAGAGGTCGAATTTGTGCTACGTTTTGGCACAAATTTCTTCCCTTTTGGGGCGGCCCCGATCGTTGCAAATTGCGGACTGAAATGAGACCTCGCTGGAGTTCCCAGTACCGCATTGAGTAGACGGATGTCTGCTTTTCCCATATGCTGGGGGTTGTGCACTACATAATGTGTAGGACCTGCAGAATACGTTGATTTTGAAAAACGGTGCGGCTGGGCGCGGTTTGTGTGTGTGTGTGTGTGTGTGTGTGTGTGTGTGTGTGTGTGTGTGTGTGTGTGTGTGTGTGTGTGTGTGTGTGTGTGTTTGGGGGGGGGGGGGGATGCACCCAGCGGGAGGGGTTCCAACGGAGCCTCCTGGCGTTTTTGCCCACCAGTTTTGTGTGTGGAGGCGCCTGGTAGGGGCAGGTACATGGACCCTCAGGAATCACATGGCGATCTTGAGAGAGACAGACAGATCGAACACAGACAGACACAGAGAGAGATGGAGAGAAGAGGGGGAGTAATATTTGTGTCAAATTATAACATGTAAAATGCATGGTCATTTCGGGGCTGTGCGGTTATATCAATTAGACTCATGCTGGCGACCCTATATGGGGTAGGTCTGGTAATGGAAGGAGTCCCCTCCCGCTCGAGGCCTCCGCTCCAATTTGGCCTTTTGAGGAGCTGCGGGTCTTGGGGGGGGAGGGGGGGGGGGAGAAAATTGTGTGTAGATATTCTCATCGTCCTTGAATCCGAGGGGCGTCGTTACGACATGATTATGGCATGATTTCGACCCGTTTTTGATGAAGTCAGAAACACTTTGTTTTGCTGAGCGGACACGGGGGAGGGGTGGAGAGTTCTCGAGGCGGGACGCCACAATAGGGGCTGGTACCTCTACATGTTTTGTGAGGTCAGCGCGTCCCTCTTGTACAGCAGGCCTGTACGTCTGTACCGGAATTTTGCTGTACCGGAAACCGAAGGAACACAAGGCAGAAACGTTCCTTGGGAAGGACTGCACCGGTGGGTAGTCATCGGCCGGGTGCGCCTCCTGCCTATGAGTCAACGTGTGAAGCTCTACGGACATGTGAAGCCGTTTGCGAGGCGAGGAGGCCGTTTTTGACCGGCCTGGCCTCTGACCTGTGTCTCGGAGGGACGAGACACGACCTTGGACAAGGTCGCAAAGGTCAAGAAGTGCATAGATGGGGTTCCTGACAGGGATTTCACGGTTTGGGTCCCCAGAAGGAGTGCAGAGTGGGGTTCCCCACAGGGGTTTCAGGGTTTGGGTCCCCACAGGGAGTGCAGAATGGGGTCCCAACAGGGAGTTGCCACACACATTCCACTTTTGGCAAAGCTGTGGCGCGGCAGGCGAAAATTTTGACGGCGCTCGCTGATGCCGCAACGAGCACCCACCCAAGGTGGAAGCGGTTGTACTGCAAGATCACGCAGCCTTGGCGGGATTCGCACCATGCGTGCAGATGTTCAACCAGGTATCCGCGGGCGTTGGCCCGTGGTGATCTTACAGAGGAGCTTTGGAGGGGGAGGGAGAGAGGGAGGGAGAGAGAGAGAGAGAGAGAAGAGGGGGTTGGAGGGAGCTTGAGAGGGAACCGTGAAGCTGAGGATGTTGGAAAGGAACTCTTGAGGAGAATTTCTAGTTCGAAGTCCTAAATTTGAACCCCTAGTTTGGATCCCTAGTAGGAAATTCCTAGTTCGGAATACCTAGTTCGAAGTAGGTAGTGCGAGGAAGCGAGAGACGAGAGCTGCGGTGTGGTGGAGGCGCACTGTGCGCACAGATAGAGGACGTCTAAAGCATGGCCATGAGGAGGTAAAGGGGCAAGACATTCGCGCCTGTCGAGCTGCAGGCGCAAACGGCTGTGAATGGCGAACTGGTACAAGTGGGGAACGTGCAAAGACGCACGGAGGGTAGGGGTAGGAGCAAGTCTATCGATATTATGAAAGAGGAACTGGTATTAGTAATACTGTTACCACTGGTACCTAACTGCTGGTACTGGAAAACGTGTAAAGTGTGCATGACTCGGCATGCTCCTGGTACTGCTACTGGTATTAGTAATGCCAGTAGTAATACTAGTACTACAGGACTGGGGAGTGGACGCTGTATGTAGGCAATACACCCCATCTCCCCCCCCCCCCCCGGCGGGGGCCGCGGGGGACACCCATGAACGACGTTCCGTGCCGGGATGCCACCCGCTGCAGTGTACACCTCTGAGCTCACCCAAAAAGTGTGTGTTGCTTCCCCTCCTCGCTTGAAAGCGCTCTCATTGGAGAGCTCATCACATGGGAAGTTGCCCCTAGATGGTTTTTGGAAAATGGGGAGGGGGCCCATAGGGCAAGGAGTTCTGCAAATGGTTTCCTGGCGGAAAAAGCATTATTTAGTTTTTTTACTGATGGAAATGATGGACTGCTGAAGGACGGACTGGTGGTTGCTTTAAGACTATTTTCTCGAGTTTTGTTTGGGCATCATGTTTTGGGGGGGACCCAGCATTGGTTTCCGCCAATACATGGACCTGACCTGTTGTTGTTCCTACTTAGTTAATGTACATCTTGACTGCCGTTGGGACTGTGTGGGTCTAGACGGTGACCCTCACTCAATTGTTAACATTTGTGGCCAAAGCTTGTGTGGCGGACAGAGGGATGAGGTGAAGTCAGTGGTTGCCTCCGGGGTTGACACGACTGAGCAGATCAGTCTCCTCCGATCTGGACTTACCTGGCGTTATGTATACATAACGCGTTATACAACATAGATAAGTCTATTGTACATGACAATCCTGACATGTTTCTGACTGGTCGAGTGGATAAGCACTCCCTGCCTCATCCGAAATGGACAGGGGTTTGAACCCCGTGTCAGCGTGTGTGCGGCAAGCCTTTTTTAATGGGTATGGATGACGAATTCGAATTTTTGCGGAGTAGAGCAGTTTTTTTGGTTTTTGTTTTTTGTTTTATTTTTTTTGGGACCAAGTGTATTTAGTGATAACCATCGGGTCTGAAAAGCCGTTGGTTTGTCAAGGTGATGACATTTGCCCGAAAGCGCCATCACCCAGGGTTGGGCAGTGGCCTTCGCTTGCCACCCTGCAGGAACTTTTCCAATCATGGGCGTTCTCAAGCAAAAGGTCGTGTTCTGTGGGTAGGTTCGGCATCCCGGAGAGGGAGGGGGAGTCCGTGATACTGGAATTGTATGCTGGTCCGTGAGCCTTTTACCTCTCTATGCTTTGTGAAGCTGGTTTAGCCCCCACCCGTAACGCTCTTCCCCTTGCCCCCTCGTTGCCCCCCCCCCCTCCCCCAACCCTCATACAAGTGGACGTGCAGTGTCTAGTTTTGTATCCAGTACAAAATTCCCCCCTCTGTCTCTCTCTCTCTCTCTGTGTGAGTGTGTGTGTGTGTGTGTGTCTGTGTCTGTGTGTCTGTCTGTCTGTCTGCTCTGTGTGTGTGTGTGTGTGTGTGGGGGGGGGGGGGGGGGGCATGCGCTCCCTCTCCTGCTGCTGGTTTCTGTCCGTTGAAGCTTTGATGCTTTGATTGGGTTGCTCCTCTACTGCCTCTGTCCAGTTCGCAATTGCGTCCCGTGCTGGAGTGGGTGATGGCTTGTATGACACAGGTGGACAATGGATTGGACAAATTTCACTCTTTGTTTCAAGAGATTGTGGGGGGTGCGGTTGTGGAGGTGTGGGGCTTCTGAGTAAATCCCTGATTCGATCTCAGTTTAGCCACCTTTTCCACCCGCAAGTGCGATCAGTTACTCGCTTCATGTGGCAGCAAGACGGTGAAGGGGTTGCAAGGTTTGTGGCTAACGCTTTAAAGGCCTACATGAATGCTTCAGGGACATCCAACTCTTAGTGGTGGATCTAGATTTTAGACATTTCTATCGTCATCCCTTCAGCCATAATGGCTGGTCCTGGATGTAATATTTCCTTCCTTCCTTCCTTCCTGTAAAATATGTAATTGCTGACAATTGGTGACATAGCCCCGCGTAAAGCCCTAACAATACGTGGTGGTCAGGAAATGCTGAGGAAGGAAGGAATGTGGGACAGGAAGGGGAAAGAAGGACCCATACGTGGTGGATCTAGATTTTAGACAGTTATATCGTCATCCCTTCAGCCATAATGGCTGGTCCTGGATGTATTATTTAGTTAGAATTAAGAGTGAAGCCTATTCCTGGATACGGGCCTTGCGAAAGGGTGGACCCATTGAATGGGTCCCATTCCTTTTCCTCCTGCCTTTCTTGTCATCGAGCACCCAGCGCTCGATATGAACCTTTACCTGAACCGTCACAACAATGCCTGTCGTTACGCCAACTCGGACAAGGTCCCTATTCTCGAAAGGGCACTTCCAGCAGGTCAAGGGGCCCTGACCCCATGTGCAGATCGCAAAGATAGAGCGAGGATCACGGACTCGCCGATCTTTGCGCACAGATCG
This sequence comes from Botryococcus braunii, assembly GCA_002005505.1. NCBI lineage: Eukaryota > Viridiplantae > Chlorophyta > Trebouxiophyceae > Botryococcus > Botryococcus braunii. The sequence goes on from KV908417.1 coordinate 423,899, forward strand.
GCTAATCCGTGATCCTTACCGGTAAATCGGTTCTGCCGCAGAACCTTCTGATTCAGAAGTTCTGAAGGAAACCGCGGCGGAACGACTTTATCGAAGCTGGGTTGACTACACCGGCATAACCGCCCGATGTCTGTTCTAAAGGGCCGATCGAGGATTTGGCCACGTCGAAAGGGAGTTACATCTGATGGAATCACCATTCAAGAGCAGCGCGATTCACGCGAGACGCTGTGCTTCGGGTCAAGTCGCCAGCGTTATCGTATGGCGGTGTATCCGTTGAAGAGGGGTGTCTCTGTGTGTGTGTGTGTGTGTGTGTGTGTGTGTGTGTGTGTGTGTGTGTGTGTGTGTGTGTGTGTGTGTGCGTGTGTGCGTGTGTGTGCGTGTGTGTGTGTGTGTGTGTGTGTGTGTGTGTGTGTGAGTGAGAGAGAGAGAGAGAGGGGGGGGGGGGAGGGAGAGAGAAAGAGCGAGCGAGCGAGAGAGAGAGAGAGAGAGAGAGAGAGAGAGAGAGAGAGAGAGAGAGAGAGAGAGAGAGAGAGAGAGAAAGAGAGAGGGGGGGGGGGAGAGGGAGAGTGTTGTATAAACTGATAGGTACGTATAGATACGTGATGGCAAACGTACTTAGATATAAGGGCGCTATCAGTTTATCAAGTGGTTTTAGGAAACATTGTATAACTTGAACTTCTCCACGTGTGGAGTACAAGTAAGAGGATGCGCCTGATTGCGTGTCTAAGGGTAATGTATTATGTTCAGTTAGGTTGATCATATAGTGACCTCCATGCAGTACAGGTCTTGCAAGATTGTACTAGTGACGGTAAGGTCACAAGGTAAAGACTCCATTGAGTGTGTACACGTGTATAAGTTTAGGATCCCTGGTGCAGCTGTAGAGCTACACGTTGGCATAGGGCCAAGTCAGGGTTGTTTATGTGGCCATGCAGTACGGTACGGCTTCTCAAACGAGACTGTACCGTTACCGCCGGTTAAGATCAAGAGGTATAGAAACGCCAGATCGCGAGCGAGCTTGGCAGTCGATGGGGTGTGGAATGCATCTGGGCTTCGAGCTCCAAGCTGAATAGTGTTTGCTCTGTATTGAATGACTGCTTGATATACTGCTGTCACACTCATTCCAATACAGGTAAGCGAGCGATCGTTGGCAAGGGTAACGGTCGCAGTCGAGTGGCTGCGATCGCAGGTCTTAAGCGCATGCATACTGATGTTTCTGCTGATAATGAAACATTACATGTGTCTTGTGTTGCAGGAGCTGCATTACTTGTGTGTTACTGTTGTGCGAACAGTAAGGCTATTTGTGTGTGACGAGTTACACACTGGTTAATAGCGGTGAGTACAGATACGTATAACAAGCTTGCTCCTGCTGGTTAAATAACTGTTTTGTTTTGATCTCCGATGATCCACATATTGTGCAGATTGGTTGGGAGTAGCCATTAAACTCCTGGGACTGCTGAAGGGCCAAGGGTGTCCTGATCGGAGAGCAGTCGGTACGTGCACATATGTGGATAGGTTGCGTGTGTGTTTGCTATGGTTTTGATATATTTTAAGGACGCTGATGAACCCACAAGTAAATCGTAACGCTCGGGTGCAGGCAGATATAGACGGCAGTGCGAGCACTGGTCTATATAGACATTGAGAGTACTTGGTGGTGTTCACAGGTAAATATACGTAAACCATTTGTAACGAGTCGATGGGGTGTGGAATGCATCTGGGCTTCGAGCCCCAAGCTGAATAGTGTTTGCTCTGTATTGAATGACTGCTCGATATACTGCTGTCACACTCATTCCAATACAGGAGCTGCATTGCTTGTGTGTTACTGTTGTGCGAACAGTAAGGCTATTTGTGTGTGACGAGTTATACACTGGTTAATAGCGATTGGTTGGGAGTAGCCATTAAACTCCTGGGACTGCTGAAGGGCCAAGGGTGTCCTGATCGGAGAGCAGTCGGCAGATATAGACGGCAGTGCGAGCACTGGTCTATATAGACATTGAGAGTACTTGGTGGTGTTCACAGGAAGTGACCCTCTGACGGCATACGTACCGCTGACAGTTACGGCATCCTCCAACTAATACACAACAAAGGTGCTGGGCCCACCGCCTGCTGCATGCCAGAGGAGGAGGTCATAGTGATCGAAGATACACCAGAACCAGAAGAGCAACGGACACCGAGACCCTTCCCAACAACGAGAGGAAGAGGACTGCGACCTGCAGCTGCACTACGTCAACAGCATCCAAGAAGACCAGAATACTCAGAGTATCCCATTCCTTTTGTCAGGGCTCACTTTGAAGTTCCTGACTATTTTGGAGACCCGGGCCTGTATATTCATATTGAGATGCCTGGTGTTCCAAAGGGTCAATTTCAAAGGCCAATTGTGCATCACAAAGACATTGTGCTGAACAATCTTCCTGATCCTGTTGAACGAGCAAACTACATATTTGTTAAGACTTGTGAAAGTGAAGAAGGGTCTGTCCTGTGTGGAGGAATTATATCAACGGCATTTTTGGCTGGTCTGGCACAGCCACAAGAGGAGCCCATTTTGGTCAAGTGGGAGGAATTGATTGTGTTCAGTGATCCCCTTGCTGATAGCCTGGTGCATGAGGTAGCAGAGCTATACGGGAAGAGCCTTCCAAAAGAAGACTGGGAGGTGCACTATTTTCTGAAAGTGTGGAACCGTTTGCAGGAATTATTGAAGTAAACTGCAGACGGGCCACGGGAAGGTTTTCCTTCGTTCTTTCTCAACAGAGCTATTGTTGAGGGAAGAGAGGGAACAGGACAGGTACTCAGGTGGTACAGAGAATACCACGTGTATATCGAGCTGGTACAGTTCCAGTTCCGTTTACACCAAGGGCAGAGTAAGGCAGTATTTGACCGACTGCCATCACGGAGGGAGGTGGAGGAGCTGGGACTCAATCCGTTGCGGCTCCATCCGGATTACTTCCAGACCTACGAGGGGATCTCACGGGGGTGGCTGGAACCAGTGATGGGGTTACAGCGACTGACATGGGAAGAGATTCAGGAATTGGAACACCAGTGGCTAGGGGATCTGAACCGGCCAGTACATCTGGCCGGGAAGATCCGACGAGTCCAGTGAACTCCAGTCTGCAGGTCACCACCTCCTTAGATAGACTGGGTTATTCGTTGGACATCTGGAAGCAGAATGTGTTCCACTGTGCCGTGAGCAGAAATGTGCTGGAATGCCTAAAAACGTCCATGCCAGGGACTAAAGGGGATGCAGTGGCACTACATTTGCTGCTGCAAAAGGTTCCAGAAGTGTGGGCTCAGAAGGTGGCATTCGCTGAATCTGCAGCAGTGGCATTTAAATGGATTATGAGCCAGTTCCAAGGGGGAGCAAACTTGGAAATCAATGACCAATGGCTGGAGCTGTTGGACAGTGAGATGATGGGGAGTGAGGGCACGTTGGAAGAATATGTGGCTAGGAAGGAGTTGCTGGCAAAAAGACTGAACGACAACAATATGCCAGTGACGCAAACAAAACTCAAAAAATCAATTCTGAAGTGCCTTCCGTGGCAATTTGATGCTCATAAGCCCAGTTTATCTTCCTCCACTGCAACATGCAATATTAATCAAACTTTGGCTGCCATAAGGGTGGTTGCAGAAACCATAGGTTTCAATGATCAGCAACCAAGGGCTCCAAGGGCGGCTGTCATCCGAAAGCCGGGTCCGGCTGTCAGGCACGATAATCGGACGTGCTATGAGTGTGGTGAGAGGGGGCACATTAGAATGAACTGCCCGAGACTTGTGCACCCTCCTAACCGAGGTAACCCACCCACTGGAGAAGAGGTAAATCCAAGGGCAGGGATGGCATCTTCAAAATTGCAAAATACTGGGGAAGGGCAGTGGATAGTAGACACGGGTGCTACTAATCACATATGCAATGATTTGCATTTGATGTCCAATGTTGTTGTTTATGATGGAGCTAAAGCACTGGGCCTGGCAGCGAGTGATGGTCAGGGATTGAGAAAGGCACAAGGAAATGTGTGTCTATCTGTGCAAGGTGGGGGAAGTGTGTTGCTTACGCATGTAGAATATGTACCGACAGCAACTGATAACCTCTTGTCCGTGTCAGCTGCCGTCAAGGACGGATGCACATTTGCAGTAAATGAAAAGGGGGAATATGTAGCTGTCATGTGCCAGGCAAATGAGTTCATGTGTGATATTGAACCCAAAAGGGAGCTTGACTTCAGCTGGTCCATATGGACGTAGTGGGAGAGCTGCCAGTGGCTGGGCTGAATGGAGAGAAGTATATATATGCTGCATATATGCTGGTCCTGTTGGACGACTTCTCGCATAGAATTCAGATCAGAACCTTCAGTTCAAAGACTGAGGTAGGGGCACTCGTTCAAGAAGTTCTCTTGAATTGGGAGGTGTCAACTAAATGTAAAGTTGGCACTGTTAGGACGGACAGAGGTACTGAATTTGTAAACCGCGAGCTGGCAGATTTCTTTGCCAGAAGGGGGATCACACATCAGACCTCTGCACCGTACACGCCTCAACAAAATGGCAAGGTAGAGCGTGTAAACAGGGTAATCAAGGAACGAGTGAGGGCCCTCCTCTTTACAGCAGAGGCAGGGCAGAGCCGTTGGGCAGAGCCTGAACTCTGGGCTGAGGCAGCACACACTGTGGTACGGCTGCTAAATGTGAGTGCCGTCAGTGGCAAAGAGTCTTGTCCGTATGAGGCATTCTATGGCAAGAAACCCTCAGTTGCTCACCTGAAGGTTTGGGGTTGTCTGGCTTATGTGAAGCTGCCTGATAGGCAGCTGTCAGCACTTGGTCCTCGCTCAGTTGCAGGCATGTTTGTGGGATACGAAACAGGATCCAAGGCGTATCGGATCCTGCAGGTGGTGCAAGGCAAAGTAATGGTGAGTAAAGATGTGAGATTTATTGAAGATGAGTTGGGCTATCCGGTTGTAGCTCCACCTGCACTACAACCTGAGATGAGGGTTGAAGAGTTGTTTCATGATGAAGAGGAGGCCTCTGAGGTTTCCCTGGAGGAGGCGATTGACGCCCCGCGTGAAATTGCGATAAACCCGGAAATACGAGCGGACGATATGCACGAAGTCATGAGGCGTGCACGGGAGGTGCTGCAGCAGCTTCCTGCAGAACTGCCAGCCGGGGAAGTGAGTGATGATGGAAATGGAGATGGTGAGAGTCAAGGGCAGGCAAGTGAGAGAGACGAAGAACAGCATGATAATGAGGAAAATGAAGAGAGGGGAAGAGGTGGTGGGCGTTACGGATTGAGAGAGAGAGTCGGCCCGCCAGATAAGTATGTTCCTGGGGCATATCACACGCAAGTAAAAGCCCATGCAGTAGTGGTTGAGGAAGCAAAATTGAAAGCATCAGAGTTGTCCATTCCAAAACACATTGGAGAAGCGCTTGCAAGCAAGGCAATTGCCAGTCCTCAAAAGGAGTACTGGAAGCAAGCTATGCAAGAGGAGCTGGATGCTATTGAAGAGTGTGATACTTATGAGGTGGTGAGGAGACCAGAGGGAGCGAAAGTGATTCCTCTGATTTGGGTGTTTGCCTTAAAGACGGATGAATATGGCGATGTCATCCGGTTTAAGGCAAGGCTCGTAGCACAAGGTTGCAGGCAGGTTGAAGGTGTAGATTGTGATCAAACCTTTGCACCTGTCAGCACCCATGCATGTAGGAGAGTGTTGCTGAATATTGCAGCAACAGAAAATCTTGAAATCCACCAAGTGGATTTCAAGACGGCATTTCTCAATGGATAATTAGAGGAGGAGGTGTATGTAACGCAGCCTCCTGGTTTCTCTAATGGTGATAAAAAGGAGGTGTTTCGCTTGAAGAAGGCTCTGTATGGTCTCAAGCAGGCACCTCGGGCATGGCACAAGAGGCTCTCCAAGGATCTTGGAGAGATGGGTTTCAAGGCATGTAGGAGCGACCCGGCCTTATTCTTGGACTCCGGAAGGGGTGAAGACCGGGCGTTCATTGTCACCTATGTGGATGATTTGCTGATCATCTGCAAGAGTGGTGAGAGAGTGTCAGAGATAAAGGGTGAGTTGAAAGCAAGATTTAAAGTTCACGACTTGGGGGAAGTAAAGAATTTCCTCAGAAGTGAAGTCAGGCGCGATCGCGATGGGGGAGTGATAGTGATTTCCAACGCTCAGAAGGTCAAGGATCTTGCGGAGTCATTTGGAGTGAGTGAGAGTGACAAGGGAGTTAGCACACCCATGTGTGAAAGCTTTGTGCAGACAGAGCTTCCACAAGGGAAGGTGGGGGATGAGAGTGCGGGTTCAGGGTCTCCACTGCCGGACGGACACCGGTACCTGGAACTCGTAGGGTCACTGCAGTATCTGGCCAATACCACTCGTCCTGATATTTCACAGGCAGTTAGCCTGCTGGCACGTTATCGTGCTGCCCCAACCACTGTACACATGCGTGCAGGGTTGAGGATTGTGAGATATCTGTTAGGCACCAAGGAGATGGGCTTGGTTTATGGGGGAAAGGGGAAGCAAAGTCTGGCTGGCTTTGTAGATTCAGATTTTGCGGGAGATGTTGATACACGAAAATCAACAACTGGTTTCGTGTTCATGCTGAATGGGGGAGCAGTGTCGTGGGGAAGTAAGAAGCAACAGTCAGTTGCTACTTCCACTGTTGAGGCAGAGTTTATTGCGGCGAGCCATTCAATAAAGGAAGGAGTGTGGCTTGGGAGCTTGTTGGAGGAGCTCGGTCAGCCAGTGTCTGGTGTAGAATTAAGAATGGACAACATGGGTTGTATTGCAAATCTGCAAAACCATGTATTGTCCAAATACACCAAGCATATTAGCGTGTGCTATCATCAAGCGAGGGAAAAGGTTGCGTGGGGGCAGATCACGCCGGTGTACGTCAACACTGATGCCAATGTGGCTGACATTTTTACAAAGCCGTTGGCCAGTCCAGCATTTCTCAAGCACCGTGACAGCTTGAGAATGGGTTAAGCCTAGAGTGTTGAAGCTCTAGGGCTTTAGGGCTTCACAGATTCTAAGTTTGGCTCGGAAGAGTAGTGCGTTAATGGGAACAATTGAACTCAACATTAATGAACGACGTTATAAATGTTTTCTAAAAGGGGAAGATTGTTGTATAAACTGATAGGTACGTATAGATACGTGATGGCAAACGTACTTAGATACAAGGGCGCTATCAGTTTATCAAGTGGTTTTAGGAAACATTGTATAACTTGAACTTCTCCACGTGTGGAGTACAAGTAAGAGGATGCGCCTGATTGCGTGTCTAAGGGTAATGTATTATGTTCAGTTAGGTTGATCATATAGTGACCTCCATGCAGTACAGGTCTTGTACTAGTGACGGTAAGGTCACAAGGTAATTACTTAATTACAAGGTAATTACTAATTACAAGGTCTTTATAAAGACTCCATTGAGTGTGTACGTGGTATAAGTTTAGGATCCCTGGTGCAGCTGTAGAGCTACACGTTGGCATAGGGCCAAGTCAGGGTTGTTTATGTGGCCATGCAGTACGGTACGGCTTCTCAAACGAGACTGTACCGTTACCGCCGGTTACGATCAAGAGGTATAGAAACGCCAGATCGCGAGCGAGCTTGGCAGTCGATGGGGTGTGGAATGCATCTGGGCTTCGAGCTCCAAGCTGAATAGTGTTTGCTCTGTATTGAATGACTGCTTGATATACTGCTGTCACACTCATTCCAATACAGGTAAGCGAGCGATCGTTGGCAAGGGTAACGGTCGCAGTCGAGTGGCTGCGATCGCAGGTCTTAAGCGCATGCATACTGATGTTTCTGCTGATAATGAAACGTTACATGCGTCTTGTGTTGCAGGAGCTGCATTGCTTGTGTGTTACTGTTGTGCGAACAGTAAGGCTATTTGTGTGTGACGAGTTACACACTGGTTAATAGCGGTGAGTACAGATACGTATAACAAGCTTGCTCCTGCTGGTTAAATAACTGTTTTGTTATGATCTCTGATGATCCACATATTGTGCAGATTGGTTGGGAGTAGCCATTAAACTCCTGGGACTGCTGAAGGGCCAAGGGTGTCCTGATCGGAGAGCAGTCGGTACGTGCACATATGTGGATAGGTTGCGTGTGTGTTTGCTATGGTTTTGATATATTTTAAGGACACTGATGAACCCACAAGTAAATCGTAACGCTCGGGTGCAGGCAGATATAGACGGCAGTGCGAGCACTGGTCTACCTGTGTCCTTGGAGCGTGAAACACACACACACACACACACACACACACACACACACACACACACACACACACACACACACACACACACACACACACAATCCTATGTACGCAGCATTCAACAGCAGACCACACACCTTCGACTGTGCTCCACCGCATGCTCGGTACAGTGTGGGCAGGCCATAGACCTCCCTGCTAAATACAAGGCCCAAACAAGAAAGAGCCCAATCAAATTGATAGCCTGACCATATACCGCGGATATCTAAATGTACTCTTTACTGTTTATGTGTGTGCATGTTCCCAGAGGGATCACGTAAATGGTCAGCTGGGCAGTGCAAAATCCTCCCTTTCACTGAAGTGGGACAAAAAAGACCGTAGACAATTGTAAACTTCCCCCTTTTTACTGAACTGGGGCAAAAAAGGACCAGAGGCTGGCCAGGCCAATGTCTCAACGACCCAAATCGATGTGTTTCAATTGAGCTTGCAAGCTACAAATCACACCCGGCAAGCCTGCCATCTCCCAAGAAGACTGGCAGCGCTTACGTATGAGAGGTACACGTTATATAACTCCCGTACAAAACTGTCAAACCTCTACTGCAACGACAGTCGCCTGAGGCGACTCGCCTCCTCGTAACATCGTATGAGTTGCGAGGTATGTCTTCCAAACCCAACTCCTGCCCTCTTCCCACTGATAACAGCTTGCAATTGCAGAAGACCCTCCTTCCAAATGCACGAAATAGGAGTGCAAACTGCTCATACATGACATGCCAAGAGACACCGGGAGCCGTCCTCAGACACCTCCAGCGCTTCCTGCTGCGCTGGCATACCTCCACTTACTTTGCTCTAATACTGCTCATCTTGCTCGAACATCAGTTCTAACGTTAGGACCGATTTTGAGATTCACGATGTGCTGCTGCGATGCTCTGATACCGCTCATCTTGCTCAAACACCGGTTCTAACATCGACATGTGCTGCTGCAATGCTCTAACACCGCTTATGTGCTCGAACACCAGTTCGAACATCGACGCTGTGCTGTTGCAGTGCTCTAACACCGCTTATCTTGCTTGAGCATCAGTCCTAGCATCGACGATGTGCTGCTGCAATGCTCTAACACCGCTTATCATGCTCGAACACCAGTTCGAACATCGGGGATGTGCTGCAGCGATGCTCTGATACCGCTCATCTTGCTCGAACATCGGTTCTAACTCTAACAATTCTTTCTTTCTTTCTAACATCAACGATGTGCTGCTGCAAGGCACACAGACGATGTCAGACAGAAAGCAACACCGTACAGCGGGAGCTGTAACGCACACAGAGGAGATGTACAAGACACTCGTGAACACTTCGGTCTCGACAGCAGGCGCAAATAGCTGCTTACTAAACAACTTAAAAGTTCGCCAAAGAATGGTCCCGTGCTGGTCCATGCTGGTCGGGTCGCATGACATGTGCACAACAATACTGTGCTTAACGACACTTAAGTAAGGTTTTTTGTTCCATTTTGATTCTTAAAATGCGTAGCTGTTCGACTTTTTCGTCGCAGAAACCTCGGTCTGGTTTTGCAGCCACACATCAGTCTGCGTGGACTTGCCGCACCTCTACCACGCATAGCAGGCTTCCCTGCACATGCACATGCGTCCACATGCGGACGGACATGGAAAATGTCCCTACAACGCGGTCATGGACTACGCTCATCTCACATCCAGTATCCTCTTCTCCAGCTCTAAAAACACGAGTTTTGGCTCATTCATGACATCATGAATTTTGGCTCATTCCCAATTGGTGTACAGTTGTGGACCAAAACTGACACCAAACCCACAGCCGTATGCCAAGGAAGAGGCCTCCTGTAAGAAAGACTGAAACGACGATGCACAAACCAGACCTTGCTTAACTGGAAACAGCGGGCAAGAAGTACTGCAGGACGTGAACGTCAAGCAGGGGAGAAAGGGGGGCAACGGCGGTACAAATAGCATCAACGCCACGGCATGCAGGGCAGGTTGTACACACACAAATTCGTAAAAGCGCTTCGAAATTTCCTCCGATCACTGAGAAAACCATGTCTATCAGCAACACCAGAGCAGGACATGCAGGGCAGGCTGCAAAAATGCCCGGGCCTTTCTGGAATCACCACAGAAGCCATGTCTAGCAGCAACGCCTCAGCAGGGCATGCAGGGCGGGCTTTCCGCCAATTACCGAGAAGCCCCACCACATCTAGCAGCATCACCACAGCATGCAGGGGCAGGCTGCACAAATGCCTGGGCTCTCTTCCTGGTACCCACAAACCTCCGACCCTTGTACCCTGTGCTCCCCCCCCCCCCCCCCGCCCCCCAACAACACTCACACACTAGTGGTGCTTACATGATGTCTTCTCCGCGTGTGCTGGGTCATGCACACTTTACCCTTGTTCCTAACACCTATCCCTCAGAGCACAGCTGGTCGCACACGAGGGGGAGCACCCGCTTGGCCCAGAAAGGCGGGTCCGTCCCAGCGATGCGCATCAGGCAAAACACCCAGAACACAGAGTAGCCGCAGGCAACCATTAGCAGGACCTGCACGAGGCGCTCTCCGCTGACCCGCATTTCCGAGATGTACAGGCAGTACATGTCGTCGGGCGACTGCTCCGTGCCCAGGGCCTGTACCGCCGCAGTGTGTGCAGCGAGGAAGGTCCGCCGCGACAACCAATCCAACAGCAGCTTTCCCACAGTGCCCCCAATGGACGCCCAGACCTGTAAGAGCGCGAGGTGGTTGGCGCAAGGGATGGGCCCGTCGGGGCGGATCGAGAGGAAGTTGTGGGCTAGTGCCGGTACCCCGAGGGGGAGCAGCATGAGGTACTCGAGCTTCGGGGCGAGAGCCTCTCCCATGGCCCCGAGCTGGGTTGCCACATCAGGCAACTGGAGAATGTGGGAGCAGTACCAGCCGTCCCAGTTGGCCAGGATGAGGATCATGATCACATGGGTGGTCACATGGGGACCCAGTGGGACGGGCAGGTTCCCCACAACTGCCACGACGGCTGCGAAGCTGCGGATGAAGACTCGGTCGATGAACATGTGCTTGGAGGACGCCATCTTCTTCTGCTCGTAGAGAAGGTATGGGAAGAGGTACCGGGTCTGTACCGCCCCGACCCCGCACCAAGGCATGGTCATGTACGCCCCATATTGTCCAGCTCGAGCCTCAAGCAACCGTAGACTCGAGGAGATTCCCCCCCCCCCCCCCGGGTGCAATCAGATTGTTCTCCTTATTTTGCGCCGTTATTTCCTCTTTTAAAATCAGTCTTGTTAAATCTAAGTCCGCTTTGCTAATAAAGTCCGTCTTGTGTTGGGAACAGATATGGCAAGAGGTGCCGTGTCTGCACGGCCCGGACCCCACACCAAGACATGGGTGATGTCCACCCCATGTTCAGCTTGATATGGCAAGAGGTAGCGTGTCTGTACCGCTACGACCCCACACTGAGGCATGGGCATGTGCGCCACCTACACGAGGGTGAGAACAAGCATCCCAGGAGGGAGTGGCTGTGTGAGAGACAGTGGCAGTGGCGAGAGGAGAGAGAGGGCTGAATGAGGGAATGGGAGCAAAGCTCGTGCAGGATAGATGGTCTGATAATTTCAGGAGAGTCGAAAGCTGAGCGTTAGGAGTAACGGAGATGTGCATCTGAGAGTCACCTGAGTGTAGACAAGGGTAAGCCAAACCCTCAGGAAGCTGTTGATGCCGATGCGCCATTTTCGGAATGCCCCAGGATTCCTCCAGAGATGATACAGTGCCCACCACATTGCAGCCACTCCCGAAAGTAAACAGAGATTGACTTCCAGCGTAGGGCGTCCCCTCGCAGTTCTGTAGATGTCATGAATCAGGATGGCGTGTATGACGAGTTCAATTAGCAGAATGTACCGAGTTGCAACTGAAATACCCTTGTATTTCTGGTCCAGGAATCGTCTTTCAAGCCGTTGATCTGCAAAGGAGAAGGGTGAGCCATTCACAGCGGCATCAATATATAAGGCACATGCATTCTTGACGTGCCCAAACAAGCCAGTTCCTTGACTCCACCTGCACTCGTCCCGAAACTGCGTTTATGACAAGGCGTTTGACTCAATCGCTTGCATGTCACCAGTTTGCATCTCACCCAGTATGGTCTGCAAAAGTATAACCTTCCCCTCTTTAACCCCTTCACCTGTCAGGAAAGGAAATCACACGCAGGACTGCGTTCTTAGACTCTGACTGTTTTCTAAAAAGATACCTTTTCATTGCCTACATTCCAAAGCAAAATATCGCCCACATTTCCAAGGCAAGTCATGTTTTTGAGAGACTTTGTGCGCTCAGCGACGGCTGCAGTCTAACGAGCAAGGATCGCACATGCTGCTGCGAAGTCCTATCCCTGGAAGACTTGGTGGGCGCCCTGCAAAGGCTGCTAACTGGTCCCGAATGGCGAGAGAGCCTGTTGACTCGATGGAGGCACTTCTATGTCCGCCCCGGCTGGTGCTTGAGTCATAAGACATGTTGCTTTCAGCGTCGAGGCATACTATGAACTGCTGACACCACGTCTAGCTGTCAGCAGTCTGTCCGCGACGAACCCCGTCCACAGTTCCCGGCCGGTTCAACGGGGAATACAACAACTGTCCCCAGTCAGCAGAGGCGTCCATAAGTGTCAATAAACCTATTTCATCTTCAGTATACTACTGGAGGAGAAACCGTGTTCCCAGATCCACCAACAACATCTCTTCCTCGGGTAGTCTGCCCTGTGAGTAGCAAGACCTGAACTGTACGGTTGAAGGCAATGCACCCTCCACTACAATGCCCTAAAAGGCCATGGCTCCGCCCGAAGTCGTGAAATAATTACCGCTAAACACGCCGTCCCCCGGGGCTGTGGAGGGATTTTGGCCCCTGCCTTATGCCCCTTCGTAGGGCTGAATAATGACAACGGAAAGAACGTGCCCCGAGAACAAAAGCTGTTGTTGATACGGTTCAAACTGAGTCAGGTTCCAAGTGGGCCCCATCTGATGTCACACACACACACACACACACACACACACACACACACACACACACACACACACACACACACACACACACACACACACACACTCACACACGCACATTCATACACACTAGGCGTGCCGCAAATACAAACGCGCTCAAAAATACGATTGGTGTAGCCATCCACCACCCAGACCTGTGAATGCTTTTGCAGCAAGCCGATGCCACTCGAGCCGTGCTGAAGCGGCCAGGAAGGTTGAATGACAATGAGGTGGGGTTTACGTGAACATGGGCATATGGATGGTCTACAAAGGGTTTGGGCAAATATGAAGGAAGGGAGGAAGGAATGTTAGATCTAAGACTAGCCAGAGAGAACTGATTGGTTACGAGGAAGCCGGTAGATAGCCCTCCCGCAGGGGTTTGTGTTTGGGGGGGGGGGGGGAGAACGGGGGTTGATGAGGGGGGGCGGGGGGCGGAGAAGATGAACACCTCGACACGCTTGTAACCATGTGGCACGTAACGCAAGAAAAGAAGTACATGCAATCTGCAGCTGTTCGTTGCGTTGCTGCGGACAGATGTGTACTTATCCGCAAATGGACAAGGGTTTATACACACGTTCATGGGCCATTATAGATTACACGAGTCCAATTGGTAGCCTGTGGGCAAGGACGGTTGCAAAACGGCGCCTGCAAGACCCCAGCCCCCCCCCTCCGGCATGCCAGCATGTATGAGACATGGTTACAGAATAGATATACTTCGCTTTTCATTCAAAAGACACGATCCACGATACTGGTCTTGCAAATGTTGTTCGCTCACACAACACTCATTAATTATAGGCGTGGAGCTTTCCCCGCCTGTACTTAGGTAGGGCTGGCTAGCTACAGTAAACACGGTTTGGCGTATCTAGATGCTCCTATTACAAGTGGCGTAATAAGAGCAATAGTGAACCCACCCGGATCAGCAAAGAACGCGGATGGAAAGAACCCTAATCCAGTGAGTGAAGTGGAGGCGATTTTGAAAAAATATGTGCCTGCCCCGGACTCGTGTACTAGACAATATTAGCCGGGCGTGCCGGCGTGGCAGGTTGACTGATTCATTCGAAAACGGGGGCCACTTTCCGACAGCACCACAGACAAGCGCAGTAACTACGTTTCAAGAAAGAAACCCTTCATGTTGTGTGAATATGGCTACTGATTGCGTGCTCTTAGTTTTAAGCGCACTCCTTCCCTCGCATCTGTACACGATTTTCACAAGTGGACACCGTTTTCTCTAGAAAAGCTCGCGTTTTGCAACATATTGCTCGGGCTTTGTTGTTCATAGATTTGAGAAGCAATTTTGTGTCAGGGGTGGGTGGCAGGGGAGGGACCTGAGCCCGTTTGAGTGCCTCTGTGGGGGCCGGGGAAAAGCGGTTTGTCCTTTTGCACGGGAGGCTCGGACTAGGTGGTGCTTTGTTGGATCAGGGCCCCTGCAGTTGAGAGCTGCAAATCAGGGGGCCATCTTTAATAAGGCATATAAGAAAGCACACGGCTGCAAAGAGAAGTACAAGCTCACCGTGAGGTAGCCCAACGAGCAGCCTTGATACTACATTAAACTTGGGCGAATCCCATGCCTGACACATGCGCTATCGCACTCCCTCGAAGGCAGTGTTGCACAAAATCTTTGCCCTTGGGTGACATGTGCTTGCCTGAGTCCCCTGCAGTACTTCGAAGGGCGTTCTAGAAGAAGATTTGTCCCAAATTTGGAGCCCCAGACCTAGGGCTCGAGCTTGAGGCCATACCTCTGGCACAGAATTTTTCGAAACAGGATCGGTCAGGAGATGCTAGAAACTTAAGTCTCAATAGCAGCCAGAGACGCAAAACTCGTGTGAGCAACGAAAACGAAGGCATACTGCAGTAGAGAAATCAAGATCGAGATCAAGATCCCAAGCAGGACGCTTGCAAGCCACTGCTTTCAAATGAGAGCCACCCCCTGATTGAGAGCGCTCTCAATTAACCTGTGGCTAGCCACCGCTTAATTCAAAATCTCTTGCTCGTCTTTGAAAAGGAGCAAGAGACCCAAAAGCGCTCCTGAGAATGACATAATGCCCCGATCCATGGAGTACTTAAGCTCCAGATCAACATATGTATGAAGCAACACCAATGCTCTACTGGCACTGTATATATACTCACTACGTAGTGAGTATAGTACGTAGCTACTCGAAGGCCCTATATGGAGTAGCTACGCAGTGGTCGCTAGGCTTAGCGTCAAACAATTTTAGTTTAACTTGCATAGACACGGCCAGATTAAGATTCCTCATCATAGATCTGCTCATTGCAACCCTTGTATCGACCTGTGTCTCCTGTCATTTAACCAGTGGCTAAGGATCCTGCATGCAATACACAAGGACCCAAAAGTTCGAGCCTGTTTGTTCGAACGGTACCAGCCCCACTCGCACAAAGAAGTCCAAATTCGTGACATTGCGAACACATCCTCACAGATTTTAGGAGTCATCCTGTGGTGGATGTCTTTGAAACCAGCTTTCAAAACATTGCGGATGTACATCCGCAATGCACATGTACCCCAAGCGTCTAATTCAAAATCCGAGGTACATATCGGTACTTGCAAATACCAATTGGTATACCGAATTGCAACCATGTACGTACATTGTACACATTTACGCACATGTCGCAGCTTTTCATTAAACCCAGTCCGCATGGTGAATACACATATTGTACGTACACTGCAGTGTATATATATACACATTGTACGTACATTGTAGACACTGCTGTAACCCACTCCGCACTCGAACATAGTCGCGTTACTTTTGTGCTTACTGTCCGTTGGCATAGCACCTCATGAGGTGCTATGCCAACCTCTGATCAAATGATGCGCAATGCCCTCGCATGGTCCAAAAGTCCTTACTGGTGCACATGCAATAGAAATTTTCAATTCTTAGCGCTATGAGTTGTAGGTTTGCGTTTGCAATTCCCACACACCCTTCACTGAAACGCTAGGCGGTCTCAGAGCCTCGAATCCATCGTCTGTCAGAGTTTCCCGAAAGCACCATATGGCACCACGATATCGTGGTATGTTTAAAAGCTTTATTTACTCCAACGAGTCTGCCCTTTGCGAGTCCACTAGCCTCATAAGGTAACGGCGTAAACAGGTTCATTGACTCCAATTTCATAAACTCTGATAGGAGTCTCTAAATCTTATCAAGATTCTTAACATCCGTTTCGTGGACCAGCCCCCTGCAAACGGTTCCAAGATTGTATATACACGCACAAGCACACGCTCCCACCCCCCCCCCCCCGGGGCACGCATATGTGTGTGGGCGTGCGTTCTTACGATTGGAGCGTTCACGTATTGGAAATTGGAACGTTCACGTATTGGAAATTGGAACATTCACGTAGGCCGCCCCCCGCCCCCTCTCCCCGGGTCCAATCAAAAGTGGTCAAATACAGTCGTAGGTCGACTAGCTATGCACCAGCAGACTCCGAATGGCAAGCTAATTCAATGAATATGCCTTTCGGCATATGCTCCCCAGGGTCATGAGCATTGCCACGTCAGCTTGCAGCAGAAGCACGTGGAATGGCGACTTTGATACCCTATGGATCCTCGAGCACATTGCCATGATGCCAATGCCTTATACATATGCCTTCTGCATATGTCGATAGCAACTGATGCCCTGCGTGGCTAACACAGGCAATCTTGGTAGCCCCATATCTTCCAGATATGAAGCTGGGTGTATGGCAAATGCAGCCTCATTGTGAAGTGGCCACGGGCTTTGAGCTCAAAACTTCGTAAAGCAGGCTCTCAGCCCCAAATACGTCTGCTGCCTTGCATCATCGCATCATGGTCATGGTGCAAACCGATGATCATGACAGAAAATTTCACCAATGTTTGTGCCGGTCGGCCTCGAGGCGCCACAGCGCCCTCAACACGTGTACACGGCTTCACCACCAGTACAGAGAGATGTTGCCCATGGACCCGCATATGCGCATGCGCACGTGCGAAAACTGACACGCACATGCGCATGCAAGGAGTCATGCGAGTTTGATCGTTATGCCCATAACGATTTGAGCCGCTCGACATCCATGAGGTTACATGACCCAAAACCTTGAGAAAACGGTCCTCTCCTAAGACTGCTCTACCTCTAAAAGAGAGGTAGTTAGCAGCAAAGCAGAGATCCTACAGAACTGATAACACTCGTTCTACATGATGCAACACACACAATTGTCACAGCACTTTTTGGCTACGTAGCCCCGTGCCCCGTAAGCCTGTGAGGTGTGACCGCTGAACATGTGGAGCACGTGCACGTGCACGTGATTTTCAAACACACTTTCAGTGCTTTTGGTCAAGTTCTGCCCTGCTGCAGCTCAAAAGTGTGGCGCCCGGAGCGCTCAAAGTTGCAGAAGCTCGTACATTTGACAAGCTTTTCACAGAACTAACCACTTCCTTAACAGCACCCCCTGCAACAAGGTGACGCATTGTTCATGTACCCTTAATTTATAAAAACAAAGGCCGCATTGCTTTTCCCAGTGTGATGGAGGATTTTTTCAAGTCTAAAAAGAGGTCTACAGCATCACCAAGATCTTGGGAGTCCAGCACGTGCAGGGATCCCGTCCGGGTGTCATGACCATATATATGCTCATGCGTATCAGAACCTGATCCAAGGCCTGTCGTCCTGGCAATGTCTGGCTGGCTTACGTAAATGGTACCATGGCATGCCACCTCACATTCCCTAGTGTGAGAAGGCATCTCATAGCTATGCACTGCATTCAATAAAATGAACATGGCATACCGGAGTTAGGGTTTACCCTAAACCTAAACCCTAATACCGTAGGGGGAAGGTATGCGTATTGGCAAGGAACGCTTCTGCAAGGCCTTGGCAATGCGATTGAGACACTCTGCAGTGGGAGTACGACCCACTTGCAGGTACGACCCACTAGTGCAGTATGCCTGTACAGCAGACCCGCGTGTGACACTGCAGTAGATTTATACAACTACATCCGGCTGTGCTTGAATACGGATCCCGGCACCAGCATTAATCCATTGCTGGCCAGCTGATCATTGACTTTAAATATCAAAACTATTGGCGGAGATGTGCGACATGCATGGTCATCCACATATGGTCATCCACCGTGTGGGGATCAAAATTTCAGCCATGCGGTCGTATGCGGTTAAGGCCCCCTAAGGACACCGTACCCCCCTACACATCCCCCTGCGAGGTTTCCGAAAAGGCTGGCCTTGTCTTCCCAACTCCCTGGTTCGTACAACACGCCTTCGAATTCGGACTGCGAAGCTCTCTCTCTCTCTCTCTCTCTCTCTCTCTCTCTCTCTCTCTCTCTCTCTCTCTCTCCTCTCTCTCTCTCTCTCTCTCTCTCTCTCTCTCTCTCTCTCTCTCTCTCTCTCTTCTCTCTCTCTCTCTTTCTATATATATATATATATATATATATATATATATATATATATATATATATATATATATATATATATATATATATATACCGGTGTATACTGGTGTACCGGTGTATATATGTATATATATATATATAGAGATATATATATATATATATATATATATATATATATACATATATATATATATATATATATATATATATATATATATATATATATACATATATATACATATATACATACATATATATATACATATATACATATATACATATATATATATATATATATACATATATACATATATATATATATATATATACATATATATATATACATATATATATATATATATATATTTATATATATATGGTGTATATATGTATATGTATATATATATATATATATATATATATATATATATATATATATGTATGTGTGTATGTGTGTATGTGTATGTGTGTATACATGCATACACATACACATACACATATATATGTACACATACACATACACATATATATACATACATATACATATATATACATACACATATACATATATATATACATATATATATACATATATACATACACATATACATATACACATACACATACACATGCATACACACACACACATACACATATACATATATATATGTATATATATATGTATACATATATATATATATATATATGTATGTATGTATGTATGTATGCACACGTGTATACAGCTTCGTATACAAGCCCCAAAACTGTTCTCTCAAACCATGCAGGAGGACATTCGAGCCCTGCTTGAAGGCTGCATGCGCTGCACAGTGCATACATCCATACCAATCCTCCAATCCTGCTTGGAGGCTGCAACCCCACACATCCTTACAAAACCCCCGAAGCACAGATAGTAAGTTGGCACGGTTCCCAGTGAGTACCCTTCCCAAAAACAGGGGATGGGGGGCAAAAACAAAAACGGGACCAAAAAAAAAAAAAAAAAAAAAAAAAACCGGGGCAACTCCCTCCCCCGCCCCCCCTTGGGTACACAAATAGAGCTCACGCAAAAAGAAGGGAAAACCCTGCATGATTTGCGCATGATATGACTGTGACCCTAGGGCCTATAGCTAGGCCTGGTGAAGAGCGGGTGCTCATCCAACCACCCGGCCGGAATTTCTGCGACCAATTTTAAGACACCGAGAATTGCTACAGACCATGAACCCTTTGCTATTGGCCCAACATTTAATTATTTGGCTAAGCATTATTAAAGTGTCGTCGTGCAGCGGCTACAGAGGGTTTCGCTGGTCACAAAGGGCGGGGGCACGAACACCAACCGGACGAC